>BGNK01000109.1:20677-85022 GCA_003297005.1 Symbiodinium sp. clade A Y106 | reverse complement strand
TATATATACATATACATATATACATATATATATATGTATATATACATATATATATATATACATATATATATATACATATATATATATATATACATATATATATATACATATATATATATATTACTATTGGAGTCCTTTAAGAGTCCATTTAAAATGTTCCTTCTCGGGCACTACAAGGGTTCAAAGTATTTGACCATGGGGCATGCTTTGTTTGTTCTCTCCCTACCATGGTTTCTGTTTGTTTTCCTAGGGATCTCCAAAGTATGGTCTGTGCGTTTAGGATCCCTCTGTGAGGGTTCAACCTTAGACCCTAAACCTTAAAGTTATTAAAGCTAAACCCAGAGCCGTTCCCCTAAGGGTATACCCTAAATACCCACTATTAAGGACCATAAGGGCTCTATTAAAGGGTACTTGGGGGGTCCTGGTTAAGAGCCAACCCCAAAATCTTGTTGACACTCTCAGCTCTAAGCGATTCCTCAAGGTATTAGGCGCGGGAATCAAGCCCTCAATCCGTGTTGAAAATTTTCAAGCCCCCAACACACAACCCCAAAGCCTGAGCCCTAAACCCTAAACCCTAAACCTACCCTAAGGGTCCGAGTACCTAATAATCATATACTCTCCTAAATATTGAGCTACATAACTACTATCCTAAACCCAAGTACCTAATTAAAGGGTCCTTTGGACCCTTAGGGCTAGACCTTCAAGCCTGCATGAAGCAACAGAAGAGCCAGGAGATGCACCGCAATTCTTTAGCTCATGGTGAGCATGACGGTGCGCTCAGCTGTGGAGATTCCCCCCTGGTTCTTAGTAGTTCAGGTCCGTTCTGGTCCTTATGGTAGTCCCTCTGGGGTTTAATTTAAGGTGCCATGTTTAGCTCATGATCTCCCTGGTTCGTAGCAGGGAATGGGGGAATGGATCCCTAAGATAGTCTCGTAAGATCCCTTACAGTAGTCCCCATAGCCCATAATCCCTAAGCCCTAAACCCCTATAGTAGAAGCCAGAAAGTTGGAACATGACTTTAGGAGGATTAGTGCTAGGATCCCTTATACTTTACCTTAAGGGCATGAGGCTAATGATGTTCCAACTTTCCGGCTTCTGGTATACATGACACACCATTCCCCACTAAGGACCAGAGAGACTGTCGGGTTTCGGGTTTGGGGTTCAGGTCTTCAGGTCTTCAGGTCGCTGTCGGTTCAATTTCCCTAAGTCTCCAAGTGCGCATGTAGTATATACTTAGGCCTTAAAGTACCTATATAGGGACCCCTTTAAGGCTTAAGTATCTACTACAAGGGTACATGGAGTTTTTGGGTTTGTTTGGTTCCGGCCTGAGGTATGGTGTACACCGTAAAGGCGAAATGAACCCAAAAGGGCTAAAAGTTCAGCTACGCATGTAGGGATTCGTGCTATAAGGGTCAAGGGACCTTATTTCTTTTTCGGAGTCATGTGGTTCTTAAGCTGGGTTGCAGAGTTTAGTGAAGGTGTAGGGTTTGCTCGGGGGCTTGAATTTCAACCCTCTTGCCAAAGCAGGTTGTCATAAAGCCAAGGGATGTACGGTTGATGATATAAATCCTGCATTACCCATAATAAGGAATATACCATAATTCCTAGTCTAGGGTCATTAAGGTAATGCAGGATATATATCATCAACCGTATGAAGCTCTTTTCGCACGCTGCCCGTCAGGGTCCATGTACCCTGCCATAAGGGTTAGCAAAAGGGATCTGAAGGGCTTGATGCTTGAGGCCCTTTAGGCGCCAAGGGTCCATGTACCCATGTAGACGCACTTTGACCGTCAAGTGCCTATACATGAAGCCCTTTCAGGCCAAGGGAATATACTTTCCGGGTAATTAGTGCTCCATGGCTGATTTGGGGTCAGGGATTAGGATTTAGTTCGGAACAATGCCGCGCGACGTAGGCCCCTTCAATCGCCCAAGCAAGCCCTTCATACAATGAGGAAGCACATGCTAGAACCTGTCAACAGCCGAGAAGATCCTCACAACAAGCAAGATGACTCCAATCGGTGCCTGCAGCCGGCTAAAAAATCACTGGCTTTCAATTTTAGGGCTCCACATGTTGAATATAATTTCTTACGAAGCCTTAATCTGCCCCGCAAAGGAAAAAGAAACACACACACACAGACCTGGGAGCACTTGGAGACTAAACTCAAGACCCTCCCATAGGCAAGACACCCCCTCCCTTAGGGCTTACGGTGTAGGGTTTAGGAAAAAGCGCTGGGAGGCGATGCGCGGCAGCAAGTGGCGGAAATCCTCGTGCGAAGTGACAAGCAGGTGGGGAGCCCTTGGAACTTCTTTTGGTTTAGGGCTTCGGGTTTAGGGTGTAGGGTTTAGGGATTTAGGGGTTTCTTAGTAGCTGAGTGGATACACTTTACACTTTTGGGGGTAATATTCCCCACTATAAAACTAAAAGTGTACACTTTTTGGGGCCGATTATGAACTCAGCAACTACCTTGGGATCCGAAAACCTACCGTTTTAGGGGTTAGACCCTCTAATTAAGGGGTCATAACCTACTATTTTGTAGGGTTTGGGGTCACAGGTAAGGTTTAGGGTTTGGGGGTTTTGGGTTTTTGGGGGCTCCGCGGCTGCTCCCGTTGAGGCATTGAGGTTTCCTTTAAGGATCTCCAAGGTGTCTTTGATGTAAGGGTAACAATGGTAGCATAGGGGGCTGAGCAAGTTGAGCAGGAGTGTATTGAAGTTTTTTGAAGGTTCTGTTACACCGTTTCTGTTGTCTTCGTATGTGTTTTTCTGTGCTTTGTCTTAAGGGTTTCCGTTGTGGACTACACTGCTTGCCTGTTTAGGGTTCCCTGTTATGAATTCTCTATGAGTAAGCCCTTACAAAAGTAGGTTATTTGGGGTTGAGGGAGGCTCCAAATCGCCCAAAAGCGTGATATAGTATGGTCTCTGGACCCAAACGCCTTCATATATGAGTCCTTAGACCCTAAGAGTAATACCCAGTACAAACAACCATACTACTCTTATAAACCCATCCTAATCTGCCTGAAAGCGTAAGAAGCGCCTCCAAAACCCTCAGAGCTCTATTCTAAGAAGTGCCTCATGAGCCTAGCTAAACCCTGAACCCCTAAACCCTAAAGCCTGAAACACTATAAGCCCCAAAGATTGAAAAGCACACCGTTAATGCGCCTTCCCACCTATACGGGGGATACTTACCCAAACCGCATAATGTCGCTTTTCTCGTCTCTAGTCGTCTGGAACCCGGAACGCGGCCCGGAATTGAAGCTGTTGTCGGCAGCCCTAAAATCTTAAATAGGCCCTACCTGGACCCAAAAGAACTTACTGTTTAGTTATTTATGCAAAGAAATCACAATTAGGAAGCCTAGAATTAGAAAGGCAGGATTTGTAGGATCCAGGTAGAGCTTGAATAAACCCTAAACCCGAAACCCTAAACCCCTAAACCCTAAACCCCTAAGCCTCTAAACCCTCATTAGAGCCCAGAGGAACTGAGCAACGACGTGATTCGCCAGGCTCGGCTCGTGTTTCAGGGACCCCGCAAAGTAGGGTCGTAGGGTTTTTGATGAAGGGGTCCTCTACGGGCTCCTATGAGGATTCACCCCAAGGGTCCAAGTACCTAATTATCATATACTCTCCAAAATAGTAACCTACATAACTATTATCCCAAACCCGAGTACCTGATTATTGGGTGCTTTGGACCCTTAGGGTCTAGTTCAAATTTATGGGGTCCTCCAACGTCTGCCATGAAGGTTCTATTTTGGTGGTTGATGATTTATACAAAAGGGTTTGGGGATTTAGAGTTTAGTTCCCTAAACCCTAAACCCTAAACCCTAGACCCTAAACCCCTAAACCCTAAACCCCTAAACTGGGGTTATTGTTCTAAGGACTTCAAAGGGTAAGCTGGAGGCTTCCTTTTAGGGCTACTAGCACTACAACCCAGACCTTCCAAAACCCCTTAATTAAGGAATATACCTTAAATCATATTCGGGCTGAACCTTTTCAGGCAGTCAGTGGAGGTATTGTTGATACCGATAAGACAGCGCGTGCTGCATGTGAGCAGTACGGTTTGTTGGAATCACGAAATCTCGTCTATGACACTGAAAAACCAGCCATGCAGTACATGGTGCCTCCGAAAGGCAAAAGCGTCAGATCGCTCTTTGAGGAGGCGGCTCACAGGACAGCACCTTGCATCAACCCACNAAATCTCGTCTATGACACTGAAAAACCAGCCATGCAGTACATGGTGCCTCCGAAAGGCAAAAGCGTCAGATCGCTCTTTGAGGAGGCGGCTCACAGGACAGCACCTTGCATCAACCCACCACACGTGTGGGACAGAAAATCGGAAAGGAACGCCTTATTGGGTATGCAAGAGCGTTCTGAGCCGAAGCAGGTGTTAAACACTCGCAGTGTTGCCTACAGGGCGTACAAACGTAACTGCGCTGCGTTCATCAGGAGTGTTGTCACTTCTGAACGGATTGATAAGGTCTGGGAACATTGCTGTAAGAGTCTGACTTAGGAGTTTAGGGCTTGGGTGTCTATTATTCCACTTTCGGGCCGGGGTTCCAGGGGGAAAGGGTTGATGCTCTTGCAGACCCACTTCGTGGGAATTCATTCGTACCCTAAACCCTAAAACTCAAACCCTAAACCCCTAAACCTGAAACCCCNACTTTCGGGCCGGGGTTCCAGGGGGAAAGGGTTGATGCTCTTGCAGACCCACTTCGTGGGAATTCATTCGTACCCTAAACCCTAAAACTCAAACCCTAAACCCCTAAACCTGAAACCCCTAGTTACACCTAAACCCGAAAATCCTAAACCCTAAGACCCTAAACCCCTAAACCCCTAAACCTGATACCCCTAAGCCCCTAAACCCCAAAACCCTGAACCCCAAAGCCTAAACCCCAAACCCTAAACCCCTACACCCTAAACCCTAAAACCTAAACCTTTTAGGCCCCGGAGCCATCCCTGCCGGAGGAAGCCAAAGTCCATCACCCTGGTTTAGGGTTCCTTTAAAAAGATCCACAGGGGTTCCTGTAAAGGGATCTATGAGGGTTTTTGGGTTTAGGGTTTTAGGGGTTTAGAGTTTAGGGTTTCAGGGTTTTAGGGTTTAGGGTGCGAGAAGCTTCCGAGATCGTGCGAGCGTTTTGTAAGGCCTTTTAGTTTATTTACATTTGGGCTTTTAGGATTCTTGTGGGTTTATGGTAAGGTCTTATAGGGTCCATGTACCTATGTACATGTTGTAGTCTTTGGCTTTATATGCCCAACAGTGAAGTCCATAGCAGACAGCTACAAGGACTGTTTGGGCCATCGTCGACATTGAGAGGTTTCCCGAGTTTCTTGTTCAAGTATTATACGGTTTTATTCCACAGTTTAAGTTCCAGAAGGGTTCTTGCGGAATGATAGGCCTCTACACGCCAAAGGCTTTACACCCCGACGGCTCTTCTGGAACCTTGGAACCAAAACCCCTCACACCTTACCAATGTGCCTTCAAGCCAAAACCTTCAACGCCTATAGTAACGCTTCTAAGATTCTATAAACCCTAAACAATACATCGAGCCTTTGCACGGAATCCCTCTGAAGGGAAACCAGACCCAAACGGCCCAAGGCACTGTTCGGGGGTACTTCCCCAAATCACAAGAGTAATCCTAAGATAGAAAAACTAGTATATAGATACTCAGCACTCAGGGCCTTTTAAGTAAACCTTGATTTTTAAACCCAAACCCTTGTAGTAACCCTCAAAAGAACCCTTACAGTAACCTCTACAGTTACTTATAGGACCCTGTGGGAGGCATTAAAAGTAAAAGCAAAAGCACAGAGCGAGGCCGTGGCCGATGGAGTCTTGAAAACGTTGTCCCAGTCGCAAAAAAAGAGTGGTGTTCCTTCGGGCTTAGGCATTGAAGATTGCAGTAGGAGAATTCGGAACCCCAAAGTAGTACGGCTGTAAAAGTGTTCAGAAGGTTCGAAGTTGGCAGGGCTTCAACGGCATAAACGTAGCTAAGCCTCACACCAGAGCGAGCAATGCAACCGTGATCCTTAAATCCTATGCCGTACATGATAGATACAAGAACGTAACACTAAGCTGATGTCGTAACCAGATGAGCTTGTTCGGTAAATGAGGGCTCTAGGGGCTTCTGATGTCTCATATCGATATGGCTGAGCGGTGGAGTTGCCACGGTCCTCGTAAAGGTATCAGCGAGAGAAGCTTCCTTCTCAGGAGGTTTAGAGCTTGGTTTTCCTTATTGTTTCACCTTGCTGCTCAGAAGAACACCAAGACCTTAAACGCGACATGATTTTCTTACTAAATTTCGCATGAGAACTTAAGGCCGTCTAGCTTGAGGTTTCGGGTTTCGGGTTCCTTGGGTATCCTCGGCTTCACCCTGTGGCTCAGAAGAGCGCCACAGCCCTCTACGCATGGGTCAAATTTGTGACTCCATAAAGCCTTCTTTGGACCCCAGAGTCCTGTAAACCCCAGAATCCAAAATCGCCGGAATCATGCCGGATGTGTCTGTCTTCGTGGGGGCCAAGCCACAGACCACGTCGGACGCTTTTTTGCATGGCGTGATTGACTTCTTCGGACCGTTACGTTTGTCGTTTGAGAGGGCTTTACAATGGATGGAATAGGGTCGAAAGCTTTAGGAACCGGGTTTAAAGTAGGATACGGGTTAAGTAGAATAAAGGCCGTAGAAATTAGATGGATTGTTCCAGATACTATACTCGAGATACGCTTTGGTACCTCAGACCCTGCTACTCGGTGGGGAAAAGACACTCGGGTACTTGCACAGTTGGAGAATCAGAGATTTCGAGTTCCTCAAGGTTAAAAGGGCTTCGGGTGAGGAGTTCTGCTGGAGCTAGAATAACAGCCCGCAACCCTGAAAGCCCTGCACCTGTACATAGCCCACACAGCGTAACATGCTTAGGGCTCCTTATCTATAAATGCTTTTTGTTGGCCCTTTCCATGCCCAGCAAGAATTGCTTTGGCTTTTCCAGGCCGCCAAAGTTGGGGCATTTGGCTCTTGGCAGGCCCCCAAAATTTGGAGGTGTTTGTTTCTTTTTGGGGCTTCTCCATGCCCCCGAAATCGGGGTTTCTTGGCTTTTTCCAGGCCACCAAATTTGTTTCGATTTCTTGTATGCACATCTCCAAATTTATGTTTATTTCCCTGGCCAGTCCAGGGGAGTGCACTTGTTTTTATGTCCTTGGGTTTTATGTGAGTTTGGTGCTACAGGCGATGTCTCCCAAGCATTTAGAGTTTAAGGCTTCTGGGGTTCAGGGATAAGTTGCAACGTTCAACCCTAAACTACACCATAAAGTCTAACGCCTAAACCCTAAGCAAACCTTAAAACTCTAAAGTCTAAAGCCTAAACCCGAAGTAAACCTTAAGCCCTAAGCCTTCAACCGACTCTGGGGCACTCAGGATTACAATAAGCTCATCTCCGCTTGCAGCTTGGCCGCAGGGTTCATGTGTTTATAGCTTGCTCTGCCTTAGTTTGGGGTTCTTGTACTTGGGGTCCTGTAAGGAATTCATGAAAGATTCTTTTACGGGTCCCTGTATGGGTTTACAGGGATGAGGGTGGATCAGGGTTTAGGGTTGTTTTAGGCTTCAGCACCCTGGCAGATGCTTAGCGTTCCTTTAGCTTTACCTGGGTTCCTATAAGGGTTCCTTTAGGGGTTTATATGAATTAGGTTGTAGGGTTAGGGTTGCTTTAGGGTGCTGATGGTTTGGGGTTCCTTCGCAAAGGGTCCAAATACCAAGTAGATGGTTGGGCTCTACCGTTTCTTGGACCCACTGGGAATGAGTGCACTTTGCATTTTTTTGGAAAACTGGTGTAGTTGTAGCCTATAGAACTACTTTACACTTTTTGGACAATAGTAAAGCCTGTTCAACTGAAGCTGTACATTACTGTGGCTTATGAGCTCAGCAACTAAGGTGCTACAATTGCGAAGTGCCGGCAAAGCCCATGGACAACCTTCTAAAACCGCTTCTAGAGCCTTCATAAACAGCCTCATAAACGCGTATACATCCCTGAACAAGACCCTTCATCAGATCCTTTTGCAACCCTATAAATCTTTCGGGATGTTCGGGGCACAAAGCTTGAATCCCTGAGTCCCAAGCCCTAAACCGTGAGTGATTCAGCGGAAGCCCCATAGATCCCCTCCCTTTGAATTGAGCCCTTATCTTACATATGGGTAGTTGTCAAAATAGGGGTCCCTTTTTGGGTACTCTAAATATATGGTGCCGTACTATATTAGGGACCCCAAAAGGGACCAAAATTTTGAGAACCAAGTATCAAGGAGTCGAAGTAATTCAGAAACCCCTGATTTACCACCCCCAGCACGTGGCAGTATCCTTCTGAAGAGCCCAAATAAGCACCAACAGTTCGCTGGAGGGTTGCATTCCTCCGAAAGAGTCCAGTTGCTCCAAGGGGTTATGATATTAAGCACTCTACACTTAGAAGAAGGAAGCCTTAAAAGCAAATACTGGCTATTCAGGCTTCTATGGTACCCGAATAGTAGGATACCCATTCGGAGTATGATTTATGATCTAAATCTGGCACTGGGACCTCGTAGGAGTAGTTGCTCAACAAGGGAACGTGAAGATTCATTGGATATCTTTTTTCCGGGTTAACCGGTTAATCCGTGACTGTGCGCACATGTATTTTTTTGGTCTGGTCACCGGGGATTGTTGAGCAAGAGGCTGTATACTAGAGAGGGTAAAACTGTGTAGGCTTGAGTTTTTTTACGTGCCGGTTATGTATGTACTTGGAGAGAAACCATCGCACCATACTTGACCAGCAGCCCTTGCATAGTTCATGCCGGCCTGCCACCAATCACAAACCGTAAATTCGAGACCTCAGCGTAAATACAGCAGAGCTCAGGCAAGTCCGGCCAGCATTGGCGGACGGCTCTGGTGCTTTTTGCCGACCTGCTACCGCGCAGCCACCAACCCACTGTGGTGTCATACAACGCCTCCATCAGCGCCACTCTTCTCAAGCATGGGGTTCTGGGCAGCCCTGGGTTTCCCTAAGGGTCCCAGTACCTGATACCTAGGACCTAGATACTCTTTGCCCCGTACTAACCTACAAGCCTACGATCCTAAACCCAAGTACCTCATCATAAGGTCCTTCAGACCCTTAAAGTTTTGCGCGGTATATGACCTGCGATCAAACCGCTGAGGTTCTTTTTAGCAGCCCTACACCCTGAAGCTGTGCAATCGCATTGCAAAAAATCTGTGCCGGCCTCGTTCTAGACAATGTCACTTTTGCCAGAACACAGAGAGCCGCACACGCTGAGACCCCCCAACCATGAGCCAAAAACTCGGGCATTTGATGGGTCCACGGATACTTATGACAAGCATCATAAGAGCTGGCTTGTTTAAATTCCTAAATCCCAGGCGCCAGGGAAATCCCCTAGACCCTCAACGCCCTGAAGCTGCCCTAAACTCTAAACCCGAAACTTTAAATTCCAAGCCTTACGTAAACCCTAAACCTTAAACCCTAAACCCAGGTGTGCGAGGGAGCTTCTCAGTGGCCGAGTGCTTTGTTGCTTTTCGGCCGACTGGCGACTCGGTAGCCTGGCGAGCTCCGAATCCAAGAGGGTCCATCATGGCCCATCCATATATATATATATATATACATACATGCATACACAACGGGTTATGTACATATATATATACACACGTATGCATAACATGACACTTCTGCACTATATGTGCTTTGGAGTATATTGGGGTTTAGGAATTCGGATTTGCTCCCAAGAGAGGCTCGATGACGATGTTAACTATAGTATGATGAGATGAAGGTTTGATGGTTTTAGTATACATATTTGCCAACAAAATGAGAATGAGGATTTGGGGTATATTGTAGTTGTTTTGCGCACAGGAGGGTCCAAAAACACTGCCTGTCTGGAATGAAGTACCCCCGATACCATCCTTCGGGACCTTTGATTGTAGTATCTTTGGACACTCTGGGGAGCAGACCTTTACGAATGTTTGTTTGGCCTAACTCCTACACCTTAAACCCTAAACCCTATGGAGAGGCCACCGGAAGATGCACCGAAACTCCGAAGCACTGCGAACTTCAGGATGCCGCCCGGGTGGCTCCCAGCGTTATCAGCTTCAGTAGCCTGGCTGATGCATTGGGGTTCTTTTACCTAAGGGTTCCTTTAAGGATTTTTTTAGGGTTTTTAGGTTTAGGGTTTAGGGGCTTCATTAAGGCTTCCTTTAGGGGCCCTTTGAAGGGTTTATAAGGATTAGGGTTTAGGGTTGTTTTTAGGCTTCAGCACCCTGGCGGATGCTTTGCGGGTCCTTTCCTTAGGAGCTCCTTTAAGGACTTCTTTATGTCCTCGTTAGTTCTCCAATACCCAGCCTTTAAGCTTCTTGGGTTTATATATTTTGTTACTAATCTGAAAGTTTAACCTTTTATTTCCCTGGCTTATTGGGGAAGTAAGTTTAGGGATTCCTCTAAGGGTTTAGAGGGATTAGGGCTGATAGTTTGTGGCTCCTTTCCCAAATGGTCCGAGTACCCCCTTGTAGTAGGTATTTAGCAGAATTTGGGCCCCCCAAACTAACTTGGACCCTTTGAGTTTGCGACCCCAAAGGCTTGTCAGTGCAGTGTTTTTGGTCAATGTTGATGCTCATGCTGTTTCTCTGGTTCCCATAAGTATGTGATAATATTCCTCCCCCCCCGAATATCTTCTTTATAAGAGCCTATACAACAGTCTACTGATCATGAATACCGTGTCTTGCTGGGAACCTATATCATAGGGACCCTTTAGCGGGGTAAGGGGTAGTGGGGTACGGGACCATACTCCCTTAAATAGGCCCTATCACACCCCTAACAGGGGTTAAGGCCCCTTACCAACCTCCCCTGAGGGTCCCTATGACTATAGGAGTCTGAGGTAGCTGCAGCAGCGCCTGTGGACGAGGGGCCCAGTGGCAGCAGGACCATTGGGTTCACGGTTTCTCATGGTTTCTCGTGATTTTGTTAGTGCTTTAGTTTGCTTGGTCCTGAAACCCTATAGACCCCAACCCAGAGGGTCCAAGCACCCAAATAGTAGGGTTTCAGGGACCAAAAACCATTCAGAGTATGGATTTTGGGACCTAAAACCCTACTACTTGGGTACTTGGACCCTCTGGGTAAACCACTGTTTTGGGTTTTTCGGGCTTTTAGGGGGCCGGTAGGGTTTGGTTTAGGGGTTCGGAATTTAGCGCACCTTGGGCTTCATGTGACATGAGGTTTAGGGCTGAGGGCTCTAGGGTTCAGGGTTTAGGGTTTAGGGTTGTATTTTCAGGAAAACCCGAACCAAACAGCTTGAAACGTCGTTAACTTGCAGTAGACACAGAGATGTTTTTGGACAAGCTGGCTGTTCAGTGCAGCTTGTACCATTGCAGGATTTCAGTGCTGCGGGATGTTACTTCAAGTTGCCCTGTCCAGGCGTGACTGATATCGGGAATACACAGAAGAAAGAGCGGCACGACATGTGCTGCTATTGTTTCCACGGAAGTTGTCGTTTCGGTTAGTAACGGTTAGTAACCGGGGGTGTGAAGATGCTCGACTCCGTGTTTATTTTCATGAAGAACAGTAACATGCGACGACCAATGGTAGAATGGCACAAGAAGAACTGTAATATACGCTTATCCATGGTGAGGACAGCACAGCAAAACCAAACGCCCAGATCAGAAACAGAGTTGGTGTTGACGGGACGAACAAGTGTTTCCGTTCTTTCTTGCCGTATTGGAGATCGATTTTCAGAGCCGCTCCAGGGACGCAATACCAACGCTGATGTCAGAATCTGTACGTTTGCTGACCTGTGTGTGGTTCTAGCCGAAGGCGCCCAAAACCCTACCTACATAATTGCCAACACGATTGTCTGGTCCCATTATAGTATAATGGGCCCCAAACCCTAGTTACTCTACTTATTAAGGCCCCTATATTAAGCACAAGGGCACACCAAAATCACCAAAATCCTTAAAGCCAGTGCCCAAAAAATCCCTGAGCTGGCCCCGGCTCCCAAAACTGTGGCCCACACTGTTTGAGTGTAAGGCACAGCTTGTCGGATTTGGAGCTCATGCTTTGCTTCTTTTTACTTTGATCATTCATATATATATATATATATATATATATATATATTACATGTGTATATGTAATATTGTGTATACATATACTGCAATGTATAATGTATACCTACATCATGCAATGCTATATAAGACAATATTTTTGGTTTGGGACGTACGCTGTAGTGAGTAGTGGTTAGTGACACTGTTTTGGGATGCGCCCGGAGCTTGACAGGCCATCCAACTTCTGCGAGATGCCAACGAGCTCCAACTGGAAGCGGACCTGATGCTGTGCCCCGGGAGCTCTTATTCAAGGAGCCTTAATGACGACATGAACCCGACAAGGGTTTAATAAAGGCTCAAGCACCGTACGGGGATTCATTGTATATATAAGGGTGGTTTAGGGCCCCTACGTTTAAGGGTCATCTTATCCTTAAGCAAATGCACCTTAAGCTATATATGTCTCTTTGTTGCGGCGAACTGGTATACTAACTCTAGAAGGGTGTTTTGCCGGCGACTGTGAAAGTCTGTTAGCGGCCTGGAGTCAGAAACAAAATCACGAAGGGTCCTAAGTGCCTAGGAATCACCATCATTTTTCAGGAAAGTATCCCCCCAAACGGCACCCTTTGGGAATGCAAAAGTTCTAGCCGTTCTAGCCAGGTACAACGCCGGCACCTCGGTCGCAAAATGAGGGATTCCCAGCTGCGAAGTGAAGATTCAGTTTTCGGATGTTGGGTTATGGGTTCGGGTTGGTAGTATTTGTGCGTCAATGCTTGACGTGTAGGGTGTATAGTTATAGGATGTAGATCTGCCTGTAGCGATGAGCTACCGGTCTCACATTGAGCACTCTTCTTGCTCCATCCCCAGCGCCGCACACGTTAGAGAATTGCATGTTTCGCACTGTCTGGTATGGATAGACTGTCTGGTTCTTAGTAGGGAATGGGGGAATGGGATATTGGGACTACTATAAAAGATTATATAGGGACTACTGTAGGGATCCATTGCCCCATTCCCTAATAAGCACCAGACAGTAGAAAATACGCCATTACATCGCCGAGTCTCAGCAGGTGCCAAAAACAGCGCCTATCGGTTTCGGCTCCTGCGCTTGCAGAAAAAGCGTCTGCCTCCTTGAATCATATCCCGGAGGCTCCATATATGGTACCATTATGGAATCAGACCCCAAGAGACCATCCTTATCAGGGTTTCGGCCCACGAGTATTCATCGCGGTCTTTTTCTAAGCATGGCCTTCAAGAGCCGAGACAAAAGATCTCAAATGTCCTATGTGCAGCTACGGGCTTTCCAAGTCGTGAGCTGGTGCTCTATGGTGTTGATGCCGCTTGTCTCACAGGACTTGGGGGGCGAAAGCGACAGGAAGCTCTTATAAGCCCTATAAACCTTTATGGACCCTAAGAAACCTACTGTTGAAGGGCTCCCTAATATGATTTCCTTGTATAAGTCCTTAGAAACGTAGGTTCTTCGGGGTTACGGTAAACCCTGAAACCCTATAGAACCCGCACAGCGCGCTTAAAGAGCCTTTGAAACCTATCGAACACAAACCCCAAGCCTTCCCAGCACTTGAAAAAAGGCCAGAAGCCCAATGCAGAAACCATCGGCCTGAGAATACTTCCTTGAACCGTTTCTGAACATTTCACCACGGTTTTAATCTAAGGGCTCATGTGCTTTAGGGTTTTATGGTTTAGGGGTTTAAGGGGTTTAGGTTTTTGCACAAATTGCCTTGAAACATAAGATGTTGACCATGGCCTTAAACCAAAGTCGGAGCCAGAAAAACTACACCGCAACCCTCAGCCGAACAACTTGTAGATGTAGAGCCGTAGTAGTTCTTTTTGTTTCGGAGCCCCTTTAAGTTTCTAAACCTTAGCCAAGGCATCAGCACCTGTGAGAAGGCGGGCCAGTGGCTGCAAGCTCGAAGGCTCGTCGTGCAGGATGTCGCGGTTTAGGGCTTGCTGTTTGGGGTTTAGGGCTTGGTGTTCTGGGTTTGGGGTTTTGGGCTTGAGGGTTTGTTGTCTAGGGTTTGCGATTTGAGGTTTGCACTTTGTGTTAACAGCAGCAGGTGAAGCTATAAGTGTCTTACTGAGGGCGTGAGGGGCTTGGGATCAGTCAGGGGATCTCGACTTTACGGCTTGGGATATGTGGGGTTTAGGGTTTAGGGGTTTAGGGGTTTAGGGGTTTAGGGTTTAGGGGTTTAGGGGTTTAGGGTTTAGGGTTTAGGGGTTAGGGTTCGGGGGAAGCCAAGATTTGCTGCAAAATGACCCTCAGACTCCATTGGTCCATGTGCCCAAGCAGTACCTACTCTGGCAAACCACTAACCAAGCCGAAACCCAAAGTCCTAAACAATCCAAAACCCAAAGCCCTAAAGAACCAACAAGCCTTAAACCGCAAACAAAACATCCCTAAACCCCTAAACCCTGAACCCTAAACCCCTAAACCCTTAGCCCCTAAACGCTTAGCCCTAAACCCCAGTCCATCTTGCAAGGCTGCTTCGAGAGATGGAGGACCGGCAGCTCCTGCCAGCAGCTAGGCCGCAGCTGAGCTCCCTTTCCCAGAGCCCTCGGCCCCAAGGGTTATACCCAAGTGAGGGTTTTCGAAAATTAGGGGTACCTTATTTGGGGGGTTCCTTATAATGAGGATCCTACTATTTAGGGTACTATGTTAGGGTCCTCTTTTTTTGGAAACATCCAAATAGTATCACGGCGTAGGACTTTAACTTCTTGGGTTTCTATATGAACTATAATAAGGAGGCTAAAAGTTTAACTTTTAGGAGGGGTTCAGAAGTCAGCCAAGGTATAAGTGTTCCTTGGAGAGACTTAACGGGTCTACTGTTACAAGGGTGCTATAAGGGTTCCAAATTAGGGAGCCAAAAAGCACATAAGCATAAGCATTCTATGGGGATATCCCTTCCTGAATGGGCTTCCTTATAAGGGGGTGTATATGGGATATCCTTATTTTTGCTTATGTGCGCCTTTTTCGGGCCCTACTAAAGGGTTTAGGATTTAAGCAAGTAAACCCCCAAAAGTTGGAAACCGGATTAAGGACAACTCGTGCTGGGATTCCTAATGTACTACTCTTCAGGATTGAGGCTATTGGGTTTCCAACTTTTGTTGGGCTTCTACTGTAAACCTCTCCCCAAACCGTAAACCCCCAAAGCCCTAAACTCCTACACCTTAAACCCGCAAAACCGTAAATCCCGAAACCCTCGACCCCCGAAGACCCTGAACCCTTAACATTTTCTAAAGACCCCCGGGGACCCAAAGGTTCAGGATTTTCTGCTTTGGGGCCAGAGGACTACCTTGATCCTAAGAAACCTTGATTTTCGGGTTCCTTATTACTCCTAACTAGGATCCCTAAACCCTAAACCCTCAACCTAAACCCCGATACCCCTAAAAACCCCTAAACTCTATAGATCCCTTAACAGAACCCCCTAAAGGTACCCCTTAAACCCCTGGGCATCAACATAGCCCAAGAGCCTTATATAGTATGGTCTTTGGGCCCAAAAGCTTTAATGTATGAGTCCTTAGATTCCTAGGGAAAGAACCCCTTAAACACCCTAGGATGTCATCAGCTACAACGCTGCCTTGAGCGCCTGTGCTGCTGCAGCGGCGCTCGATCTGGCCGGCCAGCTTCTCAAGGAGAGGCTGCTGGAGTTCTCGGGTTTAGGATTTTGAGGTTTTAGGGTTTCAGGGTAATTAATTCTGGTTGTTTCATGGCTAATGTTTCAAAGTAACCACCACGATTGGATTGCTGTCCGAACGATAGGGCTTGCTTAGACCAGCCAAGGTACTATAAGCAAGAGAAGTCTGCCGAATGTTTGATGGTGGGGCATCTGGAATATTGAGCTTGACCACATGCCACATTGCGTGCAAGTCCCGTAAATGTTTCATAGATGTAGGTACCTCCCTAAACCCTAAACCCTAAACCCCTAAACCCTAAACCCTAAACCCCTAAACCCCTAAACCCTAAACACTAAACCCCGAAACCGACCTGTGCGGTGAACCCAGTTCAGGATCTAGGGCCTTCCTCGAAGTTTGGGGTTTGGGTTAAGTGGGGTTTAGGGTTTAGGGTTAAAGGTTTTTCTGGGTTTGGGGCAGATGATTCCTACATGAATTTGCATAGACTGCTGCGTTTTTGGGCATCGTAGGGGTTCGGAACAGGGTGCAAATGTGCTATCCGTCTTTGCGGGCTTTTGGGCTACAGGCTTCAACCCCGAACCCTTAACGGCCCTAAATCCTGCAGTGTGTCAATCACCCCAAGGGTCCAAGTACCCAATAATCATATACTCTCCAAAATCCTAACCTGCATAACTACTATCCTAAAACCGAGTACCTAATTTTTGGGTCCTTTGGACCCTTAGAGTTAATCTCCCAATCCTAAGCTCTACCTTAAACTACCAGAACCTGTTTTCGTTGTTGGGTCCCTAACGGTTCCTAACCTGACTATCCTAAAACCGAGTAGCGGTCCTTTGGACCCTTAGGGTCCGGTTTGGCAGTCGGATGTTGGATAGTGGTAATGACTTGGGGGTTCCCAACTTAGGGCTTCACGCTTCTTGCGTTCCGGGTCTCCTAGTTGAGGATTTTGTAGAACTTTGGGCTTTGCGGTCTACTGTAGGGGCCTTATTGAAGATATTGAGGCGCCTAAATTAGAGGGCTCATAGTTGCGAACGTTCCGCATGCATCGTGGATGAAAGACGAATCCCTCACAACAAGACGGAAGTCGATGCCATGAGCAAGCTCCAGGGGAGCAACTCGCCACTGTCCTGAGCATAGGGTACTTGAAGGAGAAGATGTGAAGTGAAAGCCATCCTCATCCGATGCTGTTGTCAACTTCAGCGTTGCCGGCATCTGCAACAGTGAGCTCAACAAGATCTCCATGGATGCCCCAAACAGGCTATTTGGTTAAAGTCTTAGGACTTTGGGGTTTAGGGTATTCTATGTAGTAATTAGGCCCCGCAAAAGCCTTTCGAGCCCCCTTCCAAAAATGCCTTTAAAGGAGCCCTATAAACCCTAAACCCTAAACCCATGAAGGCCCCTATATTACTCTAAGCCCTCTGGTAAAGCTAGGCCACCTTTGCCCCAATGCCTAAATCTCAGGGGTAGTTTGAAGAATTTTTCAGTTTCTGGTTCCTATAATTCCTAACCCTTAGGCTCTAAGGACTCATATTTTAAGGCTTTTGGGCCCAAAGACCATACTATGTATGGCTTTTGGGCTATTTTGAGCCTTAGGGTAAGAGACAGCTAACGATAAAGCTTGTGCTAGGGGTTTAGGTTCAGTTTAGAAGAGAAAGCGCCCAAAGCCCAAAGCGCTACAGTGTCTGGAGTGGGTTTTGGATTTAGGGGTGCGCAGGAGATGGAAGAGAAGTGCCTTTCTCCCACCGTCATCACCCTCAATGCCTGGACGCCGGGCGTGACATGTGTAGTAGTTTAGCACCGGTGCCGACACCACCCAAACGCCCGGTCTAGTTGTTTCGGCCTCTACGCTGCACCGGGGCCCTCTAATACAGTTCTTTACCGCGTTTCTTAGACGTTTCGTGTTGGGATAAATACGGTTTACGGTCTAGCCCCGGGAGCTTTATTTCAACTTGAGGGATTAGGGCTCAGGGGCTAGGTTTTGGGTTTAGGGATTAGGATTTAGGGATTAGGGTTGAGGGCTTAGGGTGAAGGGACTAGGTTTGGGGTTGAGGGTTTAAGGATTAGGGCTTACTCGGACCACCACAGTACGTAGAATAAGCTTTCTGAATGTGTTAACTTGGCCATTATTTTACATGCTTTTTGTTCGGGTGGCGGAAGGTTTAGGTAGGGATTACGGATTAGGGTTTAGGTTTCAGGGCCCGAAGCCGAGGATCAGCGTTTTGGGGAGTGCCTCGCGGTGGCAGAACGCGCTTCAGGCACCTTCCTCATTGGGTTTAGGGTGCAGGGTTCAGGTCCCCAAAACCTAATAAACGGTTCTACGAGACTGTCCTCCGAAAACCAATCCTAATTGCTAAGGCCCCTCTATTAACTTAGAATCTGCCTTAACCCCAAAGAACCTACCTTTTTAAGGACATATGTAAGGAAATCATAATAAGGAACCCTAAAAAGGTAGGTTCCTTAGGTAGGCCCCGTACTCCACGGGCTCTACAAGCCCCGATGCTCAGGGCTTGGGCCCCGAACTTAGTTCATCGATGCCCAACCTTAAAGTTTTTGGGGCTCTTATAGTCATCATAGTGGCTGAGTAGGTAACCTTTAACCTTTTTGGGGCTTATATAATCCTAATATATTTCAAAAGGTTAACCTTTTTTGGGCTAGGGTACTCAGCCCCTAAGTCATAGTCTGTTGTTCTTAAACTTACCTTTGGTTAGTAGGGAATGGAAGAATGGTAGTAATAGTAGTTATAATTGTACCCCATTCCTCCATTCCCTACTAACCAAAGGTAAGTAATCTGAAACTTCAAGCGTTTTTTTCTGTGAAAGTAGGCAAAAGACCGAGCACTTACCCAGAGGCTCCATAGGGTTGATGATATAAATCCTGGGGGTGCCTCTAAAGGGATCTATGAGGGTACCTTTAAGGGGTTCCTGTAAGGGATCTGTAGGGTTTTAGGGTTGAGGTTTTAGGGATATAAATCCTGCATTACCCATAATAAGGAATATGCCATAATTCCCATCGTCTACGGCCATTAAAGGTAATGCAGGATTTGTATCATCAACCGTATGTACTACCATTATGGAATGAGGTCCCTAAAGCCATAACAAGGATGGTCTTTATGGACTTGATTCCATAATGGTAGTATATGAGGAGCCTCTGGGCTAGGTTTGGGATAAGTACTGGTAGTAGTTTGCTAAAGCGTAGCATCTGGGAGAGTACATGAATGTTGGGTATACTTCGGCTGATGGACAAAATCCTGCATGACCTTAAGGACTCTAAACTATGGGAATTATGGTATATTCCTTAAAATGTGTAATGCAGGATTTTGTCCATCAACACTTGGACCTTCCAACCTCAAGGATGAAAATAGGGCACAAAATTTCCGTAGAAAACGAATCCGTATAATGTCATTGCGAGGTTTTTTGTACTTTACTGGGCTTTGGAGTACCATACTTTAATACTTTTTTCTTAAAGGAACCCTTATGAATAAAAGTTTATACTTTTTTCTCCCTGGTTACTTAAACGCCCAGTTTAAATCAACCTTTCTAGGGTGCATTTCGTTGTTAAGGGAACCTGAACCCTGAGCCTTGAAGGTGCTGGGTCAGCCGAGATTTCATGGGCTGAAGGCCAGCGTCGTCACCTTCGGCGCAATGGCTCCTTGGCGGTTTAGGGTTTAGGGCCAACTTGGCATTTAATTTGCCTGAAATGCATGGTATACTCCACTCCCAAAGCTTATTCCAATCACGAGGGCCCCGGTATGAAATGTCTTTAGCCAGACCCGTCAAGCACCCTTGGCCCTAAACCCGAAATTTCGTCTATTTACTACAGCAGGATCTGTGGCATGCTTGGATCTTGGGGGTATAAGAGGTGGTGAAGGTAGAAATAGGGTTTAGGTTAAGCCGCAAAGCTTAGACCCCCAAAGCCCTAAACCCTAAACCCTAACATTTACGGTTTAGGTTTTAGGTTCATGGTTAGGATTGAGGTTTTAGGGGCAGGCCTCGCAACAGGGATTTACTAGGGAACCTGCTGACCTAGAGTGTTACACGTTGCTTTGATAGGGCCCGCTTTGTAGGGGCCTTAAAAATTAATTGGGCTCCTCTGAACTCTTTGCAGGTTCCTTTAAGCGGGTCTGTAAGAGTTGCGAACGGAGACCAGCGGAATGATGTTGGTCTGGTTCAGTCTTCTACCTCTTCTGGCTTGCAGTAGAGCTGGCACTTCATCCGATGACGAGTTTCGAGCAGCCTTTTCCCAAACCGAAACACAAAGAGATGCCACCATCCATTAAGTAGGTACGGGCCCACTGTCAAGAGACAGAGACCGCTGCACAGCTTAAGGTATACTCTTGACTTTCAGAACCACTTCTAGAACTCGAAGAATAGCCTCGTTTCAAAAGGGTTTCTTAAGCCTCGAAACAAAGCTAGCACCTCAACTCCCAAACCAGAAGCGCTCAAAGCTACATCTTCAGCCCTTAACCCTAAGGGTCCAAGTACCCAATAATCATATACTCTCCAAAATCCTAACATTATACATTACTACTAGCCTAGAACCGAGTACCTAATTATTGGGTCCTTTGGACCCTTAGGGTTAATCTCTCAATCCTAAGCTCTACCTTCAACTACCAAAACCTGTTTTCGTTGTTGGGTCCCTAACGGTCCCGATACATTCTCTATGAAGGCTTAGTTTAGCAACCTACAAAAACGAGGGTTGGGGTAGCTTAGGGTATATAAGAAGAAGCATCGCAGCCCAGATCACAGCTTGCATGATGTCGAGTCGGTGGGAGGAGCTCAGCTCTGTGTTTTAAAGCTCCGTGTTTTACTTCTCGATTTGAAGGAGGTTAGGGCTTCCTTACAGGGTTCCTTTGCAGGGTTCCGCAAGGGCACTGCAAGGGTCTAACGTTTGGCTTTTGTGTGTAGGGGTGGTTCTACAGACCCTAGAAGCGATGTGGAATTTGAAGATTCACAGGTTTGACTTGTTGAGCTTGGCCAAATTTAGGGGCCAGAATGTCAATTCTCACAGATCGTTGAGTTCTTAGTAGCTGAGTGGATACACTTTACACGTTTGGGGCTAATATTACCCACTATAAAACTAAAAGTTTACACTTTTGGGGGCTTATGAACTCAGCAACTAAGGGTGTAGAACTTCCCCAATCACTAGCTTACTCTGAAACCCCGAGTCCGGGCAAAGTTGAGGTTTCGCTAAGTTGGGCTCCTGGAATCGGGGTTCTTGATTTAGGGTTTGGGGTATTGGGGTTTAGGTTTGAGGAGCAAACCCAGGGTTTGGCCCGATTTCCTAAACCTCAGAGCCTAATGAGTTCGGTTTTTTCCCATCAGCAAGCGGGGAGACACGGCAAAGTAGGCGAAATACGTTCAGACCAGCCAGATGTGGCACAGCCTAGACCCTCCCGCCCCAAACAGCCGAGTTGCAATCCCGAAACATCAACTGGGCTTTGGAGTACCATACTTTAATACTTTTTTTCTTAAAGGAACCCTTATGAAATAGAAGTTTATACTTTTTTCTCCCTGGTTACTTAAACGCCCAGTCAAGACCTGAACCCTCAAACCCTCAACCGTGAAACTTTACCTATAGTCTCCATTGTAGTCCCTTTTTTGGTGAACCAACGTCTGTATTATAGGATCCTAGCCATAAAATTGGTTAACCAAAAAAGGAACTACAATGGAGACTATAGGTAAGCCCGAAGCTTGCGCAGGAGGCTTTGTCAGTGCTGAAGACTTTGACAACGGCAGGGATTCAGGCTCGGCAAGATTCAGATGACCTTGCAAGTTGCCCAGACCTTCCAAAACCCATTAATTAAGGAATATACCTTAAACCATATTAGGGATCCGACCATAATTTTAAGGTATATTCCTTAATTAAGGGGTTTTGGAAGGTCTGGGTGCAAGGGGGGCAGGGTTTCCCAGTCCTCCGGGAGGATCTAGAAAGTAGATCCTCTAATTTGGGGCCCTATACTACTAGGGGTACTTTATAGGAACCCCCATCAAGGGATCTACTTTTTGGATCCTCCCGGGGGTCTGGGTTATAATTTGGGGGCTTAAGTTTTGCCTGTGGCCCCAAACCCTACAACATCGTAGATTCTGATGGGTATGGCTCCTTAGTCAGTTGCAGGGTATAACATTCAAAGGGGTAGGTTAGTGGATCCCACTGTAGGGTCGTTTACCTTCCAGCCAGAACCCTCATGAATCTGAACAGCGAGACGGCATCAGGCCAACATCGTCACCTGCAGTGCGGCGATGACCGCATGCGGCAAGGCTCTCGCCGTTCAATAAAGGAGCTATTTGTATATACTGTATCATTCTGCATTCCCTAAGTCGTCAAGGTTTCTTAAAAGAAGGCGTGTCATGCGCTTTAGGGCCATTGCTTTTTCCTAGTGGTGCGTTTCATGCGTAATGTGGGCCGTAGGGTTTAGACTTCGACAATGCCTGCCATTGCTTACTCCCAAAGGCTCCATGTACCCTTATAGTAGATACTTAAGCCTTAAAGGGGTCCCTATATAGGCACTTTAAGGCCTAAGTATACACTATATATGGGCACATGGAGCCTTAGGGACTGCCTTATTCTTGGTTAGTGTGGAAATCAGGAGATTAATTTTGTTTTCATCCTATTGGGTTGAACAAAGCTTTGTAGGCCAAGGCCTCAGCGAGTTCCTCCAGCCGCTACAAGGGCTGGCAGTACCATATTGAATTGACGGTTTGGGAATGCGCAATTGAGGGTTACTTCCGACCTTCTCGTACCACCTTCCGCTTTATTCTTCAGGGCACTTGTTTGAAGATCCACAGTGAACTGCCGGTCCTGTCTTCGAACACAAACCATACCCCCTAAACCCTAATTAAACCATCCTAAATTCTACGCCTAAGCCCACCGTAATCCCCTAAATCATCCTAAACCCTATACCCTAGACCCTACCAGCTGCATACCCAAGCTGACTCATCCCGAAGGATTCTATCCGAC
Source organism: Symbiodinium sp. clade A Y106 (assembly GCA_003297005.1). Classification (NCBI taxonomy): domain Eukaryota; class Dinophyceae; order Suessiales; family Symbiodiniaceae; genus Symbiodinium; species Symbiodinium sp. clade A. The sequence continues at coordinate 62,387 of BGNK01000109.1, read as the reverse complement.
TGATCCCCTAGGTTCTAGAGTACCATGCCAGAGAGTCCAGTAATATAGGGGCCTGAGTAGCTACCCATACTATTTTGGGATTCCTTATTAGAATGATAGTAGAATGGGCCCCAAAACCCTATTCTAATTCTTACGGCACCCTATATTACGCCTGAAACAAGGAATATACCTTACCCTAACACTCTCAAACGGGTCATGGGCTTTCTGGTGGAGGGCTTGGGCTTTGGAGTCAAAGGTTTGGGATCTCACGACGAGATGGAGCCTTCTCGGGCAAATTAATCTAAGGGTTTAAAGGACCCAATATTTAAAGTGAACCCCAGAAAGTTGGAACATGGGTTTAGGAGGATTGGTGCTAGGATCCCCTATACTTTACCTTAAGGGCATGGGGATATTGATGTTCCAACTTTCTGGCTTCTACTGTAGNTTAAAGTGAACCCCAGAAAGTTGGAACATGGGTTTAGGAGGATTGGTGCTAGGATCCCCTATACTTTACCTTAAGGGCATGGGGATATTGATGTTCCAACTTTCTGGCTTCTACTGTAGGTACTCGGTTTTAGGATAGTAGTTATGTAGGTTAGGATTTTGGACAGTATATGATTATTGGGTACTTGGACCCTTGGGGTTACAGTATGACTTAGTAGCTGAGTGGATACACTTTACACTTTTATTGATAATATTCCCCACTATAAAACTGAAAGTGTACACATTTGGAGGCTTATGAACTCAGCAACTAAGAATGATACATTCTGATTCAAGCTCTATTTCTTAATTGAGGGGTGTTGGGCTCTTTGGGATGCGTTAATACTTATTGATGTAAGGAGGGGGGTTCAGAATTGGGTTTGGGGTATGTTACCAGTATGACAGTATGATCATAGCGCCCTGGAAGCCTTAAAGAGCCCTAGAATCAACCCCTAAACCCTAAACCCCTAAACCCTAAACCCAAAACCCTAAAACCCTAAACCCTGAACCCTAAACCCTGAACCCTAAACCCAGGGTAGGCCCTAGAAGCTGCGAGTTCTTCCCAAAAGGAGCCGTAGCTTCTTGGGGCCTCTGGGTTCACAATTGCAGATGCATACATCATCCCTTAGGGTTTAGGGTTTAGGGTTTTAGGGGTTTAGGGTTTAGGGTTTTTCGGGTTTAGGGGTTTAGGGGTTTAGGGGTTTAGGGTTTAGGGTTTCAGGGTTTTAGGGGTTTAGGGGTTTAGGGTTTAGGGTTTAGGGGTTTAGGGTTTAGGGTACAACTATATACATACATGGGTGGTTGCATATTCTAACAACTAGGGCCCCTATCCTAACAAGGGTTTGTTTTCCCTTCTTGTGCCCCTGCTTAAACCCTACGTTAACCCTGAAGAACCTACCTTTTTAAGGTTCCTTATTATGATTTCCTTATATATGTCCTGAAAAAGGTAGGTTCTTCAGGGTGAAGGTAGGCCCAAAGCAGGCCCTTGAGTGGCAGTGGGCTCTGAACCTGCTCGAAGAGATCCAGGACATTTACCTTAAAGACGAAATGAACAGTAAAAGGGTTTAGGGCTCATAAACCATATAAAGATTCATATTATCACGGTATGGGGCCCTCCCTTTTAGGTGTTCCATATAAGGATTCATATTATCACGGTATAGGGCCCTCCCTTTTAGGTGTTGTTACCGGTGTTGTTTGGTCCTTAAAGTATGGTCCAGGGTATCCAGGAGACTTCGCGGGGCAGGCTTCGTAAGTCTGGGAGTCCAACCTGCTGTTGTAAGGGTCCCTATCCCTAGGAATCTAAGGACTCATATATTAAGGCTTTTGGGCCCAAAGACCATACTATATAAGGCTTTTGGGCTATTTTGATGCCCAGGGTATTATAGTTAGGGAGTTACCCCAAGGGCCCAAGTACCCAATAATCATATACTCTCCAAATCCTAACATACATAACTACTATCCTAAAACCGAGTACCTAGTTATTGGGTCCGTTGGACCCTTAGGGTTAGGGAGCATTGACCCAGCATTTGGTGGGCTTTGGGGCTACTGCGCTGGCTTCTGAGGTAGCATGCTGCGGCTTGGGAATAGTTCAGGGTGTCGGTTCGGGCTTTGGCAATGGATTGCAGGTTCGCAGAGAGCCCAATACCCCTTAATTAAGCAATACACCTTAAAATTATTATTATGATGTAAGCTATAATCCTTAATTAAGGGGTATTGGGCTCGCTGGGCTAACAAGTTCTGATAGCCCGCAACACTGATCACTGCGACAGTTTAAAAATCCCCCCAGCCACAAACACTAAATCCGAATCTCGAGGCCTAGACCTTAAACGCCGAAATTTCAACCCGAATAGCGCCCTTCGTGCAGATCCCTTTGAGCCATAAGCTCTAAGTGAATTAAAGAATCCGTGGTACGAGCTGAAACTCTCGCGCCCATGTCTGCCAGGAGTCGTCTATGCAAGCCAATGCCGTAGCAACTCAGCGCCCAATGCTATACATCAGGGTTCCTGATTATGGCTGTACTATAGTTTGCCCCAAACCTTATTACACTTATTAAGGCTCCTGTATTACCTGTGGCCACCAACCCTATACCTCGAAAACCTACCCTTTTCGGGTTCCATAGTTTGATTTTCTTATATAAGTCCCTGAAGCGGTTAGCTGTTGGGTGTTCAGGTAAACGTTAAGTTAAGACGCCCTGAGGGTTCGCTTCTACATACAAACATTATATGGGAGTTTCCGAAAATTGGGGGTACCTTTCTTGAGGTCCTTATAATCAAGATCCTACTATTTTGGGTACTATATTAGGGTCCCCTATTTTCGGAAACTCCCATATTATATGCATCTACAGCTATAGTACATCTATACACAGCTACTTAGACATAGAGAGGCTATTGAGCTGAAGGTTTAAGGATTCATCACCTATGCATAGTTACAGAGGGTAGTTATATTACATGTTTCACATGGGTGCGTAGAGATATGCACAGGATGTGCGTGACTTAGATAGCCAGTGGGAGAGCTTTAAACTTCTTGGCTTCATCTATTCGGCCTATGATTGAAAAGTGTAAACTTTTTTGGGCTCGGTTTTTGAAGGAGTTGATGTCAGGGCTAATGTGGCACGTTTATTGTCAAATCCGAACCTATTCAAGTTATACTGGAATATATGCCAAAGTCCTTGTCTTGGCTCTCTGTGGGGTCAGGATTCAGGGTTTAGAGTTTGGTTTCAGATCCTAAACCTCAAACCGTAAAAACTCCCAAGCAAAGGCTTAAAGTAATCCCCTCGAGGCCTACGGTGCGGCAGCGAGCGCGCTCGGCACTGCTGCATGCTGGACCCAGGCGCTGTGCTTGCTACAGGAGGCGGGTGCACCTCCCGGGAAGACCTCAAAGATCCCAATTTCCCTTAATTTTTAGGGTTTAGGGGTTTAGGGTTTAGGGGTTTAGGGTTTAGGGTTTAGGGTTTAGGGTTTGGGGGTTTGGGGGTTTAGGGGTTTAGGGTTTAGGGGTTTAGGGTTTAGGGGTTTAGGGGTTTAGGGTTTAGGGGTTTAGGGTTTAGGGTTTAGGGTTTAGGGGTTTAGGGGTTTAGGGTTTAGGGTTTAGGGTTTAGGGGTTTANGGGTTTAGGGGTTTAGGGGTTTAGGGTTTAGGGGTTTAGGGTTTAGGGTTTAGGGTTTAGGGGTTTAGGGGTTTAGGGTTTAGGGTTTAGGGTTTAGGGGTTTAGGGTTTAGGGGTTTAAGGTTTAGGGTTATATATTTAAGGACTATACCTTAAATTATAGGTCATGTTGATCTCGGCCTAGCTCTGAGGCCTAGGGAGTCCAGCTAAAGTGGACGCCGAGAGTGGCTTCCAAGCCACCAAAGGTACTCGTGGAACGAGTTTTCGCGATATTACTCCGGTACGTCCCGGCCCTCGGCCTCTTCTCAGGTTTTGATTTGTTGGACATGTCGCGCAATGGTTTCCGAGCTCGACCGAGAGTTCTGCGAGCTCCTGGGAACTTTGAAGTCCTTCTCGAGTTAACCTTGAGTGGGTGACAGGCTCGCGGAGCTCTGTGCGAACAATCTTTCCACAGACGAGACTCAACGAGGGAACGAGCATACGCCCCGCAACCCCGTTGAATGACAAAAAATATCGAAGGGTGGGTGGGTGGGCTATTTGGGCTTGGGTTTACGGGTTCGGGGTTTAGCGGTGCTGAGTTTTGGGGTTATTTTGGGTTGCTGCAATCCCGCGAACCGGGAGCCCCCTGCAAACCCTAACGGTATATGAACCCCTTCTGCTTGCCTTTCTTTCCCTCGCTTGTTTCCTAGACTCAGAAATTTGCTTTACCCAGAGGCTCCACATGTACTACCATATAATTATGGACCCTAAACCGTAAACCCTAAACCCCAAAACCATAATCCTAAACCCTAAACCCTAAAACCCTAAACCCTAAAACCCTAATCCTAAAACCATAGTAAGAAGGGTCTTTGGGGGACCTACAACTCCTGGAGCCTCTAGGTTAGTTCATAGAGGCTTTAGGGTTCTTCTGGTTGGCTCTTAGGACTTTAACTTTTTGGGCTTCTATATGAACCATAAAAGTTGAACGTTTAGGAGGGGTTCAGAAGTCAGCCAAGGAGGGTTTAGGGTTCCAAAGTATAGACTTTGTGGGTACGTGGAGCCTTCCTAGGGCGGTACACCGGTACACCTTGAGCTCCCAGACAGCCCGAAAGTCCCAGAATTCAGGAGTGTACCTTAAATCATACTAGGGATCCTACTATAATGCAAGGTATATTCCTTACGTCATACTAGGGATCCTACTATAATTTAAGGTATATTCCTTAAGTCAGGTTTGATCCTACTACAATGTAAGGTATATTCCTTAAGTCAGGTTTTTTGGAGTCAGTGGGAGGTTTGAGCACCACAAGACAACAGTCGTTAGATCCTTCTGCCGGGTGTAGGCAGTACCCCGCGCCTACACCCCAAATGCGCCTCACGCCCAAACTCTAGACCCCATGCATACCCTTATTGGCTGTAAACTCAACTTTTCAGCCTTTGGGGGTTCTTATAAGGTAGTCGTTTCTGAAAGTTTCAACTTTTATTCCCTTGGGTTTTGGGCCAGGGATCACCTTAGCTGCAAATCCTAAACTTGGAACCTTGAACCGCACCACCAGTAGCTAGCCTCCAACCCAACCCGCAACCCTAAAACCTTAAACCCTAATCTTTAACCTAAAGTTTATAGGGATTAGGGTTTTAGGGTTTAAGGTTTTAGGGTATACGAACTTAAAACCCAAGCTCAAGACAGCCTTAAATACCGTCCCCTGGCAACTTTTGAAGGCCAAAGGTCCTCCCGATGCTATCGCCTGCAACGCTGTGATCGATGCGTGCGTGCCTAGCCTTGAAGGTGAAGGCTTAGACCTACTTCCCAAAATCCTATTCCTTAAACACAAAAATCCCAAAATCCCTTAGTTCAGGAATATATACTTTAAAATTGAGCAGGATCCCCGCTATGATGTAGGGTATGTTCTTCACTTCAGGGATTTTGGAAGGTCTGGGGAGCTTAGTATCCGAGTATAGGTAACCTCCATCGTTCCAGGTGCCCAAATAGCATATACTTTGGGCCCAATGTGTACCAATATAGGGAGTATTTTAAGGCCAATGTATATACTATGTGAGTACAGGCGTTGTGGGGTTTACCTATCCTTGCCGCAGTTCGAAGTTTACTTTTGTTTGGGCCAGCGAACGCAGCAACTAAGGGGTCTTTTGGGTTTAGGATTTGGTTTAGGGCTAAGGCGTGCCTCCCCTTCGAAGATTTTGTTTGGTTTCGGGTCTTGTCCTCAGTGCGTATTTAAAACGGTAACCAAAGGGTCCTAAGCACCTATATAACGATATAGTAGAATGTAGGGTTTCTATATTAGGAACATCCCCCATAACAGTACTTAGGACCCTTTGGGTAACCGAAAAACCAGAGTGTCACCGGATGCTGACAGTAACGGCCTTCTCGATGCTGATATATGCAACATGGAAGGACCCTGAATTGAAAGGGCTCTTGATGTGCTTTGTTCGAGTGTATGAGGACCCTGCAAGGTACCCAGATAAAGGCCTTATCGCCGACAACAACGGGTACTTAATGTAGGGGCCTCAATAATTCCCAATACTATTTTGGGGGTTCCTTATTACGATTATCGTGTAACATACCCCAAAACCCTATGCACTATTCGAATTATTAAGGCACCTATGTCATAGAACCCTACTATAGATCCCTTTTCGGGAACTCTTTAAAGGAACCCGATCCGACAGGCACGGTTTTAGGGCATAGGAACGGCCCGGTTTGGAGCGTACATGAGGAAGCCCGGGAGGGTAAGCATGGCTCTTGGGGGATCTTTAATCTGTATTTCACCATGATCTAGATCTGTCTCTGAATATCTATATCTCTGTATCTGTATCTCTATCTCTATCTGAATCTGTATCTATATCTGTATCTATGTCTATGTAAGGCCCTTGACAGTAGGCCTCTTATAGACTGTTGTGGGGTTCAGTACCCAAGGAGGCATGATATCAAAAGAGAGACGCCTGTATTTATCGTCACAGGGCATGGATCTACGGCCCGACCCCTAAACCCTAAATCCTAAACCCTAAAGCCCAAATCCTAAACCCTAAACCCTGAGGATAGACAAGAGAAAAAGATAGGAGCCCTCCCCTGAATCCTGAGCACCGCGACCCTACTCCTCTGTAAGCCGCCAAAAATCGAACGTCTAAAGGCCCTACCCATAAGGCTCCATAGTAGTTCCTTTTTGGGATTACCCTTATAGGATGTTAAACATGAGCCCCAAAAAGGAACTACTATGGAGCCTATGGGCATCCTAGACCCTAAAATGCTATAGTCCTAAACCCTAAAACCCCTAAACCCCCAAACCCTAAGCCCCTGAACCCCCCTAAACCCTAAAGCACCTGAACCCCTAAACCCTTAAGAACCACTCCTTTAAACTCAAACCATGGACCCGCGCGAACCCTGAGCAGAAGACCTTCCAAAATCCCTTTATTAACTGGGCTTTGGAGTACCATACTTTAATACTTTTTTCTTAAAGGAACCCTTATGAAATACAAGTTTATACTTTTTTCTCCCTGGTTACTTAAACGCCCAGTTAAGGAATATCCCAGAGGGTCCATATACACTAGCATTATGGAATTAGGTCCCGAAAGACCATCCCTACTATGGTTTTGGGACCCTACTTCCATAATGGGAGTGTTTATGGACCCTGTTGGTACTGTTGATGGACAAAATCCTGCATGACCTTAAGGACTCTAAACTATGGGAATTATGGTATATTCCGCATAATGGGTAATGCAGGATTTTGTCCATCAACAGTATGCCTTAGAATCTGGGAATAATTACCGGGGGCTCCTTAGTATGATTATGGTATAACGGGCCCCAAACCCTATTCTAATTGTGCAGGCCCCTGCATTAGGGTTTTAGGGTTTGGGTTTTAGGGTTCTGTTGGGGTTTAGGATGCATAAAGATTTAGGGTTCGCAGCTCTAGGTGTTAGGGTTTAGGGCTTTGGTAGAAGTGGGGTGTGGCTCTGAGATTGCAGTAAGTACTCACGTTTCATGTACCTTGTCGTATGGTCAGGATGGCAACAAGAAAGGGCAGAATATTTTGAGTGGGTCTGAGTGAGTAAACCTGGATTTGTTTGGCTGAGGCTGCGAGTGTAGAACCTGAGGCGTAGGATTTAGGGCTTAGGGAAATCCGACACTTCATTGATGAGACTCCAAAACTGTTTATTTAGAGAGTGTCTTGGCGTTATCTTCGTAGCTTCGTTGTCAGAGCGCTTTGTGGGAACTGATCTTGAAGTCGTTGGTTTCAGGAGAAAGCTGCCGTGTGGCCCTTTGCGCTGCAGCTGCTAGGCGAGGTGCTTTCTTGAGTCAGTGGACTTAGGATTGAGGTTTGTGGTTGGCATGGGATTCAGGTCTCAGGAGTTTCAATTTGTTTATCGGCAAGAAGAGCTGTTTAGAGCAACGTCTAGTTTTCCCGGTTCCAATTTACAGTGCTCTTCCTTGCAGGGGAACCAACACGGAAGCCCTACTGGAAAGGCTTGTTGGTGGCAGGTTGCTTGAAAGGTGCCATCGAGTCGGTTGCTACACGACTAGACTGAGCAATAGGCTTCTATTTCTGCGTTTGTGTATAGATCTATGGAATATGTATGTACACGTGCGTTTGTGTTATGTGTGCATGTATGTATCTGTGTATGTATATGTAACTATGTATGTATACATATGTAGCTAGCTAGGGAGAAAGAGAGAGAGTGAGAGAGAGAAAGATAGATATATATATATAGAGAGAGAGAGGTTGAGATAGAAACACAGAGAGAGAGAGAGCGAGAGAAACAGAGAGAGAGAGTGCGTGTGTGTGTGTGTGTATGCGCGTCCAAAAGCAGTTAACTCTGCCTTACAGTTACAGGTAACCCGTACTCGAATCTGAACAATGTGCTAGTTCCGTGCCTTTGGCCAGGCTTGGAGATTAAGGTAATTTGTCCTAAGGCTCCTGGACCCTCGTAGGGAGATCCCAAACCTCAGCCCCCAAAGCCCGAACCCTCCCCCAGAAAGGCCATGATCCCTTTCGGAGACTTAGGGTGGTGACTTAAACTTAAAGCTTGAAGCTGGAAACCTTCGTGCGATCCCCGGAGCTAGACCCCGAATCTACAAATCCTAGACCCTAAATCCTACATCTACGCCCCGAATCCTGAACCGAAGCCCGGACCGTATATCCACGCCCCACAACCCTGAACCCAAGGTGTCCACGCCAGAAGCTCGAAAGCAGTAACCACACCCCGATCACTCCAAGATAACTACCAAAACTAAATGCCCTGCATTTTGAAGACTTATCCTCCAACCTACACTCCTCTCCGCAATCGAAAAGTCTGAGGCATGGTAACTAAGTGCAGCAGCAGTACAGTAGCAGTACGGTAGCAGTACAGTAGTACAGTAGAAGAACAGTTATTAGTAGTACAGTACGAGGGTTTAAGGATTAAGGTTACCTAGACCTGTTTAGCGGGGCTTGGGGATCCCCAACCAGGTACAGGGTTTAAGAAGAGAGGGGTTAGGGTGCAGGGTTCCTTTGAGTCGAGGGTACACTAAAGAGTTCTATATTGTTCCTGACCCTCTACTAAGTGTATAAGGCTGACCATTAGCAGAAAGGACCAAAGCAAACCAACAAAATCCACCGGACCAAAAGAAGCTACCTACTACTACGACTGCTACTACTACTACTACTACTACTACTACTACTACACATGAGAGACTTCGCCGCAAAATGGACCGCAAGATGAACAAGTACCGAAAAAACGCATTAGCGAGGACAGTACCGCATTGTGGCTCACCTTGAAAACTCAATCCTCTAGGTCTGCGTCTAAGACTGCGTATTCATACGTCTAGGAAGTGCATGTAGTGTCTACATGTCTACCGTACTTCCACATGTGGTTGCATACCAAACGCACACACACACAGAGAAAGTACTGGCAACTCCAATTCAAAGGGTCCTAAGTACATATGTGTATGGGGGACACGAAAACAAGCCACGATGGAACAATTAATGATGTATGTACCCCTAAGGGTCCAAGTACCGAATAATCATATACTCTCCCAACTATTAACCTACCTAACTACTATCCTAGACCCAACTGCCTGATTATTGGGTCCTTTGGACCCTTGGGTACTATGCAGGTACTTAGGACCCTTCTTCGTTACGGAGTTCAAGTTTGATGCGCAGGTTCGGGGTTTTCTGGCCATGTGCAGAGGCAACATGAACAGACGGGCTGCTCCGCGAAGCCTTATCAGCTTCTTCGGCTGTTCCTTAGGAAGTATAGGGTTTAGGGTTTAGGGGCTAGAGTTTTTGTTTCATATGTTGTATATAAAACGCATATGGAGGTTGTAAGACGTTCATAGTTCCATGGCAAGACAATATATTGCCCGAAACAGCTCAGACCTTCCCAAATTCCTTAATTAAGCAATATACCTTGAATTATAATAAGATCCCTAGTATGATTTAAGGTATATTCCTTAATTAAGGGATTTTGGAAGGTCTGGGAGGTTTACAACATTAAAAGTGTTGAGCCTTTTTGGTCTCCAGCGGGCTCAAAGTTCTCAGTAACCAGTGCGCAAGCAAGATTGAGCCTGCTCGCGTGTTCTTTTCTCATCGGGCATATATGTGTGGCTAGTGTATGACAATTCAAACCCCTAAACCCTATAAACCGCAAGACCGTGACAGCTACAGCCTAATGTAGGAACCTGATTAAGAAACCCTGGGCCTATAACCCCCAAAATAGTAGGATTCATACAAGGAGCCCCAATAAAGGCCCAAGGTTTCTTAATCAGGTTCCTACATTAGCGTGACACAGGTAGGATGCTTCAGGGTTTACGGCAAGGCATCTGCCAAGAAGCTCCTCGGGATCAGGTTTCGGGTCGCTCATCAAAGAACCCCGCTATTTAAGCAAGATGGCATGTAGCCCAGACCTTCCAAAACCCCTTAATTAAGGAATATACCTTAAATCATATTAGGGATCTTATTGTAATTTAAGGCATATTGCTTAATTCAGGGATTTGGGAAGGTCTGGGAGGCTCTTCCAGGTTTTTGGAGTCCCAAGGCTCATTTTCACAGAGATGGGCAAGTAAGGCTTCATGGACCATGAGGGAGTTTCCGACAATAGGGGTACCTTATTTTGGGGTCCTTATAAGGATCCCACGATTTAGGGTACTATTTCGGGCCACCTATCTTCAGAAACTCCCATGAAGACTAAAGCCCCTAAACCCCACACTACACCCTGACCCCCTGCCCTAGACCTGATGATTGGGCATTTAAGGCTTCAATGCTGCGATCAGCGCATGTGCCAAATGCAATGCCTGGGGACAAGCACTGGAGCTCTTTTCACAGACACTTGGGATTACTTAGGGGTTTAGGGGTTTAGGAGTTTGGGTTTAGGGGTTAGGGTTCTGGGTCTCGGGGTTTAGGGTTTAGGGGCTACTTGGTGGCCCAGGGGGCAAGTCGGTTATAAATGGGGGTATACTTGGGGTAACTCCATTTAGGCTACATCTAACTCTACCTATAACCTACTTACTAAGTCCCCTGGGCCTCTAAGCATAGAATCTTGAACAGAACACACTACCAGCAATTGCTCCCTAGATTAACATAGTAAACATGTATTTATAATCAGAAGCCTCGACAGCTTCCACTAACTATTTTCCTTATAATTAGGGTGCCTTAATACTATTTCCATAATATGTACTGTTTCCATAATATGCTCCACAACCTCAAGTATTGTAATTTTTCCGGTCCCTGCTTTCTTCCGATGTGGGTCCACGGCGCGGGGTCAGACTCAGTCCGCAATTGAAATCAAGGTCGGTGTTCGAGGACCTAAGCGCTTGCCTTCCTAGAGATTGTTGATGCAGGACCCTAAGGCTCCATGTACCCATATAGTAGGATAAGGCACTCACATAGGGACCCTTTTAAGGCCTAAGTACCTACTATACTGCGGCAGGAAGAAAGTTCGTCGTACTCATGCATGTTGCTCTTGAACACCTTGCAGACCCCTTTCCCCCTTAGACTCCTCCACCCAGTCCTCCGCCCGGAACATTATAGTAGTANGAATTGTGCTGGAATTTTATTCCGGTGGATTAATTCCTCCGCTAGCCAGGCCACGTAAAATGCACTTCCTGGTACTCCGCGTCCTCCGCATGATGGTATAGCCAAGTGCGACGAAACTTGATTCCTGCCGATGTATGGGCACATGGAGCCTTAGGGGGAGCTTTGCATCCACAATCTTGCACTTTATGGGGGACTGCATTGTGATGCGATGCAGCCGCTATGGGACACGGAACCCTGGCAGTAGGCCCTCAAAACGCACCGAAAGCAAACTAGACATGAACGCCGACCCTCCGCAGGGATTTTGTAGGCTTCTTCTATTACCTGAATATGTCTATGTTTAGGTGTTTGTTTGGACTTTTGCTGTATAAAAGAAAACTGTTCGAGACAGGCCTGCGAAAGCGAAGGCGGAAAGCTGGTGCAGAACGCGCTATGGTGGAATAGCTATGCTCCAAAACTTGTTCGAATCATTCAGGATCATTGAAGTTTCGACATTCCCACCATGAGTGTCTTGTTGTTCTGCAATCCCCGCGCACAGCAAACGCAAGGATTGCATTCGTGCGCTTGGAGGCCGACATTGTCAGCTGCAGCTGGGACGTTGTTAAAGAACTTACCCCCCAGGGTCCGAGTAGTCCTTATTTATGGTTTTCAATACCTTCAAAATCCCTGAAGTCCTATAATAAGGTGTACTTGGACCCTCAATTCAGGATAAGCGGGGCGTTTTGTCCACGATGCAGGTATGCCTGCCTGTCTGACTAGCTGTCTGGCGAGCTAGCTGTCTGTCTGTATATAATGTACCATTATCATCTATCTATTTCTTTATTTGTTTGTGTGTAGCAAAGTATCTATACACATACATACTTACGTCATGTTTACATGTACACACACACACACCATACACAGCGAATTCCGCTTCTGCCGGTAATATAGGGGCCTGAAAAATTACCTTTGCTATTTTGGGCGCTTCCTTAAATTAACTATACAGTACAATATACCCCAAAACCTTATTCTAATTGTTCAGGCCCCTACAGTAACTCGAGCCACGTTCCGCAAAGCCCAGGCAACTCGCTCCTGTGCGCGTGCGAGGGCCCTCCGGGACGATGGCACCTCGCCGTGCCTGGGCTCCGGAGCGTTCTTTTGAGGGAACCCTTTAACTGGGCTTTGGAGTACCATGCTTTAATACTTTTTTTCTTAAAGGAACCCTTATGAAATACAAGTTTATACTTTTTTCTCCCTGGCTACTTAAAAGCCCAGTTAAAGGAACCCTTTCAGGGGAACCCCTGAAAGGAACCCGTTAAAGGAACCCTTTAATGGTGCCCTTTGAGGGAACTCCTGAGAGGAACCCTTTAAAGGAACCCGTTAAAGGAACGCTTTAAAGGAACCATTTAAAGGAACCCTTTAAGGGAGCCCTTTAAAGGAGCCCTTTGCAAAGGACCCTTTAAGGGTTAGCTTATGGGTTCCCGTACAAGTTTTCAAAGGTCTAGGTTTGTTCAGTAGCACTCTTAATTATTAGGGCCTTTCGGATTTCGGGTTCGTATGAGTTTAGGGTTCATGGCTTTATGGGTTTCTAGGTACCTCCAGTTGCACATGCATGCCGTTGTTGCATCGGGTTTGCTTCTTCGCGTGGAGTAGCGGGAACAAAAACATATCGGGGTTGACCCCCCTCGCAGATTTTACGGACAGGGCTTCTGAAATGTCTTCGATAGCGCTGTAACACTCAGTACTATATAATGAAGCCTTTAAGTGCAAACTTAGGGCTTTTGAAGTCTTTCCGAGGTTCAGCTAATGTCAGAGGCGAAGAGCAGCGGGCTTGTCCCAGACCTCCTCTCGCTTCTGGGCATCAATCGCACATTTCGGTAGTTTGGGATTTGTCGGGTATGCCATACTTGGACTCTGAATCTTGGCACCGTTCTTCAGGATACGTTTATGTTCTATTATGACGTGGGTCCCATGCTGCTACAAAAAGAGTGTCAGGCGACTCAACTAAGCACATATTTTCGGGTCTAAGTGGTTGAAATATAAATATAGGGTGTTCCTAAACCCCAAATAACCTACGTACCTTGTTAAGGACATGTATAAAAAAAATCCCAAAGGGTCCATATACACTACCTATGGAATTAGGCACCAAAAAAACCATCCCCATTTTGGTTTTTGGGACCGAATTCCATAATGGTAGTGTATGTGGGACCCTCTGGGAATCATAATCGGGAATCCTAAAAAGGAAGGTACTCTGGGGTCCAGGTTGACCTTGGGGCCTGAGTTTTCGATTTAGAGCTCAGGGTCCTCAACCCGAGCCCTAAACCGATGCACTCTCCAAGCAGAAAGAAGCACTTAGGGTTTAGGGTTTGGGGTTTAGGGCACTAAAACAGCAAAGCGAACGACCTAAAACCGGTTTTCGGGGTTTGATGTCAACTGCTTATCTCAAGCCCGATTTCGACGGGTTGACGTAGGACTTCGGAATATGGCATCACGAAGATGGGTCATGATTGATTTCTACAGGCAGGATTTTCGGTGATTAGAGATTTTCTATTTCATCAGCGCTAACCCTAATTATTCTGGACGGCCTACACTTTGAGGTCTCTTATTATAATATGATTTTCGTTATAGGCCCTCGGAAAGGTAGGCTGTTTAGGGACATGGTAACCCTCAACCCTGACCAATAACCCCAAACCATACACCTTAAACTATAAATCCTGAACCTTACCCCAAGGGTCCAAGTACCTAATTATCATATACTCTCCAAAATAGTAACCTACATAACTATTATCCTAAAACCGAGTACCTGATTATTGGGTGCTTTGGACCCTGAGGGCTACCTTTCTGAGGTACACCTTGGCACTGAAATCCTGCTGCGATGGGGCACAATGGCGACCTGCTCTGTCCCTTTTAGAGGTCCCGTTTAGGGGTGTTAGCAGGTCTTTAGGTTTTCTTTGGGCTTGGGGAGTTCGGCTTTAGGCATTTTCGGGTTTGAGGATTTAGAGGACATGAACCTTAAGGCTCTTGTGAAGTGTTCTCTGATTTTTGGTCATTACCCATAGGCTCCGTAGTAGTTCCTTCTTGGAGTTACCTTATACGATTCTAAATATGAGGCTCCAAAAGGAACTACTATGGAGCCTATGGGTACTGTTTTGGGATATGGATTCTGGTAACTACCCAGACCCCCGGGAGGATCCACAAAGTAGATTCCTTAATGGGGGTTAGGGGATCTACTTTCTATATCCTCCCGGGGGTCTGGGTATAGGGAGCCCTAAACTTTAAATTTAAGCTCCTAGACCCAGTTTTCGGGATCTCGTGAAGCCCCTATAGACCCTAAACTCAGAGATCCCAATATCCCTTAATTAAGGAATATACCTTAAATTCTAGGGGCCTTAATATTATGGTTTAAGGTATATTCTTTAATTAAGGGGTGTTGGGATCTCTGGGAACCGCAAGCCTGTATTTTCATGTAGAACATATATGTTGCTTCCGTTCCTTGAGGGTCGATGTACCCATATACTAGGCATCGATTTGGGGTAAGTGTTAGTTTCCGTTATTGATTACAGTAATAAAGAGCCCTATATTACAAAAAGTTGGGGACTTTTGAAATCGATGCCTAGTATAGTATATGCTCCAGCTTCAAAGTAGTCCCTATATTAGTATTCTTTGGGGCCCGAGTATATACTAGGTTCGGCTTCAGGAATAAAGGCACAGCTCACTTGAGAGTTGGGTTTAGGGTTTACCTCCACCCTACAGAACCCACCTTCGTTTGGGGTTCCTTATTATTATGACTTCCTTATATGAGTGCTGAACATATAGGCTTTTGGGGGTCAGGCTGAGTAGTGGCTGCATCGTTTTCAGGCGAAGTGTTTTGTTGCATCTCATTCTACCCCTAGCCCCTAACCCAGGAGACCCACTATGCGTCAGACATGCATTCTCGGGGTATTGGGATCTCTGGGTTCTGAACCCCCAAACCCTCAAAATGAGAACCTTGGAGGTTCCTTTAAGGGACCCTTGAAGCAATCGTCTAAAGCCCAACAGACCCCCTAATACCCGCAGATGCACCATCTGTTATAAAGCAGAAGAGCTTTCTTGGAGGACATGGCAGAAGCGGGGCTTCGCGCAGATTCCGCTGCTGCCGAGGTGCCCTACGATACCTGTACGAAATAGTAGGTTATGGTTATGACTCCTGAATTACGCTGTATAGCCCTTAAACCTGCAGGCTTTGGGAGCCACAGGTCCCAAACCCGAAACCCTTCAACCCTAAAGCCCTAAACCGTAAACCTTTGGCTTTGGCCGCCTGGTTTCCGGACCGACATGGCCTGCACAATTTCCTTTCTCCTCAAGAGATACCTGGATCCTGCAAAACCCTTCTTCTGGGGGAATCGGGTTGGGGGGTTTATAGGGTTCCTGAAAGGGATCCATATGGGTTCTATAAAGGGGTTTAGGGGATCGGGTCGCCTTTGTAGGGTTCCCTGTGGTGATTTCCTTATCTAAGTCATTTAAAAGGTAGGTTATTTGGGGTCTAGGTTGGGCTTGGGTTCCTCGAAAGGGTTTCTTAATTAAAGGGGCAGGAATTACATGTAGGCATTATTTATTTTTGTTAAAGGCGGGGTTTACGTGTTTCAGTAGAGGTCAAAGATAGTTTTGTAGGTGCCCAAAAGAGTTCTTTAATTGAGGGCTTTATGGTCCACAAACGGCTCCACGAATTTTGATAGGGTTCTACAAAGGTTTTGTACAGCGACATGCGATAAGCACGGTGCTTGAAGTCGGGTTCAGACAGCCCAACACCCCCTGAGTCAGGAATATAGATTGTGACAAGAAATCTTGTGTAATTTGAGCTCAACCTGTAGCCACAATTCCGTCAAAAGAAGTAGGCCATGAAGTTTCAGATTATAACTGCTTTAATATAGGGTTTAGGGTTAGGGCTTCAAAGAGTAGGCGATTTGATCCACAAGAACTCCGTGGTGAAGGGATATTCCCTAAAGTTAACATCCAAAGCCCTACCCTCAACCCTAAATCCCAAACCCTGACCCTAAACCCTGTAGGGCTTATCATTCCTCAAACCCTAAACCCTAAACCCCTAAACCCTGAATATGGGGCTCGTATTTTGGGCTCTCCAGGCCGCTCTTGGAGTGTTCAAAGCAGCTGAGCGCTGGTTTGAGGCAGTCTGGCTTCTGAGCAGCCTAGAGTGGAGTCTGCGATACCTGAAGTGAGTCCGAAAGGGTTCTTTCCCAAAGGGTCCAAAGTACCTATATAGTAGGTTTTCTATATTAGGAATCCTTATTATGGTTTGGGAACGAACCCCCAGAACAGTACCTAGGACCCTTTGGGTTTTACAAGCTCTATAAGGGCTCTATAGGTATTCTAGGGACTAGGATTGTGTTATAGGAGTAGATGATGCCGTTCCTTGATTCCCGAATACATTAGTAACTACGAAAACTTCCAAAGACTCAGACGGAACATTCAGAGACAACACCCACCAAACATTGAATGTGCTACACATGCTCAAAATTTAAAGCTTAAACTCCACAACTTGGGCAATCATTGGGACATGAATCTCTCGAGGAAACTACCTTCAAGAAGCGCGTTCGCATTGATGGCTATGTCCCAGCCGTCGGCCGCCAGACAACCAAGCGTGGAAACCCCCGCGCAACTACCCGTTACCTGGGCCCAAGTACCCAGTACTAAGAACTATAAGGCCTCTAGTAAGGGGTACCTGGGGGGGTGCTGGTTTGGGGTTAAGGGTTTAAGGTTTAGGGTTTGAGGTTTCGGGTTGAGGGTTTATTTTAGGTTTTCGAGTTAAGGGTTTAGGTGCAAAACAGTGCATTCACAGGCACACCCGAATCACTCAAACCCGAAAATCTTCAACCCTTACGCAACGGGTCATACCCGGCCTCTTATTGAAGGACTTAGGAATCTTGTTTATGGTGAGGACCCGGTATATATAGAGAAGTAGTTCTAAGTAGGTATGTAAGAAAGGGGTGCAACCCCCGTAAAGGAAGCCTTACACCAGGGCGAAAACCTTGAAACCCAGAACCCTAAAACTTGAGAGCCCTAAAGCCCCATGGTACCCTAACATTCCCAATTAAGGGTCCCCAGTGCCTAATAATCACACACTCCCAACGACAAAACTAGGAAACTATCAGCCTAAACCCAGGCAGCCAATTCTTACTACGTCGCTTGATCACTTAAGGGTAAGCCTACCTGGACCCTACGGAACCTGCCTTTTTAGGGCTCCTTATTATGATTTCCTTATATAAGTCCTTAAAAAGGTAGGTTACGTAGGGTTAAGGTAAACACTAGAACCCCCAAACCCCTAAACCCGAAACCCTAAATGCTCAAATGCTCAATCCAGCCTGTCCCTTAGCAGGTTTAAGCACCAAACCCCCTCCCCCCCACCAAATCCTTATGGAACCCCATAATCCGTAAAGTAGCCCTGAAAGAACCCCTATAGTAGCCATCATGCTTAATCATATATCCCTTATCATAACTAATCCTTAAAGGAGCCCGCAAAAGGAACCCAACTCTAAACCCTGAACCCTAAACTCCTAAACCCTAAACCTTAAACCCTAAACCCCGAAACCCTAAACCCTAAACCCCGAAACCCTAAACCCTAAACCCCGAAACCCTAAACCCTAAACCTGAAACCCTAAGCCCTAAACCCCGAAACCCTAAACCCTAAACCCCAAACCCCCAAACCCCCAAACCGAAAGAAACAAAAAACGAAACCCTGAACCCTAAGCCCTTCAGTACCCTTATAGATCCCTTCACAGGAACCCTTTATAAAGGACCCATAATCCTTAAAGGAGCCTTTAAAAGAGCCCATAATCCTTAAAAGAACCCTTCAAGGATCCATAATCCTTAAAGGAGCCCTTAAATGGAGCCGCCCTTACAGGAGCCCTGAAAGGAACCCTTAAAGGACCCCATAATCCTGAAAAGGAGCCCTTTAAAAGAGCCGCCCATCCCGAAAAGCTTGAAGTCAGAGACTTAGAGCTCCGCTTAAGCTTTGGCAGCTGCCCAAGTGCGCCGGCCGTGAATCAAAAAGCGGGCGCTAGAGTCTGAGACTTTAGGGGTTTAGGGTTTAGCGTTAAGGGTTTAGGATTTAGGGTTTAGGGTTTAGCGTTGAGGGTTTAGGGTTTAGGATTTAGGACTTAAGGTTTAGGGTTAAGGTGTACTTGAAGGGGCAGGGGACTTAGTAAGTAGGTTGTAAGAAGAGCTATAAGTGCCCTAAAAGGGCACTTGTAACTCTTAGAGGTCGGGGCTTCCGGCTTATTCGGTCTCTCGAAACTCGAAATGACACGCCATAATCCTTGCAAACCCTTTCCATGGGTTGAATGTCTGCAGTCTAGGGCTTCGGGTTAGTCTTAGGAACCCTTACCCTAAACCCCCAAACCCTAAACCCTAAAACCCTAAACCCTTCGGGACCCTACAGTAAAGTAGGTTTTGCAAGCCGGTGTCGATGGTCAGAGCTTTGGGTTTGGGGTTTGTGGGGTGTTCTACAGAGTGCGCAGGGTTGCCTGTTAAGGGCTTCACAGACCACAGGGCTCCGGTTACCTAAATAGTAGGTTACGGCGATAGGGCTTAGGGTTTAGGGTTTAGGGTAAGACCTACCTATGGGAGTTTCCGAAAATAGGGGACCCTGATATAGTACCCTAAATAGTAGGATCCTTATGAAAAGGACCCCAAAATAAGGTACCCCTAATTTTTGGAAACTCCCAAATAGTAGGTTACTGGGGTACATAAATATGTGGTTAGTAGCCTACTATTTAGGTAACTGGAGCCCTAGGAGAGCCAGCATCCTACTGCTCCCGATGTGCGAGTCGGGGCTCGTGTATTTCTGGGTCATCGGTTTAGGGTTTAGGGTTTAGGGTCATCCTGCACAGAGGCTGCACACACTGAGGGGATGGGTAGGTGGCCTTTACCCTTTTGGGGCTCATATGGGAGTTTCTCAAAATAGGGGACCCTAATGTAGTACCCTAAATAGAAGGATCCTTATTATAAGGACCCCCAAAGAAGGTACCCCTAATTTTCGGAAACTCCCATATAACCGTACCATAATTGAGAAGGCTAACCTTTGCACACAAATGTGTATACACAGACCAGTGGACCCTGACGGCAGAGATGTAGGCCGCTGGGCGCCCAGTCCTTACCCAAAGGGTCCTTTGCACCTCAACCGTGGAATGTAGGGCGTCTATGTCAGGAATCACGATTATGGTTTGGGAAAGTATCCTCCATAACGGTATTTTTCGGGTTATATTCATGGCCTGATCAACCTTATGGACCGAATGACCCTATACCCCTATACTATGAATCTCTATATGGTATATGAACCTTAAGCCCGTTTAGGGTTCATTTCGTTTTTGAGGAAAGGATACTACCGGGGCCAAAAAGCTCCCTTTGGATCCCTAAACCCTAAACCCCTAAACCCCAAACCCCCTAAACGTTAAACCCGAAAGCCGTCATGGCTCATTCCGTCCTCAAGGTACCCCAAAACCCCAAACCCATGCTACCCCCGTAGAAACCCTTAAAGGAACCCTTCTAGGGTTCATTTCGTCTTTAAGGACCCAGACCTTCCAAAATCCCTTAATTAAGGAATATACCTTAAATCATATTAGGGATCTTATTATAATATAAGGTATATTGCTTAATTAAGGGATTTGGGAAGGTCTGGGGAAAGCCGCCTGAGGCAACAGTGGGAAGCGTCCGCAGTGCCTCCCCGGCGTCAGCCGCAAGCGGCGCGAGGAGCTCTTTCTCGTAGCTCAGCGGTTTAGCTCAGGGGTACTAACCCAAAGGGTCCTAGGTACTGTTATGGGGGATTCGTTCCCAAACCATAATAAGGATTCCTAATATAGCAACCCTACTATATAGGTACTTTGGACCCTTTGGGTTAGGAATAATTTTCATTTTTGGTACCTGTAATCCCTAAGAAACAGCTAAAACTACAATTTTTGCCAGGGGTCTAAGTTCAGCATAGGTTTAGGGTTTGGGATTTAAGGTTTAAGCTCTTTCTCGTAGCTCCGGGGTTTCATGCTCTTTCATGTTTGGGGGTCCATACTATAGGTTTTATGAGAGTTTTATAGGGTTTCAGGGCGCGTAATATAGGGAGTTCATCCTGGGAGGGCTCTTTTCATCACCCTAAGGACGAACTGAACCCCGAAAGGGCTTCGGTTCTAGAGTTTTTGGGTTTGAGATTTTGGGTGTTGGGGTTTTGGGTTTGGGGTAGCCTATGACATGAATCCCAAAAGGGTTTAAGGCTCAAACACTATACAGGGGCCTTCGAGTCTCTAAGTCTAGAATACGTATTTGGGTTAGGGTGCATGTAGGGCTTAGGGTCAGTTTGTAGTTATGTCTTGCAGCAGCGATATCCGTGAAGTTTGGGTTGGTTGCCGTCAAGAGGCTTCGCTTCCTCTGCCCTCTGCGGCTCACTGCAAGGCCTCCCCCCAAAGTCAGAGCACCTGGGCTTACGACGGTTTAGGGTTTGGGGTTGAGGGTTTGGAGTTTAGGGTTCAGTGATAGGCTTACTAAGGCTCTGTAAACTGCAGACCCAACCAACACAGCCGTGCAAGTCCAAGCGCGAAGCCCTGGACCCTAAACCCACCAAGTACTGTATCGTACCCTAGGTGCCCTCAAGAAGGAGCCCTTGTAATAGTATCCTCTTGGAAATCGTAGGGTAAGCCTAAATCCGCGAACTTTAGAAAGCCTTGACCTCACGCTTTGTTGGCTGCCATGGTGATCCTCCAGGCCTGTGTGGCGGTGCACGCGGGTTTCTCTAGACCTTAAGGACCAAATGACACCCTACCTCCTTATACTATGAACCCCTATATGGTATCTGAACCCTAAACTCCTTTTGGGGTTCAGTTCGTCTTTAGGGTACCCCAAAGCCCCCCAAAACCCTGAACCACAAAACCCATATTACCCTTAAAGGAACCTGTTTTGGGGTTTTAAGGTACCCTAAAACCCTAAACCATACACCCCAAACCCTAAAACCCTAAAACCCTAAAACCCTAAACCCCTAAACCCTAAAACCCTAAAACCCCAAACCCTAAACCCTAAAGACCCTAAACCCCAAACCCTATAACCCTAAACCCTAAAAGCCCTAAACCCCTTGTATTTTTCCTTTCGGGGATACCGGATTTGGCACTTCGGGGTGCGGAGGCTCGGCTCGGAGAGTCTCAGGCGCTGAAGCTTGGAGTCTATATATATATATATATATATACATATACATATACATATATATATATATATATTTACATATATATTTACATATATATATATAGAGAGAGAGAGGGGTGGTTGTCAAGATTAAGGTACCCTAAATAGTAGGTGCCGTAATATAATAGGGACCCAACAAGGGACCATGATTTTGACAACCACCCATATATATATATATATATATACATACTATACAACGGTTATGGAACCAGGTCCCAACAGACCATCCTTGTTACGGCTTTGGGGTCCAAATTCCATGGGGGTAGAGTATATGGACCCTCTTGGATCGTACGAAGCAGATGCTGGGCACCTGGTTGAAGTTTAGGGCTTAGGGTTTAGTGCACGTGAAGCTTTTATGGGCTATTTGGAGGCCCGTTGAACTCAGCAAGTCTACTGTCTGATGCAACCCCATAGCATAATTGAAAGATATGCTTCAAAGGATGCCCTTGAAAAGTCAAAGCCGCTAGACCGAACCCCAAACTCCCTAAACCATCCCAAACCCGATAAACGGGCCCCAAACCTCAAACAGGGCCCCTATATAAACCTTCAGCCCTTAGAGAAGGATCGCCGTAAAAAAGGTGGCCAAAAAAACCCTATAAACCCAACCCGAAACTGCCTACACCCGATAAAGGGCCTTGCAGAAAGGTCATGGCTGGGTTGGCTGTGCCGCTGGCGGCCACAGCCTACACAGGCGGGGCGACGAATCGACGAATCTGGGTCCGGGTTGGGTTTGCGATTTACGATTTACCAGAACCCCCCCCCCCTCCAAGTGCCCTTGAATTGAGCCTGTTGGTCTTAGGGGTTAGGGTTCAGGGGTTCTGGGTTTAGCGTTTCGGTGTTTAGGGTTTGGGTTTAAGGGTGCCCTTCAAGATGGCTTGTTGGGTTCGCTGAAGGGTTCTAGATGAACTCGGGGTTCAAACCCTGAACCCCGAAACCCTTGACCATTATTTAAACCCCCAAGCCTAAAGCCTAAATCCTAGGCCATTCAACCCTTAAGCCCTAAACCTAAATCTTAAGCCATTCAACCGTTAAGCCTTAAACCTAAACCCTAAGCCATGCAACCCACTAAGCCCTAAATCCTAAGCCCAAGACCCTAAACCCAGAGTTGCGACCTTCTAGCTGTAAATCGGGTGGTGCGCTTGTAGGTAACTAACCCAGAGGGTCCATATACACTACCGTTATGGATTTAGGTCCCAACAGACCATCCCTACTATGGTTTTGGGACCAATTCCATAATAGTGGTGTTTATGGACCCTCTTGGTATGTAACTACCCAGAGATCCCAATACCCCTTAATTAAGGAAGATACCTTAAACCATAATATTAAGGCCCTTATAATATTTAAGGTATATCCCGTAATTAAGGGATATTGGGATCTCTGAGTTTAGGGTCTATAGGCGCTTCACGCTTGGGGTTTCGGGATCCCGAAAACTGGGGGAGCTTAAATTTAAAGTTTAGGGCTTCCTATACCCAGACCCCCGGGAGAATATAGAAAGTAGATTCCTTAATGGGGGTTCCTATAAAGTACCTTAGTAGTATAGGGCCCCATTTATGGACCCTCTTGGTATGTAACTAAGTAACTTTGGGTTTGGGGAGAAGTTTCTTTTTAGCCGGGGCTGTCTTGAGCCCTAAGGGTCCAAAGGACCCTAGGATTAGGGTTTAGGGTTTCGCAGTTCTAGGCTTATAAGGGTTCTTACCAGGGCCCCAGGACTGGGGTTTGGGGTTTTAGGGTTTAGAGGTTCTAGCTTATAAGGGTTCTAGTCGGGGTTCTACTAAGGGTTTTTATAGGGCTTTTAAGGGCCCAAAGGACCCGATAATTTGGGTTTAGGGGTTCTAGAACAGGGTTCAAAACAGGATGTTTACAGTGGCTTTAAGGGTCCAAAGGACCCAAGAATGATAGAGGTTCTTGGGCTTAATCGGAACAGCCATCCCATAGGCCAGTATTTGGGTGGGTATATGATGATTAGGGTGCTGGGGGCTGGAGACAAGGTTCAACCTAAGGGTTCTATAACTAAGGGTCTGAGTAGGTGACCTTTAAACTTCTGTGGCTTCTATAACCCTACTACTGTTGATGGACAAAATCCTGCATGACCTTAAGGACTCTAAACTATGGGAATTACGGTATATTCCTTATTATGGGTCATGCAGGATTTTGGCCATCCACCGTCTCATTCAGAAGGTCGACATATTTTGGGCTAGGGGACTCAGCCCCTAAGATAAAGATGTTGGGCTCTGAGGGTTTAAATATGGTTGAGGATCACAAGTGCTATGCCAAAAACATATCGTTCAATTGAAAACTGCTTATTATCATGCAACAATTGACCCAAAGGGTCCCAGTACCTAGAATCATTCTTATGAGTCGGGAAAGTATCCCCCATAACGATAGCTAGGAGCCTTTGGGTGAGCAAGCCATACCTTAATCCCAAGCAACCTGGCTTTTTTCAGGGTTTACAAAAGGAAATCACATCAGGGAACCCTGGAAAGGTAGGTTTGTTGCCAGTCATGCCAGGTAGACTAAAACCCTAAACCCCTAAACCCTAAACCCCTGAACCCTAAATCCTTCACCCTGAACCAAAAACTCCAAAGCCCTTGATCCCAGAGGTTTCCCAATGTAGACCGATTGTGCTCTCGACCTCAACCTATCCCCAAAGACCCAAGTACCAAGTAGCCATATGCTCCCCTAACAATATTTCTAATTTGTTACAACATATGTGCTTTGGAGCTTAGGACCCTTATGAATTTCTTCCACTCCCCCGCCCCACACGCCGCATTGCAAGGGTCTACACAAACCAACACTGCCTGTCGCTGGAGATGCTCCTTGAGGAAGAGAAGGTGTGAGACCTGAAGCTTCCGGCTGCCGCCACCCGCCCCTTGCCGCGTGCGGTCGAAGATGAAGATTCGCAGCACACGAAAGCCTGGCGCTACATTTTCTCGAGGCTCCGAGTTGGTGGCGGAGTGCTTTCAAGCGAGCGATGACGGACTCCGGCATGCAGGAGAGTACGTGCAAGCTCAGCATTTGCAGCAACTTGGCACACGGAGATGGCTCTCGGGAGATACTACAAGGGCCTAAATTTAAAATAATTACCAATACTATTTGGGGGGTTCCTTATTATATTTATAGTATATCGGGCCACCAAACCCTATTCTCATTATTAAGGCCCCTATATTATACCCCCATAATGCCCCTTATAGTAACCCTTATAGAACCCTTAAAGGAAACCTTGAAAGGAACCCTATTCAAATTGTTAAGGCCCCTATGTTAGGCCAGAAGATGCGAGAATCCCGTTGGACTCTGAACCCTAAACCCTAGACCCTAAACCTTAAGCCCTAAGCCCTAAACCCTAGACCCTAAACCCTAAGCCCTAAACCCTAAGCCCTAAACCCTGTTTGGACTCTAGAGCCGACTCGACTGGGAAGGCGACAGAGCGAGAGAGCGAGAGAATCAACGCAAAGGCTCCCTGTACCTTTTTTGGGCTCCTTAAAGGATCCCTTTTAAGGGTCTACCATAAGGGTCTACCATCGGGGTTCTATAGGGTTTAGGGTATTATATATATATATATAGATATTTTTTATAAGGGTCCATGTACCTTTATAGTAGATGCTTAGGCCTTTCGAGGGGTCCCTGTATAGGTACTTTACGGCCTAAGTATATATACTATACGGGTACATGGATCCTTAGGGCAAAGCATGCACTCAAAACCCTGCTCTAAACGTCAAGGCTTTTACCCTAAACCCGGAGCCCTAAACGCCCTGCCCACACCCTATACAGACGTCAAACCCTAAACCCTAAACCCATAACGTAACTCCTAAACCTTATAATTAAAGCCCTCACAGGATCCCTCAAACTCTACGCCTAAGCTCTAAACCTCTCAAACCCCTAAACTTACACTCACTCCCTCGGGAAGACGAGACAGGGCACCTATCCAGCTTCCTGCGCGAGAGCTACGTCGCGATACGCAACGCGGCCACCTGTCCCGATGAGTCTGGGTTTAGGGTTTTAGGGCTTGGGGTTTAGGGTTTTGCGGTTTAGGGTTTAAGGGTATGGAGTTTTAGGGTTCAGGATTCTTTGGGTTTAAGTTAGTTAAAGGTTCAGGGTTTCGAGTTGTTGGCTTCTTTGAGTTTAGGGTTTAGGGGTAAGGTCCCGATGAATGTGGCGTTTAGAGTACTGGGTCTAGGATTTGGGGGTTGCACGATGCTTCGTATTAAACTGTGAGCTCTGAGTGGTGTGGGAGCACGCTACGTATCAGCAGGATTTGAGGGGAAATCCTGACCAGCTGTGCTTTTCTTGCTACTGCTACAGTCGAATTCTTTAAAACCCCTTCGTGGCTTAACGAGTGTTTACTAATTTACGGCTGCAGGGGCTTAGTGTTTGGGTGCCAATGGCCCCGTAAACCCTACACCGTCCTACACCCACACCCGCACTTACTGAACCTTAGGGGCTGGTTTGCTCATATAATGCTACTAGAAACTTTTTATTGATTCTAGCATTTTCCCCAAGGGTCCAAGTACCCAATAATCATATACTCTCCAAAACCCTAACATACATTACTACTATCCTAAAACCGAGTACCTAATTGTTGGGTCCTTTGGACCGTTAGGGTTTTGGGTTAGGGTACTCAGCCCCTAAGAAGCCCTAAAGCCCAACCCAAATCCTGACCCTAAACCTGAACCACCATCCTACACCCAAACTACCCTGAACCCTGAAGCCCTTAACCCAAACCTTAAACCGTAAAGCCTAAACCCTAAACCCTTATAGATCCCTTTAAAGGAGCCATTATAATTAGAGATCCCTTTGAAGGAACCCGAAACCTTAAACCCTAAACCCAAATCCTAACCCTAAGGGTCCAAAGGACCCAATTTAGGTACTTGGGTTTAGGATAGCAGTTAGGTAGCTCAATATTTAAGTGAGTATATGATTATTAGGTACTTGGACCCTTAGGGTAACCAAGCCTTAACCCTGCAGAGCCAACTCAACTCTTAGGTTCTCTGGCGCTGGTTCATTTTCAACCTCTTCAGGCTGGGGGCATATAGTAGAAGCCAGAAAGTTGGAGCATCGTTATCCTCATGCCCTTAAGGTAAAGTATAAGGGATCCTAGCTCTAATCCTCCTAAAGCCATGTTCCAACTTTCTAGCTTTTACTGTAGAGGGTTTAAGGGCTGAAGGGGGTGGAGAGTTTAGGATTCTTGAATGTTTCGGGCTTGAGGCTTTGAGAGTTCAGGCTTGGGGGGTTTAGGGCTTGAGGATTGGAGGGTTTGAGGGTTCAGGCTTAAAGTTTAATGGAGTCTTGTTGGCTGTAGACTCAACTTTTCAGCTTTTGGGGATCTTATAAGGTGTCGATTCTAAAAGTTTCAACTTTTATTCCCTTGGGTTTTGGGCCAGTGAGGAGTAGGGTTTGTATTAGGGTTCAGGGGCGGATGTTAGGATAAGGTTCAGGGGCGGGTGTTATAAGTTCTTATAAGTCTTCATGCGGTTCTATAACTCAGAGGGTCTCTCTCTCTATATATATATATATTCCCATTATGGAATTAGGCCCCCAAAGACCAGCCTTATCATTAACCTACGCTATTTCTGATTATCCTCCCTCGACTGTGGAACCCGAATTTCGCCCTATCACGACCCCTTGGACGCCCTCTGCGATTCTAAGCAGAACTTCATAGCAGTTCTGCACAACCCCTTGTGTGGCGCAGAATTTCAAGATTATAAGGCTTGCGCAAAGTAGTAGTATAAGCCCTAAACCCTAAACCCCTAAACCCTAAACCCCTAAACCCTAAACCCTGTATAGGCCTTAATTAAAACAGTAGGTCGGGGGATCCCTAGGTCAGCCCTAGGATAGAAGGGCAGGAAGCGCCCTATAGAATGCTTGAGAAGATTTCGGCTAAACCTTAATAAGGATCAACCCTGTCAGCGCTGATCCTTAACGGGTTTAGGGTTTAGGGTTTTAATCCCCCAACCCCATGTAAACCTCATTTTGCATAGACCCTAAAGCCTACAAACAGGCTATAAACCTGCCAAATCCCTTAGGGTACCTTGCAAGGAACCCTAAGCCCCGAACCTAACTAAGCCTTTATAACCTCATCAGACTTATCTAAACCAGATGGTGGCTTTGGACACTTCCGAACTTATGGTACCTTGCAAGGAACCCTAAGCCCCAAACCTAACTGAACCTTATCAGACCTATCTAAACCAGATGGTCGGAGGCTTTGGAAACTTCCGGACCTTTCCTCCGTCCAAGGCAATTTCTGCTCCCTGGGGGTCGGAGTGGCTTCTTCAGGCTACCTTAACCTACCAAACTACCTTTTTGTAGGTTCTGCTTATAAGCCCTAATATGGAATTTCTAGGGACCCTACCTTTTTGTAGGCTCTTCTTATAAACCCTAGTATGGAATTTCTAGGGACCCTACAAAAAGTAGGTTCTGGTGGGTTAAAGTAGGGATTCGGGATTTGGGAGGGACTCCTTTAAAGGTGTTCGATAGGTCTGTATAGGGTTTAGGGTTTGGGGTTATGGGGTTTCTGATAAGGTATGTAGGGCAGTGAAATTTCGAGCTCGTATGTGAGGGTGGATTAAGGAAGGCCTGTACAGCCTTCTTTATGTTTCTTGTGCGAAGGTTTCAGAATGGGTTATGGGGGGTCTCATTAGGTGGGTATACGGTTGGCCATATTAAGATAGGTGTCCGCATGTGTATGTGTGGGTACATAATTCTGCGCGTGCGCATGTATATGCATATACAAATAGAGACATATACAGACATGTATTTATTGAGAACGGTTTGGCTTTACTGATGTTGTTCCGGCCTTGTTCATGCAGGACCCAAGCATAACCTGAACTGTAGTCCTCAAATAGACCCTAAACCCCAACCTCTGACATCACCAACCTCAATTCTCAAATCCCTCAACCTCCAAGCACAGCCCTACAATCCATGTTTTCGACCTTCACAAAAAGTTTGGAACCCGCAGAAACCCCTGACTCCCCGAAACCTTAAACCTAAAGCCCTAATCATAATCCATGCTACACCCCTGAACCGCGAAAACCTCCCAAAACCTGAAAACCCTAGCAGCCCCAAAGGTCTAGGGTTTAGGGTTTAGGGTTTAGGGCCAAAAACCGACATAAGCCCCGTAAGCCCTATATATATTGACCGGAAACCCACCGAGGCCGAAACGCCTAGAACCCAACCCCCCCCCCCAATATACACATACATATACACATACATATACATTTACATATGAATATACATATTCATATGCATATGCATATATATATATATATGTATATATATATATATGTATATATGTGTATATACACACACTATTTCCCATCGAATATTAAACATTTACAAATCCCTAAGCCTTATGTAATTCCCTAAACCCTATTTAAATCTCGAACTCCAAAAGCCCAGAACTCAAGTATACATCAATTAAACTCGATATAAACAACTTACCCTAAGGCTCCTGGACCCTCGTAGTGAGATCCCAAGTCTTAGCCCCCAAAATATAATTCTTTTGTGTGGAATAATCTCGTGCGGCAGGCAGAAGGTGGAAGTAGTCACCACGGACGCAGCCGCCAATGAGATCCTTGCGACGCACATTACTGCAGGCAAGCGCAGCCCGAAGATCGAGCAGAATGACG
Organism: Symbiodinium sp. clade A Y106; assembly: GCA_003297005.1. NCBI lineage: Eukaryota > Dinophyceae > Suessiales > Symbiodiniaceae > Symbiodinium > Symbiodinium sp. clade A. The sequence goes on along the minus strand of BGNK01000109.1, from coordinate 33,017 downwards.
CTCAGCAGCCTCTGATGCCTAACATCAAGCTCGTGGGCAGGGATCAAGCCCACGCGTTCCGTCGACTCATGACACGACCATACAAATGCGACCCTTACCTGGACGAGACCTTGGGCATGTTGGTGGACGACAGGGACTCCATGGCTCAGAAGATTCACAACAGTTTCGTCCTAAAAAAGATCTTTCAGGAAGAGATCGAGGCACAGAACGAAGCCTCTTGGAATCTTCAGGTCAAGAACCTGCGAGCGGCCAAGCACCGATTCGAGTCGCTGGTCACACCGCTGGGCCGACAGTTGCTCTGCCTTCCAGCATTTCTGAAGGCGTGCCAAAGGATCGCAGCCAATCGCAGCGCAGCCGATGGGTCCGGGAAGGCAGTGCGACTCTTCCTTGACGGGCTGACGTTTGAGCGCTAAACCCTAAATCCTACGATCCTTTAACCCGTGGAGCCCTATCTGTAGCCTGAACCCTAAACCCCAAACCCTTAAAAATCCTTTCCCCCAAGGTTTAGGGCTTATTTCTTATTAAATATTGGCTGTAAACTCAACTTTTCAACTTTTGGGCTTCTTATAAGGTTGTCGATTCTGAAAGTTTTAACTTTTATTTCCTTGGGTTTTGGGCCAGTGAGAAACCCCAAACCCCTAAAAATCCCGTTCCCCAAGGGTCCCAAAAGGACCCAATAATTGGGTACTCGGCTTTAGGATAGTAGTTCTGTAGGTTAGGATTTTGGAGAGTATATGATTATTAGGTACTTGGACCCTTGAGGTTAACCTCTAAACCCTAAGCCCTTATAAACCTTAAACTCTAAACCCCTAAACCCTAAACGTTCAACCCTAAACCCTGAACCCCTAAACCCTAAGCCCTAAACCCTGAACCCTAAACCCTCAACCCTAAACCCTCAACCCTATAACCCTAAACCCCTCAACCGGAAAACGCCCCAAAAGGCCGCTCCCACCTTCTGATCCTTGGCAGCTCCGTGGCCAAAGGGGAGGGAGCGGAGGCGAAACCCATAAGGGCATGGGTCATACAGACACCTGGCAATAGAAAGTTCAAAGCTATTACCACCATGGAATTAGGCCCCTGAAGGCCATTCTAATCCCTGAAAACTAAAAGCCCAGACCTATATGGGAGTTTCCGAAATCTAGGGACCCTAATATGATACCCTAAATAGTAGGATCCTTAGTATAAGGACCCCATAGTAAGGTACCCCTAATTTCCGGAGACTCCCATAGAAACAGTTATGGGGCCCCAAAAAACCACATAAGCAAAATAAGGATAGGGATATATCCCATATAATAACTCCCTTATAATGAAGCCCAATAAGGTAGGGATATCCCCATAACACTGCTTATGCTTATGTGCTGTTGGGGTCCTTAACATCAAGGTTTGGGGTTTAGGAGTTCAGGGTCTAGTTTGGGGTTTCGGGTTGACTTAGGGCTTGGGGTTTAGGGTTTGGGGGTTTTGGGGCTTAGTTTGGGGTTTAGGGGTTGGGGATTGGGATTTGAGGCTTGGGATTTGGGGTTAGGGGTTACCTATAGTCTCCATTGTAGTTCCTTTTTTGGTTTCACCAAATATATAAAAAGGATCCTATAATAGGTAACCCCAACAAGGAACTACAATGGAGACTACAGGTAGGGTTCAACGTTTAGGGGTTCAGGTTTAGTGCTCGAAGTCCAGCGCAGAGCTGAGATATAGAGGCCTTTGATGGCCTAGGTTCCCCAATAGTACCCTTTTACCCTTTTTCTGTTTGGGTTCCCTTGTTAAAACCGAATAGTAGGAACAAGGGTACCCTTATTATAAAGGGGCTACTGGGGAACCTAGTGGCTTTTGTAAGTAGCATGGGCTTTCTTCAGGGGTTCTGTTGGCAAGGGTTACTATACATGGTTCAGAGCTTATAGGATTCGGGGGGTTTAGGGTTTAGGGGTTTAGGGGTAGCGGGTTCCGGTGCTCAGAGTTGTGTCATTTTTTTACCGTTTCGTGTGTACCTGAACTCGCTATCGCTCGTCTGGGTTTCTTACAGGGTTGCAATAATTAGCACCCGAACTCCCACATAGTCGCTATGTAAGAAGATGTATAAGAAGCATTTTAAACACTACCGCAAAGCCCTATTCAGTTATTCAAGCCCTTAGATCATTCTTCCGGTGCCTGTTGACGGTTTGGCGCTGGGTTTCATGTGGGCTCTACAAGAGACCTGCTGTGCTTTGCAGGACTGCCCCACCTAAACCCTAAACCATCCTAAACCCCCAGCCCTCTAAAGCCCCTCAAGCCCCTTAACCCCAAACCTTAAGCCCCAGGGTTTTGGAGATCAGGAGCCTAGAGTAGCCAGCAACGGTACATGCAGGTTCATTCATTGCCTAGGTTCCTGAGTAGTACCTTTTGCCCTTTTTTCGTTTTGGGTCCCCTGTTTAATACCAATATTAAGAAAAAGGGTACCCTCATTATGAAGGGGATACTCAGGAACCTAGCTGCAGATGCTGATGTAAAGTTTGGTTGACCTGTTGACCATCGACATGCTTGAAATTACCAAACAGTCGCCAGTCACAAGGTGAGCGGAAGCGTCTCCATGGTGTTTGCGAACACAGTCGAGATTTGCAGGTTTTTCTGCGCAGATGATTTGAGCGAGGTCAAGGCCAAGTTGATGCAGCTTCTTCAAGCCAAGGGCAGCCTGCCGATTTTCCTGTTGGGATCTCTGCAAAACCGGCTTTTTGACCCCCTTTATTAGAGAAATATTTTGTGGCCCCAATTAACGAGGGCAACACAGCCGTTCGGGCCCGCAGCCGCCTCTGAGAGCCCGGCCGGGAGGAAAGTTGCCATGGCAGCCACGGTCTGCTCACTACACGCACGGCCAAAACTTGGCGACCCATTCGGCGCGGCCACGGCTGGCAGGACTCCGGCATTCTGCCCACGTTTCTTCCAAAGGCCTGCAGAGTCTGAAAATACTCTGTTGGCGGCTTGGTGGTTTGCCGTGACCACTTCCTTACCTTGGGTTAGTAGGGAATGGAGGAATGGGGTACAATTATAACCACTATTACTACCATTCTTCCATTCCCTACTAACCAAAGGTAGGCTTCAACACTTCTCGTGATGATGAGCGAAGGAGGTGGTGACCAGTAGTAGTAGTCGTCTCTTGCCCCGGCCAACGAGGGATTCTTCAAATCGGGGGCTAACCACGTATAGAGTAAATGGGGTCCTCATATGAAGGATCCTCCGAAGGCTAGCCAGAGTTTTATGATACCAGGGGTCATTTCTGGAATGAAGCTTCCATTTTATGGCGTTCTTCTGGTTGGCTCCTAGGACTTTAAATTTTTGGGTTTGTATATGAACTATAACAAGGAGGCGAAAAGTTTAACTTTTAGGAGGGGTTCAGAAGTCAGCCAAGATTTTATGTGGCATCCACTCCCTCCGAGTTCAGGAGAAGACGGAAAAATGATGTTGGCTATTATACCTATGGCATGATGGGCCCCAAAACCCTATTCCAATTGTCAAGGTTCCTATATTAGTTTTGTGGTGTACGTAGTATTTGGGACAGTATATGAGTAGGAGATACTTGGACCCTTAGCGAAAGCTTCTGGTGTTAAACCTGGGGTTTAAAGTTTGTATTAGCTCATGTTTAATTTAGGGTGTTAGGTCTTCGACGTCGTTATCTTCATTATAGGCTTTACCTTTACGTGTGAAGACTCGGGCACAGCACTACACTGTAAGGCTTACTACATCAGATCACCAACACTTCACTCATGCCTTGCACGCTGCAACAGCAAAGCGGCGCCAGCAGACAACGGTGACGCAGCAAATATAATCAATCAATGACATCATCACTGCCACTGCAACAACACTGACATTCACATTTGCCTTGCATTTCAAGAAAAATCATAAATGTTGACTCTGTTGTCAAACTGTACTCGTCATGATGCTCCTAAACCCTAAACCCTAAACCCCAAACCCGTTCGGTTCGGCACTCGTTCAGGCAGGGCCGGAGCCTTTCTTGGGCTGGCCTCAGCGTCTCGAGGCTGGGGTAGGACTTGGGGCTTAGGCCTTGGAGTTTCGGGTTTGGAGTTTAGGATTTGGGAGTTTCCGAAAATAGGGGGGTCCCTTATTTTGGGGTCCTTATAATACGGATCCTACTATTTAGGGTACTATATTAGGGTCCCGTATTTTCGGATAGCTCCATTTAATGCTTTGGAGTTCAGGGCTGTGGGGGTGGGCTGTAGTGTTTGGGGCCTTTTGGTCTTTAGGCTTTCGGGCTTTAGAAGGTTTAGGGCTTATTTCCCTAAGGCTCCATGTAGCCATATAGTATACACTTAGGCCTTAAAGTATCTATATAGGAACCCATTTAAGGCCTAAGTATATACTATGTGGCTACATGGAGCTTTAGGATTTGGGTCTAAGGGCAGAACGTTCGGGGCTTGGGGACAGGTTTCAGGCCTTATCTGTAGCCCAACACCCAGAGATCCCAATACACCTTAATTACGGAATATCCCTTAAATCATAATATTAATGCTTCTATATAATTTAAGGTATATTACTTAATTAAGGGGTATTGGGTTCTCTGGGCACTAACAAACCTACCCTCTTGAGCTTCCACAGCGTGGTGTGGTTTTATACTTCCACCCCCGCAAGTAGGTCAAGTATTTGGTATTAAGGCAGGTGTTAGGGTTTAGGGTATCCGAGGGGTTCAAGCACCCAAATAGCAGGCGTTTAGTTCGAGAATAGTGCTTGCAGGCCTACAGCCCTCGCACTTGGTCGCTCCTGGTTAGGGCTTAGGCTCTGGAATTGAGTCTTGAGGGTCGAAAATTAAATGTTCAAAACTTAGACTGTGTTACCCGAATGGTCAATAGTAGGGTCTTATGGACCCAAACCATTCACAGTATGGAATTTGGGCTCTGAAACACTTCTGTTTGACTTGCACCCTCTGGGTTAGCGTCATTCTTCTAAGTCAGAGTTGGTCTACGTCTTCGGCCCGTATAATCCCAAGCGGTCAACCATGAGTCTCCCCAGGACACTATAGTGACCCCAGAGGCTCCATATATAGTACCATTATGGAACTAGGTCCGCAAAGCCATGATATGGATGGTCTTTGGGGACCTTATTCCGCACTGGTAGTATATGTGGAGCCTCATACCCTAAACCCTACAGAACCCTTAAAGGAAGCATTAAAGGAACCCTTAAAGGAACCTTTAGAGGGAGCCCAGTGTATGTGGAGCCTCTAGTGACTAGACCATTAAATTTTGGAAAGCCTGAAGCTTGCACCCGCAAGCCTAAACCTAAGCTGTTTGAAAGGTGTCGACTTGAAGCCGTATAGTTGAATCTTAGTAGCTGAGTGGATACACTTTACACTTCTGGGGATTATGTTACCCACTATAAAACTAAAAGTTTACACTTTTGGGGGCTTATGAACTCAGCAACTAAGGAATGTTGAGAGTGCTGCTGTTTGAGGGGTTGGGGTCAAAAGGTTCATGGCACAATGGATGAAGGGTCGAAGTACCCTATGGCTTGGAGCACACTCAGAATCAACGCCCTCTTGGATCCATGCTTCTTCCGTAGCCCCTGGCCGGCAGGTGTTTCCCTGACCATGGCCCCATGGCCTCTAGCATCTGGAAAGCTCCTGCGATACAGTGCCATGTTCGCCGCAGGGCGGACAAGATTGAAGGTAACCTTAAGGACGAAAAGACCCTTAAAAGAAATGGCCCTATATCCTTATACTATAATTCCCTATATGGTCTATGAACCTTAAACCCTTTTAGGGTTCATTTCGTCTTGAAGGAAGATCGCGAGTGTCCAAAGATTTGCTACCGGCCGACCGACTTCACAGTCATCGGGAACCCAGAAATGGCAGGTTCCTCAGGGCACTGCAGGAAGCGCACGAGGAGGATGAGCGGTTTAGGGTTTAGGGTTTAGGGGCCTTCCCGTACTCATAACGAGGAGCTGAGTGTGCACCGAGCGAAGTGCGAGGAAACACGGCACCTGCAGCCCGCGGGTGCGAGGAGATCCAAGAATCCCCGAAGAAGTTATGTGCACATCTAGGCACCTGGTTCCTTAAGGACGAAAAGACCCTTAAAAGAAATGGGCCTATATCCTTATACTATAATTCCCTATATGGTCTATGAACCTTAAACCCTTTTAGGGTTCATTTCGTCTTTAAGGGTTTCTGGAGTAGTACCCTTTTGCCCTTTTTGGTTTGGGTCGCTTTACTAAAACCGAATAACAGGAACCTTATTATAAAGGGGCTGCTCAGGAATCCAGGCACCGAAAGCCCGAGGATGGCAAAACTCAAGCTAACCACCATTGCCCCCGGCCCGGACGGTCGACCTAATTTCCAGTTCCCAAGGGTATGGGATTTGAAGGACCTGCAGGGTTATTAATTTGTGAAGCTCCAGCCTCTCAAAGTGCAGTATTTGGGACTACACATGCGCACTTCTGGGTTGTTTGACTGGATTGGGGTTCAGGCTTTTGGTTGAAGTGCGTAGAATTGCCATTGGCTAAGAAAAGGAGTGGCTATCCAGAATGGGTGTGTTTCAGAGAATGGCCGACCTCTTTAATTCACGTGGTGTGTACTAATATTTCCCTAATCAGTGGCCTCAAAAGGTAGGATGAAGGGAGGTGGGGTAATCCCGAAGAAGGGTCCTGATATAAGGGATCCTTAACCTACCTTCATCCCACCTTTTGAGGCCTCCAACCTAAGCGTCGTGATACTTTGGGGATCCTCAAAACTAGGACCCTTCGAGTAAAACAGTGAACAGAAGTCAGAATACCGACAATGCCTACTTGGGAGTGTGTAAACTTCACGCTTGGGGCATTGTCTTGCTGCAACCTGACCCTAAACCCTCTAAGCCCTTATAAACCCTAAACCCTAAAACCTAAACCCTGAACTACCATTCTGCTTGCGCAGGCTGCGCTAGAAGAGCGCACGCCGCAAAAGTGGCCAGGTTCTGAGGGACGTTTTTTGTTGCATGTCGTTTTCATGCAATTATGGGAGTTTCCGAAAATAGGGGGTACCTTATTTCGGGATCTTATAATTAAGGATCCTACTATTTAGGGTACTATATTAGGGTCCCCTATTTTCGGAAACTCCCATATTGTATTGGGATGGCTAGTCAGGGGTTCCTTTGAGGGCTCCTGTAAGGGTTCCTGACGTGTTATTTTTATTAACGGCTCCATGTATACTGCCATTGTGGAATGTGAGATGAGGTCCTAAACGACCATCCTCATCATGGTTTGGGGGGACTTAATTCCATAATAGTAGTATGTATGGACCCTCTCGGTATTATACTAGTGTACGTATATATATATATATATATACACACATCATGTCGAGGGGTGTGTCTTCCAATTTTTCTTGAAGGAGCGCCAGGTGAGGAAGGGTTTCCCGGGCTGGTCGAGGGCACAGGTTCGTCTACCAGGGAGCCCTGTAATCTAAGAGAAAGGCTCGGAAAGGCACCCTAATTAAAACCCCAAACCCTGACCCTACCCTAAGGCTCCTGGACCCTCGTAGTGAGATCCCAAACCTTAGCCCCCAAAGCCCAAACCCTCCCCCAGAAGGCCCATGACCCCTTTGGGAGCCTTAGGGTAGCTAATTGAACCCTCTAAGCGCCTCACCTTGTCCCTACCTTAACCTTAACCCTACGTAACCTACCTTTTTAAGGACTTCTATAAGGAAATCATAATAAGGAGCCCTAAAAAGGCAGGTTCCGTAGGGTCCAGGTAAACCCAACACCCTAAGACCTCCCTGGGCCCAAAGAGCCTAACGTTTTATGGACTTTTTGGGGACGTTCTTCAGGAAATCATATTGGAATCCCGAGGTCTCTACGACCCTGAGCCCTATAAACCCTATGAACCCTTAACCCTACCTTGACCTACCAAAACCTACTTTTCTGTAGGTTCCTATTGTAAACCCTAATATGAATTTGATAAGGGACACTACAAAAAAGCAGGTTTGGGAGGATTAAGGTATCAACCGTAAATTTACGCCCTGAACCCTAAACCGGCTTAGGGGTTTAGGATCTGTAGGGTTCCTTTACGTCTTATTGGCTGTAAACTCAACTTTTCAACTGTTGGGGTGCTTTTCAGGTGGTCGATTCTGAAAGTTTCAACTTTAATTTCCTTAAATTTTGGGCCGGTGAGAAGTTAAGGGCTTAAGCCTGAACCCTAAACCCTATAAAACCCTGAACCCTAAACCCTGAAACCTGAACCCTACCCCCCTCCCCCCTACTCCTTTAAGGGTCCCTATGACCTCACCCATAAATCTCCCAAACCCTAAACCCTGAAACCTGAACCCTGACTGGTCTCTGGGCTCAGGCAGGTCACGAATGCGGCCGTGCAGTTCACTCAGCCCGGACCCAAGGGACCCTCAAACCCCAGCGACAACCAGGACCCCCCAAGAAACCTGAACCCCAAACCCTATATACCTTCGAGGCTTTAACTCCTTATAGTTTAAAAACTCATATACTCGCCAATAACAAACTATCCTGTTCAACAGGTACATCGACCCTTAGGGATACCCAGGACCCCCCAAGTACCCTTTAAAGGGCTCGAATATTTCTCATTAAGAGGTAATTAGGGACTACTATAAAGGGTAGTTGGGGGGGTCGAGGAAGTGCTTCGGGTTTAGGGTTTTGGCTTGTGGGTGGTATATGGGAGTTTCCGAAAATAGGGGACCCTAATATAGAACCCTAAATAGTAGGATCCTTATTAGAAGGACCCCCAACATAAGGTACCCCCTATTTTCGGAAGCTCCCATATAAGCATGTTGGTCAAGTCAAGCACGTTACTCTGCTGGAGTTTTGGGGTTTCGGGGCTTGGTGTCAGGACTTTGGGGGCTTTGGTAGTCGGCAAACCCTATTTAGTTCAAACTCTAAACTTAAAAAAGCTCACCCTAAACTCCTGAACTCCCAAGCCCTAAACTCCTGAACTCCTAAACCCCAAAATCCTAAACTCGGGTTTAAGCTTTATGGTTTGGCACGCTGGAGCCCTAGCCCCAAAGCCATCGAGCCCCCAAAGGATGAAGCCCTACCTGGACCCTACAGAACCTGCCTTTTTAGGGCTCCTTATTATGATTTCCTTATATAAGTCCTTAAAAAGGTAGGTTACGTAGGGTTAAGGTATAACTTAGGGGTACTTAGAAATACTGTTGATGGACAAAATCCTGCATGACCCATTATCAGGAATATACCATAATTCCCATAGTTTAGGGTCCTTAGGGTCATGCAGGATTTTGTCCATCAACAGTATGTTTTAATCTTTGGTTCCTTTAATCCCTAAGAAACAGCTAAAATTATAATTTTGCTAGGGGTCTAAGTTCAGTATAGATAAACCGTATGTCGACAGTCCTACTTAAAGGATCATGGGACTTAGTAATTGGAGTTATAAGTAAGGTATCTACAGTAATAATTGCTTATAACCCTAGTTAAGGTACTTATATCCCTACTTACTAAGTCCCATGATCCTCCAAGCAATGCCGTGCCCGAAGGCTTTGAAAGGGGTCATGGGCTTTCTGCGGATGGGTTTGGGCTTTGGGGGCTACAGCTTGGGATCTGACGACGAGGGTCCAGGAGCCTTAGGGTAGGGTCAGGGTTTAGGGTTTAGGGTGCAGCCCCAAACCCTTAAACCGTATGCAGGTTTCTTGCATCATAGTCCCATCACAGGGTTATTGAAAGTCTTACTGTTGCCCAGTGGGTCCGTGTGTACTACAAGTATGGAACGATGTCCCAAACGACCATCCTTAATTTAATATGGTTTTGGTGACCTAGCTTCACAATACCACAATAGTAGTAAGTAGGGTAGAAGCCTACATAATTGCCAACAGTATTCCTTAGGGTTCCATTTCATGTTTATACTATAAAGGAGCCCCCAAACCCTATTCAAAAAGAGGCCCCTACATTAGGGACCCTCTTGTAAGGCCCCTCGACTAGTCTAAGGCTCCATGTATACATATAGTATATACTTAGGCCTTAAAGGGGTACCTGTATAGGTACTGACAGGCCTCAGTATATACTGTATAGATACATAGAGCCTTGGGGCCATGGACCCTGTCGGTGATAATCGGTCCAAGTGGCCCTTAGCAGAGCCCGACGAAGACACGATCTACAGGCGATCTTGCAGAAGGAGTTTTCTTTTACCTATGGCAAAGCCGTCAACTGCCGGAGCTGTTAGCGTTCCTGGACGCTGCGAAGGCAGCCACCATCGTCATGCAAGCGATATGCTTCCGTTACCCCCTTGTGTACAGGAACTTATCTTTCAGGCAGACCCGCGAACAGGTCTTACAAATGGTGCTTGGCCTTTCAACAAGAATATGCGGGAGAGAAATGGTATTTACTACCGGGAATGGCCGTCACTATCCATGAGATATGATATGAGCGAAAGGGTTTCAGGACTCCATGAAACATGGAGGGTTCTGGGGTTCGGATTTACAGGTTTAGTGTTCTGACAGGTACCTCGAGCCCTATGTTGAATCGCCGTAAAGCCATGAATCCGCAAATCCATGCTATGATACGAAATGGCATCAGAAGCCCGACAGCATATGAGCTTTATTCCTTTATCAATGGGTGCTTAGTAGCTGGTTGGGCAAGCAGGTTTGTACACCCTCTCTCACATTGAGATGTAGAGCATTGTTTTGGCTAATGAGCTCTACAGGTTGGAAAAGGTGATTTGGTTGATTTGGCCTCTTTGATCAGGTCCTTCTTGTGGCATCAGCTGATCACAACGAAGGCACGGTACGCTTTAGGGCTTCAGGGTTTGAGGGTTTCAGGCCTTAACGTTTAGGGCTTTTGTCTGCAGGTCTAGGGCATAGTGTTTAACTTTGGGGTTGCAGGGTGTAGGGTTTACTACTCAGAGCCATCCCAGGGCAACAGAAATGAACCGCCTAAAACCACAACACCGATTTAGAAAAATCAATGCTTTTTTGTAGTATACCGCTGCAGTCCATTGCCAAGAAAGGTATTCTACGATACTCCGGAACTTTACTCCCAGCAGAATGAAGGACCCAGGTTTTGAATTGCTATCACAAAGCGTTACAAACCTTATTGGTTTTGTCATTATGATTCTTTTCAGTCGCTTCGTTTTGTTATCAGTGTGTTGTTACATATTGTCACTGTATCATCTAACGGACTTACCAACAACAGGGCCCCGTTGATTTGGACCCGAAATCAACTTCTACAGACCCGTAAATACTAGGTTCCTGCCCTTTTGCCCTTTTTATTTTAGGTTCCCCGTAGTACGTAAATCTGAATATTAGGACCAAGGGCACCCTTGTTATTGAGGGGCCACTCAGGAACCTAGAATAACAAGCTAAGTAGGGGATCCCTGAACCCCCAGACCTTCCCAAATCCCTTAATTAAGCAATACACCTTAAATTATAATAAGATCCCTAATATGATTTAAGCTATATTTCGTAATTAAGGGATTTTGGAAGGTCTGGGCCATCTCCGCGCCACCGGGTGTTGGGGCTCACCGTTGAGTCTCCGGGGTTCTGGGATTTGAGGTAACCCCAACTCGTACCAACCCTATCAAAGAAATGGTCGATGATACAAATCCTGCATTACCTTAATGACCCTAGACTGCGTTTTTTCCTTCTTATGGGTAGTGCAGGATTTATATCATCGACCGTATGGGGTTTTATGGGTCGTCTTTGCCTGCAAAGGCCACAGCTGACGACCTCCAGCCATACAGTGCGGATACCTGGCTTCGGGGAACGGGGTGTTGCCGATCGACTTAGCTTCTCTCTGGCCCCAACCCAAGGGTCCAAGTTTCTAATACTCATCATCTACTCTCCCAAGTACTAACCTACAGAACCACTATACGAAGCCCAAGTACCCAAGAGACCCTTCAAAAACTATAAAACACAACACTACTATCCTAAACCCAAGTAGCCAGTTGGATCTTTTGGACACTAAAGGTGAGAGTCGACTTAAAGGATCATGGGACTCAGTAGCTAGCGTGATACTGTTGATGGACAAAATCCTGCATGACCTTAAGGGCTCTAAACTATGGGAATTATGGGATATTCCTTATAATGGGTAATGCAGGATTTTGTCCATCAGCCGTAAGGAGGCTTTACTTGCAGGTACACTTACTTCATGATGACCCCAGTTAAGGTGCTTATAACATTGCTTACTAAGTCCCATAGCGCTCCAAGTATAGAGGCCTTTCGGACCAACAGTATGCATAGGGTTTGGGGTTTGTGGCCGGCAGTATACTAGAGATTGAGGTAGAATCCCTCAAACAGGGTCCTAAGTACCGTTATGGGGAATACTTTCCCAAATCAGATTGGTTGAGGTCGGAACTCTACATTTTATTTTGTTGGCATATATATATACACACATATATGGTCACGCGCTCCGCGGCCCCCCCC
>BGNK01000109.1:0-20310 GCA_003297005.1 Symbiodinium sp. clade A Y106 | reverse complement strand
GGGGGGGGGGGGGCTGGGAACGCCAGACGCAATATATATATATATATATACATATATATATACATATATATATATTCTTAAAGTCGGAACCCTACATTCCATTGTTATTGGCCTATAGGTACTTAGGACGCTTTGGAATACGGATTACACTGCAGTCAGAATAAGGCACCCTAAGGAGTTGCATAGTGAATTTTTCCAGGCCTCTCCAATAGATATAGTTTGCCAGAAAGGGGCGATCCCCAATACAGATCTGACCTTCCCAAAGGGTCCTGGTATCTCCTTCGGAGGGTCCGGGGCCCTAAACCTAAACCGCCCCTTAAGGAGAGCCCTTGGGTCTCTTCGGAGTCTCGGAGAGTCCTAGTTTTGAGGGTCCTTGGGGCACCTATCTTGTCACATGGTTGGATCCTGGTTCCTTCAAATGTACCTCTAATATAGGGTTCCAATTATTAAGGCCCTTATTTGACTTAGATTTCGGACTGTAGTACCTTCTTTGGGTAACCTCCTGTATGGTTAGGATCCTAGAGTATGGAATTGTAATTTGAGATTTGGGGGTAGCAAAAGGGTCCAGATGTTTGTTAGAACCTGGTATATGTATTCTCAGGTCTTAGGGGCAGAGGAGTGTCAGGGACGGAAGAACCGAAACTTGGGATAACGCTCGAAGCTTTCCGGTCCACCCGAGCAATCCCTCGCCAACCCCAATCTGGATAGGGTTTGGGGTTTAGGGTTTACCCTAGTGCTCCTGGAGAGATCCCAAACCCTAGCCCCCAAAGCCGAAACCCTCCCCCAGAGATCCCATGACCCTCTTAGGAGCCTTAGGGTAGGATTTATAAATCAGGTATAGGGTGCACGGCAAAGGGTTTTTGGCAGAAGGGTAAGAGTATAGGGCTTGTGGCCATTATGGTGTGCCTTAAGGACGAAAAAACCCTTAAAAGAAATGGCCCTATACCTTTATATTATAATCCCCAGATGGTCTATGAACTTTAAACCCTTTAAGGGTTCCTTTCGTCTTTAAGGTGGGGTTTGTAGGGCTTCGGGTAAAACGCTAACCCCAACCCCCGGATCCTCGCCGCTTCTAGGTGTGATCATCTTATCTATCTCGGTGGGCAATGAAGGCTTCACCTTCATCCAGGCCGAGGACGCCGCTTTTCTCCGGGGCTTGACGCTGTCTTTGGAGTTTTGGGTTCAAGAGAGTGTTCTTTGCCGTTTCAAGTTGACATGTAGGGATGTCAAAATAATGAACAGCATGCTTTTTCAAGAGTTCAGTCTCACAGAGCTTGATTGGGTCTTTGACGTTGGTTTTCCTGTTGTTACATCGGGTCTAGGGATTGGATTTTCGAAAAAAATTCGTGAAGGGTAGAGGGCTCTGAGGAGAAGGTGCTCACTAGCTAGCTGGTTCCTCGAAAATCTGCCTACCCAGAAAGTGAAAAGATATTATCTTTAACAGAGTTCGACCCCGAAACATCATCCTGATTTTGGTTTGGGCGGATTCTTTCCATCATAGTAGCATGCGAAAGCGGCCGTGTATATGCGTTTATCGACAGCAGAATGGGCACGATTCATGGGATTCGGGTCTGCGTGGTCTTCGAGAATCGAACACTGCAATTCTGACACCACATCTGTTTTCGGGTCTTGGGTTTAGGATGGTTTAGGGTTTCGGGGTTGAGGCCCAAAGGGTCCTAAGTACCTATATAGTAGAATGTAGGGCTTCTATATTAGGAACCATTTTTATGATTTGGGAAAGTATCCCGCGTAACAGTACTTAGGAACCTTCGGGAGGGTATCTTTGGCAGTGCTAGCAACAAACCCTGCAAGGCCATGCAGCTTCCCAGCCTTGGCCTACCCAGAGAGCCCAATACGCCTTAATTACAGAATATACCCTAGACTATAAGGGGCTCCATATTATGATTTAAGCAATTTAGCTATATATTCCTGAATTAAGGGGTATTGGGCTCTCTGGGTGGTACACGTACTGGACAGTTAGACTGTGCCTCGCACACCCGCACGCACACACCCACATACCCAATTGCCCACCCACCCACACGCGCAGGCAGGCAGGCAGGTCGATTGCACATTGCTTGCAACATCAGCTGCTGAATCGCAGTTCCGAATCACCTGACTCTTTGATGCAGGACAGGTTGCGCGAAATCGCCCAGCATTTCTTGAACTATGCCAGGACCGCTGGCTGACAACACAGAATTCGATGTTCAATCCAGCGTGAGACTATGTTAATTAAACTATATTTATGGTGTCGCGAAACCTGTTCAATTCTTTTTACTGCGATCCCTACAGCATGGCGTCTGCAGAGGTTCAGGGTTTAGGGTTTAGGGATGCATTCAAGAGTCTAGTCTGACTGCCTTTGTTTTTTTCTGGTTCCCTAAACCCTAACCTTAAAGACCAAATCACCCTTCGAAGTAGGGGCCACGAGTACTATGAATCCCTATCAGGTATATGAACCGCTGACCCTTTCAGGGTTCACTTCGTCTGTTAGGAAAAACCAGGACCCTGATGCTCTAGCCCTAGGGGTCCATGTGCCCTTTTAGCATATGGTTAGTTGTCAAAATTATGGCCATTTTGTGGGTCCCTAATATAATACGGCACTTATTATTTAGGGTACCCAAAAAGGGACCCTAATTTTGACAACCACCCATATACTTTGGCCTTAATTGAAGTAGTCCCTATATAATGAGGTACTTTTGGGCCAATCCTAAACCCTAAAACCCTAAACCCTAAACCCTTAAACCCTAAACCCTAAACCCTTTAACCCTTAACCCTTAAACCCTAAACCCTAAACCCTAAAAGCCTAAACCTCTAATTGGCTCCTCGAAGGAAGACGGTCACGGAGCTGAGAGCAAAAATGCGGCCAGGTCCGTCGGCTCTCAGGGAGCTTGAAAACCAAAGGGTCCTACATACGGTTGATGGACAAAATCCTGCATGACCCTAAGGACCCTAAACTATGGGAATTATGGTATATTCCGTATAATGGGTCATGCAGGATTTTGTCCATCAACAGTAGGGACCATTATTGTGGATATCTTCCTGAATCATAATAACAGTTCCTACTGAGAAACCCTACAATTACATTCTTGTAAAGATGTAAGTAGGACCGTTGGGAAAAGATTTGAGGTTTTAAAACGGGTTCAGAAATGAGTTGATCCGGATGAGTAATGAATTACGGTTCTTCGTATGGTGTTTATGATTGCGTTGAGAAGTTTTTATAAGGCTACTTACAAGGCTCTTAGAGTCTCCAAGACACAAAACCCTGCCATTTGGGTTGGGTACTCGGGCCATCTATCTTAGGGTTAACCTAGACCCCCCAAAACCTTTTAAAGGCCAAAAATCGCTGGACCGTAGATGATCCGGAGATGATGGTACGGATCCCTGCGCATGGCACCTTCGAAGCACAAGACAGTAGACTTCATGATTCAAGATGACAGAAGACCTGTTCCTTGCCTGAAGTGGTCTTGTGGAGAGATCAATGTCACCATCATGAATCAATATGGTGATGTGTTGAAGTTGAAGCTACACCTGAGATCTTGGCTTCTAGCTCCAGCGAGCATCGAAGCAACCTTGGAGCAACTTTCGGCTACGCTTGTCCAAGCCATGTTCCCAGACCTTCCAAAATCCCTTAATTAAGGAATATACCTTAGATCATATTGGGGATCTTATTATAATTTATGGCATATTGCTTAATTATGGGATTTGGGAAGGTCTGGGTTGTTGCGTGGAAGAAGGATCCTGTTGGCTTCTTCGTACTGTTGATGGACAAAATCCTGCATGACCTTAAGGACTCTAAACTATGGGAATTATGGTATATTCCTTATAATGGGTAATGCAGGATTTTGTCCATCAACAGTATCTCACAATGGTCAGAACCTGACGAGACATCGTGTTGCTGTCATTCCTTTCCCGAAGGCAAACTGGCTATACGCTAGGTATAACTTCAATCAACACAAATCCTGTATAATCTATCAGCCGTAGATCCTATACCGTAGAACCCCTATATATTCCATCGATTGTCGCAACTCCCCCAAGACAAGCCTCTAACAACCGTTTAAGAGCCCGAAGTTCATGGAAGGCGCCCGACTGGTGCTCGCCAGCCCGTACGCACACGACGACTACACACTGCAGCTGGTCGGCACAAGCTACCCTTAAGGACCAACTCACCCTTACAAGGTACGGGCTCTATACCCTAAACCCTAAAGCCCTGAACCCCAGAACCCCAAACCGTGACGGTGGATCTGCACGGCAATTGAGCCGTAGACCCTGTTGGGGTTCACTTCGTCCCCAAATGACGTTTTACAGAGGTAAGCATCAACAGTCCACGGTACTTATATTATCCTAAACCCTAAACCCTCAACCCTAATTATGTGATTATATGACTTATAGTCAGGCCATAGAGATGATAGTTGAGTCACTGAGGGTTTGGGGGGCTTACAGTGCTTTGGCGGGAAGAGCCCAAACCCTCAACCCCTAACAAATAAACCCTTGCCTGGACCCCCAAAGTATGTAGAATAATAGCCCTATATAGGTTTTGGGACATTATTTCACTTACTTTTGGGGGGTTTAGGTGAATCTCACTCACTCACGCGCTGAAGGGAGGTCCCGAGCGTCCGAAAATGCAGGGCCAAAAGCAGGCAGGAGCCATGCAGCCAAGGTGAAACGACCTGGACAAGAAGCAACAAATCGAACATCTAGAATACAGTAGAAAGAATGATTGTTCTACAGTAGCAATTTTGATTACCCTAAGGGTCCAAGTACCTACTGTAACAAGCATATGCTCTCCCAAATAAGAGCCTACATAACTACTATCCGATTCCCAGGCCCAAGCACCTAATTATTGGGTCCTTTGCACACCCGTGGCCCTCAGGGTTATGGCCTTGCTTAAGTACCCCGCCATATACTATAGAAGCTTAAATAATTACAAATATTATTCTGTAAGGTTCCTTATGAAAACTATACGATAAAGGAGCCCTACCTACATTAGGTACTTGGGACCCTTTGGGTTTGGATTTCGTGTCCGGACTTCTCGGAGGATGGCTCCTGCTCAAGCTTTCGGGCTTTAGGTTTAAGGGCAAAGCCTGGAGCACTTAACCTAGGTCTAGGTAGGCCTTTGGGACATGTTGTGTTTTCCCCTTGTGTCGGCTTAAGAAGATACTTTTTTTACGAATATTTGTTCAGAGGCCTTAGGGGGCTAACCTAGACACCTATATACCGAAGCCATAAACTTAACTTTGAGGGACAGTTCACTCTTGAGGCCGATAACAGGGTTTAGGGTTTGTCGTTGAGGGTTTAGGGTTTGTGTTGTATATAGGGCCCAGTCAGTAGCTTTTTGTCTTTTTTGCAGAGCCCTGAAGAACATCCGATTGTAGAGCAACCCGCGAACGCTGTCCCATACACCAATGCCTGGATGCTCGTTTCCCTAAACTCCACCATCCTAAAGCTAAAACCCTTGAACCCTAAACCTAAGTCCATCGTGATACTGTTGATGGACAAAATCCTGCATGACCTTAAGGACTCTAAACTATGGGAATTACGGTATATTCCTTATAATGGGTAATGCAGGATTTTGTCCATCAACAGTAGGATCCTAAAACCCAAGCCCTGCATCCTTGATACTCAGAGCTCAGGCAGCACCTGGCCATTGTTGAGGAGATCCGTGCCGAAATGGCAACATGGAACGAGGTCTGCGCGGAGCATATAGACGTTTTGGGGCTGTAGTAAAATCTGCGCTGGTAGGCTTGACAGATTACGTTTGGATGTGTATATATACATATATATATATACACACTATATACATGTGTATATATATATATATATATTTGTAGGTTTATATATATTTAAATCGAGAGAGAGAGAGGGAGAGGGAGAGGGAGAGGGAGAGGGAGAGGGAGAGGGAGCGAGAGAGAGAGAGAGACAGACAGAGCACAAACCCAGACGGGGTTTCGCTGTTCAGGATGTTTGTCAGTTGCTTTCGGGAGTTGCACGGGTTCCATGATGAAAGGGTTGTGTAAAAGTTTCCATGGGCTGGATTATTCAAGATTCTCAGCTTGCGTGTTCCCTAAACCCTAAACCCTAAACCCCTAAACCCAAAAAATAAACCCTAAACCCTAAGTTTAAGGTTTGAGGTAGAGGGTCCAGGGCCGTCTAGGGTTTAGATTTAGGGCTTGGGTGTTCAGGGCTTGAGGGTTTTCGTGTTTTAGTGCATTCCCTGCACCCTAAACCCCGAAGCCTTAACCCTAAACCCTAAACACAAAACACCTAAACCCTAAACCCCTAAGCCCCAAAGCCCTGAACCCCCCATCCGAAACCCTAAACTACTACCCCTGTAAACCCATAAGCCCTTAAACTCTAGGCCCCCAAACCCTAAATCCTAAGTGGGGGTTTCGGAAAATAGGGGATCCTAACATAGTGCCTTAAATTGTAGGGTCCTTTTCAAAAGGCCCCAAAATAAGGTACCCCTCATTTTCGGAACATCCTAAGTCAGCACTCGGCAGGTAGACTACTACATCGACTTCCTCCAAGATGGGGCCAGGGATCCGATCCTCGCCATAAAGCTGTGGCTTTAGGTAGTTTTGGGTCTTAGGGTTTAGGGTTTAGGGGTGAGGGTTTGTAGGGTTTAGGGCTTAGGGTTAAGGGGTTAGGGTTTAGAGTTTAGAGTTTAGGGGTTTAGGGTTTAGAGTGGCTAATCCTAAGGCTCTAAGGACTCACAGTTTGCGGCTTCGTTAGTTTAAAGCTGCTGGAAGGGTTCCATTAAGGCTTCCTCATTTCAAAGTGCCACAATGTCGTGGCCAGGTTGGCTGGGTTCGTGCTGTGCAGATCTGGTAGCAATTCGGGTGGTGACTTTGACCTAGTCCTTTTCAGGAGCGTATTTATACCAGGATAGGGACATGGTCTAAGCAAGCTCTCTTTCCGAGTATGGTCAACTTCAATTATGTGCGGCTGGTTCCCGGGGATACCGCAGAATCCATGGCAAACTCCGAAAGCCCAATCGCGAAATTCATACGGTAGAACCTTACCAAAGCCCTAAACCTAAAACCCTCACACCCTAAAGCTCTAAAGCCCGAACCCCCAGTCCCTTATAGATCCCTTTAAAGGAATCCCGAAACCTAAAACCCCCAGTCCCTTATAGATCCCTTTAAAGGAATCCCTGAACCTAAAACTCCCAGTCCCTTATAGATCCCTTTAAAGGAATCCCTAAACCTTAAAACCCCCAGTCCCAGGAATCCCTAAACCTAAATTCCCCAGTCCCTTATAGATCCCTTGAAAGGAATCCCTAAAAACCCCTTAAAGGAACTCTTATGTAGATCCCTTTAAAATTTAAAGGAATGCTTATAGATCCCCTTGAAGGAATCCTTACAATCCCCGTAGAACGGTCAGACCTCGTCCCCGAAGCTCCGAAAAGCGAAAGTGTACGGTACCCAGACCTTCCAAAATCCCTGAACTAGGGAATAGACCTTAAAGGGATCCTTAAAGGGCTCTATAAGGGAATTAAGGACTAGACCTTAAATTATAGTAGGATCTCTAATAAGATTTAGAGTTTACTGTATATTCCTTAGTTACGGGATTTTGGAAGGTCTGGGTACGCTGCCGTGCTTTCAATCAGACCTTGCCAGAAGGGTTTAGGTCTTAGTAGGGTCTAGGGTCTAGGGTTTAGGCGTACATGAACCCTTTGGGTCAGAGAGGTGCTGCGCAGAGTTTTCCCGGCAAGCCTACTTTGAGCTTTGCATGACTATGGACTATACATTACTGTTCACAGTGACTATCTGTTGCTGGTGCTTCATATGCTTCACAGGCACTGCCAGGTTCTGTAGCATCTTATGTCCTCATGGTGGTGTTTAGAAAATCAGCATCAGCTGTCTACACCGGTTCAAGCGGCAATGCTACGCGTCTATCGAGCGTCGGGCGATCTGCTTGCTGAGTTCACGCAAGAGGATTTACAAAAGTTGGCCAATGCAGACAAATGCCCCGGGCATGTGTTGAAGAGGCATTTGCAAACGCTTTGCGGTGAGTTGAGATTCAAGCAGCGACTGCTGAAGGAGGGTTCCACTGCACCTGTGGCTGCAGTTACCCGCAGTCTTTTTCATCAGGTATGTTAGGGTTCTAGTCTTTCAGCTTCTAAGTAAGGCCCTAAGGTGTCAGAACAAAAGTCCAAACCCTACAACCGAAACCCTAGAAGCACCTAGACCTTCCAAACGAACCTGTAGTATACCCCAAACGCCCACTATGAAGGACCACAGGGCTCCATGAAAGGGCACTTCAGGGGTCCTGGCAGGTACAAAGCCCCCCAAAAGCCCTTAACCATACACCTTACCTTTATGAACCTTACACTTTAAAACCCTAAACCCAAAACCCTACACTTCATGGACTTTAAAAAGCACTTGGGGGGTCCCTTAGAGTTCCCTTTAAGGGAGCCCTTAAGCTCCTCCCTTTAAAGGAACCCTAGAAAGCAGGTACCAAGCGATGATGCTTTCCTAGAGCCTCCTCTCGATTTGACCCTGGTGCTCGTACCTTTCGCGACCGCGGGCCCGCCCCAGATCGATGCGGGGCTCTGTTTAAGGAACGAAAATTAGTACCCTAGGCTTCCTGCAAAAGGGATCTATAAGGGTACTATAAGGGTTCTATAAAAAGGGTTATTAGGGTTTAGGGTTTGGAGTTTCCGAAAAGTATAGGGGTACCTTATTTTGGGGCCCGTATAATAAGGATCCTACTATTTAGGGTACTATATTAGGGGCCCCTATTTTCGGAAACTCCCACATCGGGTTTGGGGTTTAGAGTTTTAGGGGATAGAGCTTAGGGTTCAGAGTTTAGGGTTTAGAGTTTAGGGCAGTTTATAAGGTTCCGTAACTACTAAGGGAATAATTTGATTTGCATTGATCTCTACCCAGAGGCCCCAAAGTAGTTCCTTTTTGGGGTTCATATATAGAATCCTATAAGGTAACCCCAAAAAGGAACTATTTTGGGGCCTCTGGGTAGTATGGTAGCTTGTATCACATTCCTGAACAAGAACCCAGGATGAGCTCATCAAAGCTGCTCGGAAGGGCGACCGGGCCCAATTTTGATCTTAGGGTTTAGGGTGCCCGGCGGTTTCCGGGGTTGTCCACAGGATCTTCTAACTATATAGTTAGGTTTAGGATAGTAGCGAGGCATAGTATAGTCTGTCATCCTTGTTTGCATGATAGAAGTGCCATAGTGGTTGAAACTGGGATATAGGGGCATGGTATATAGTATAGAATAGTATGGCATATTCTCTATAGCATGGCTTAGTATAATATAGTATAGTATACAGTATAGTATAGCATAGTGTCACTATGATGTGGACTCTTGATCAAGAGACCAAAAAAATCTAACTTCAACTTCCTATATTATGCTTTCTTCCCATCGAGCATCTTTTTTAAGAAGAAACGAGAATGTTCGTTGGAGGGCCAGCAAAACCAGCCCAGGTGATGTTTCGGTGGTTGAGGACTGTCTGAAAACAAATCCCGAAAGACCCTACCCACAGGGTTAAGGTGCATAGTTTCATGGCTAGAGCCTGTTATATATTTAGATGAGTAGGCACCCCAAGCAAGGGGTAGGGTATGACCCTTTTGGGAAGCCTAAATCCCTAATAGACATCCTGTAGCCATTGATTTCTTGGATTCCTAAACCCCAATTATTTCCTATGGACCCTAAGATACCCTAGATGCTGAACCCTATACCGCACGCACGCACATACACACTTGCTGACCAGTCATCCCGTGGGATGCTGTTTGTGTTAGGTTACATCCGCTCATTCTTCTTGTGTATGAGGCCAGTACAGCAGCAAACAGCATTAAGGGTATTTTGGGCGGCTCTTGTGCGGGTACGTAGAGTGAGCGTCCTCACTCTATATCCTGATCACTGGAGCAGAGCTTCGTCGGCAGAGGCTGCATCCAGGATCCCTCCGCCCCCCGCTTCTGCACGACACTTACGTTAGTCCTACATCCTTAGAGACAGGAGTTGCACACACACAACACCGGTCACAGCCGGTATGCTATTTTCACGCTGCAGTGCGAACTACAAGANCACACACACAACACCGGTCACAGCCGGTATGCTATTTTCACGCTGCAGTGCGAACTACAAGAATTGGAGCAAGTGTTGAAGCTGTCATGACTGACTGGGTGAAACCAAGATGAACGCCTTACTGCTGAAGCTGGTATTTCGAAGGGTGTAGACGCTCCCAAACTTGTTGGCTCAGGAGGTATTTTGCGTGGTCAATGGTGTCTCGATGACTCAATTGAAGATGATAGTGCTGAGTCTGGCCGCTAGTGTAGGCAGGGTCGTGGATCTCCACGTCAAACCTGATGACGTAGTTCTGAAGGTCCCAGTGCCAGGAGGCTTCGGCAGCTTTTCGTTTCATGTTGCAGGGAGCGACACTAAACTCGAGCCCAGTACTGAAAAACGAGAACACGAGTGGTTATAAGGTAGACAATGGCACAGCATGGAACGGTACTCTTTTGCATTGCCGCTTCAAGTGCGAAGTCCGAAGTGGTTCTATGAGACTGGGGCATCCTCTGGTTGTGTAGCAGCCAATTGTGTTGGCGGCAACTGCTGGGGGCTTTCAAAATGACGAAGCATGTCATTCATGGCTTGATTAAAAGAATTGCGAAGGACTCCTAGTTGGTGAAACATGTCGGTTACCGCATTGGCTACTTCTGTCATTTGCTCCGAAAACTCAGTTTGCTGTTGAGCTAATTCACGGACCTGCACTTGTAGAGAGTCGAGCTGAGACTGTTGTAGGCGCCATACTGCAAGTTCTTCTTCACGATGATGGATTAGATCAGCACGAACGCTTTGAAGTTCTGTCTGGGTGTAATGGATCCATCTGGTCAAAGGTAGTAGAGGATCGCACGCTGATCCCAACTTATCGGAGCGCATGGCAACAGACGTGTAAGTGCTACAATGTGATGAGCCTAAACAAGCTGAAAAGATGCAACAGCGAAGCATGAATCACGAAGAGAAAAGGGCAAGAGACACACTGACGGAACGGTTATTTGTTTGTTTACAGCCGACTTTTCACAGCGAACGGTATCCGGCGTCAGCAAAATGCTGGCGCAACTGTACAAGCTGGCTTTCGCGAACAGTTGGGGGCCAAACATGTCTCTCTATATGCAGGCGAGCGCAATGAAATGCAGCAGTTCGGTGTCTTTCAGGACCAGCACTGTTGGGCTCACGAATCTTCCACCGTTAAGGACGAAGTATCAACTGTAAGCGATAATGTTGTAGTTGAAGATCGAATCCAAGGAACTCTTCAGTGGCATCTTTGCTGGTGACATGTTCAAGCTCAACAGGGGCCTGATAAAAGTTGTTAGTTAAGAAATGAAGCAGCCTGTAACCCTGAAGAAGTCGTCGGGAGACCACCACGAGTCGATTGTCTACATATCGGGTACAGAAGAACAGCTCTTTGTTGTCACAAAAGAAGCTTTGCAGGTGTCGTACATAGATCTCTTCTTCAATCGAAACAGTAAGACCAGCCAACATTGGGGAGATCTGGTTGCCGATTGTTGCACCACGANACATAGATCTCTTCTTCAATCGAAACAGTAAGACCAGCCAACATTGGGGAGATCTGGTTGCCGATTGTTGCACCACGACATTGACGGAATACCCTGTGCATAACTGTAAATACGCTGGCGTCACAACTGAGCTCACAGATTTTGACAACATCGGAAAGGTGTATCAGGGCTGTACGCTTGGCAGCTTTTCGTGGTCGACCCTTCCAAATACGAAATTTGGTATCCTGTTCTTGAAGATTGACTGAAAACGAAGTGGAATCCAAGTCCACCTTCTTAATGAGACAGTATTCTGCTACTGCCCAGCGTACTGCATTAAGAATGCGAAACACAGGAATGGAAGTGAAGAAACCAACTAAATCTTGATTATAAACAACAGGGTCAGCATCGTCTGGAAGTTGCTGAAGAAACACGGTCATCTTCTGTAGGATGCTTNCGAAACACAGGAATGGAAGTGAAGAAACCAACTAAATCTTGATTATAAACAACAGGGTCAGCATCGTCTGGAAGTTGCTGAAGAAACACGGTCATCTTCTGTAGGATGCTTGGTAAAGTGTCAAGACCAAACGAACGTGGGCAGACACATCGAAGAATGAGGTCCAGCGCAATGGCAATGGCACGAAAAAGCTTGGCATACAGAAAATGAACATATGAGATGATGGGACGAGCTGCTTTGAAATCCTTCTTCTGTTTGAGAAGGATGTATGCAATAAATAAACTGAACGTATGTAGATTTACACCCCACTTGTAGCGACGCAGGAACAACCTAGACGTTGTATTCCGAAGGAAAGCTTCAGCTTGGGAAGGTTGCATGGGGAGTTGCTCATAGACATTGGTGTCACCAAATGTAGCCTTGTACGTCTCCCAAGCCAAGCGCTGACAGAATGCGTGACCATGAGTGATTGCATGATCTCGACCATGAATGAATAACCCACAAAGTGACTCTTTGATGAAGGTGGCATCCTTGTACTTCAAGCGATGAAAAGATTGAGATTTGTGTTGAGGCCATTCTTGCAATACAAATTGACGCCACTGTTCATAATCCACTGTAACAATATTGTGATGCCGAAGCCATCGATCAACGACTGGCCATGTACGGGAGAGGTAATGTTGCAAGTTGGGGAACAGCTGAGAATCCATCGAATACTGTAGGAGATGTTGGAGTCGTCTAGNCATGTACGGGAGAGGTAATGTTGCAAGTTGGGGAACAGCTGAGAATCCATCGAATACTGTAGGAGATGTTGGAGTCGTCTAGAAAACGACATCCACGAAAGAGGTGATGCCAAGTGTCCGTCAACAAACTTGGCATGAGGATGTTGCTGTCTTAACTGAGAACAGTTGCAGCTCGGTGGCACCTCCCAAGACCATGATTCAGCCATAGTAATGTTGTTGTAAATGACATCACGAAGTGAACGATGTTTGCCAGCGTCGCATTTCTTATGAGGAAGGTGAAACGGTACCATGTAATCTTTGGAGTTTCTGATAATGTCAGCGACCCAACGTTCGACTGCACGTTGATAAGGTTGATGAGCAAGAAGCGGTAGCACTAACGGGCGGGGCGAGCGTGGGATAGCACATTGTCTGAACTGCAGTATGCGTCGTAAAATGGCTCGAACTGCAGTTTGAGGCGGATCATCCAGTAATCCAGTAGATTACAGAGCCGATAAAGTGCATAAACTTGATGGTGATGAAGCTCTGCACTCCTGAGCCTCTTCTCTGTTTGGAAGGCCTTCATGCCTCCATTTGCAAGATTGGTGAGCAACAGCCAGTTATCGATGGGCTCGAGAATGGTGTTCTGATACAGATGTAAAAGTCCTACAGTATGCAGTCGTCGACGAACTTTCATCCAAAGTCTCTTGCCAGGACTAGCATACGAGGATCGAACTGTGAAAGGCTGAGCGAATCTTGTCGTAGAGGTCGGATTCAGCTTGACTACCCNACGAGGATCGAACTGTGAAAGGCTGAGCGAATCTTGTCGTAGAGGTCGGATTCAGCTTGACTACCCATGGTGCATTCAACTGTGGCTTCCAGGAATGTATAAAAGAATACTCAGTAGCTTGGGCTTGTGGAAGATTGGTGAAACAGTGGAGCGGAATGATGATAGCATCAAATAAATCTCCACGAGAATGAAAGTAGTGTAACATAAGCTCGGCATTGCAGAAATCTCCACGCTGCAACNTCAAATAAATCTCCACGAGAATGAAAGTAGTGTAACATAAGCTCGGCATTGCAGAAATCTCCACGCTGCAACAAACGAAACTTGCGAAGTCGTGCATCTTGACGAGAGTGTACTGAAATGGAGGCAGATCCGTTTACGCTGTAGAAGAGCACCACATCGGTAGTTCCAACCTCGCTTTTTGGTGAGCGGCATGATCATCACATAGCCGGTGTTGCTGGACTGAAACAAATCGGAGAAATCTTGAAGACTCAGTCCTCGTAAATGATGGAGTCTTCGTTGCCACGTCTTGATGTGCAATGCTTGAGAACAACTCCGGAAAATGCCCNAAGACTCAGTCCTCGTAAATGATGGAGTCTTCGTTGCCACGTCTTGATGTGCAATGCTTGAGAACAACTCCGGAAAATGCCCTGTATAAAGATAAAAGCAGCTAACACACGTGCGGGTAAACGAAGTGAAATGTAATCGCTCACGTCAAAACAAAAGTGTAATAAGATCATAAGTCCATGAAGTAATAGGGCCGAATTGTCCTCATACAATGCTCCAGATTCTGATCCGAGTCAGATGTCACTAAGAGCGGTGGCTGCNGTCCTCATACAATGCTCCAGATTCTGATCCGAGTCAGATGTCACTAAGAGCGGTGGCTGCAAGCAAAACCGTAATGATCTCGGGGCCTTTAATCTTGGATGCCATTGCTACGGTGCAGCCCAAGTGCGACAGTTTGTCGCGCAAAAGTTCAAGGTGCTCTTTGGGAAGACCTTTGAGGATCTCGGGTGCACGTGCGATGGCTNTCTTGGTGTTTGTCTTCACCAAGTGGCTTCTTGAGAGTCTTGATCCACCCCGTTATGGCCTGCTTGGTGTGTCCAGCCAGGTTCTGGTTGAACAACACACGATCACCAAGGTGTTGAGGATTAACGGCACGTTCAACAATGTCTGCCTTCA
The DNA here is from genome assembly GCA_003297005.1 of Symbiodinium sp. clade A Y106. Lineage (NCBI taxonomy): Eukaryota > Dinophyceae > Suessiales > Symbiodiniaceae > Symbiodinium > Symbiodinium sp. clade A. Next base: position 5,661 of record BGNK01000109.1, on the reverse strand, counting down.
TGACAAAGGGCAGTGGTGCCTCCTGCTTCTCAAGCAAGCGGCGACGTTTCGCAGGCTGAGAACTGTTAGCACTCTGCATGTTGCGGGCTTTCTCAGCTTCAAGCTGAGTTCGTAGAGACTCAATCTCTTGCTTGTCCGGATTCGAAGACGAGGACATGTTCGATGCAAAAGACTCGAGTTGATCACCAAGAAATTTGGCTGGGGCTTGAGCCTTGTGAACCTTAACTGCTTCGGAGGTGGGGTGAAACTTGGGCGGATCTGCAATATTCTGTACCTTGCAGAACTGGTGTGCTAGGTCATCAAGGTCCCATTTCTTCTCCCTAATGATAGTCAGCAAAGCTTGCGAAAAGACGCGAAGCAAGTGAAAAGATCGATGTTCGTCCGACTGCTAACTCCCGTGCGAGAGTGCTCGCAAATGCTGATTGTGCCAGCCGCGCCATAGGAGATCTACGAGCTTCACCTGTTCCATGCTGTGTCCAGCCAGTCCATACTTAGAACTCCACGATGTTGCTGCAGTCTTCCGTAGCAAAGTTTTGCCGTAGATTTCACGACTGTCCAAATGGCTCTTGCTCTGAACAAAGTTGTCAGGGAGGCCAGTGGTGTGTTTGAACCCAGTGGGGCTTTTCCAATCATGCNAAAGTTTTGCCGTAGATTTCACGACTGTCCAAATGGCTCTTGCTCTGAACAAAGTTGTCAGGGAGGCCAGTGGTGTGTTTGAACCCAGTGGGGCTTTTCCAATCATGCTGCGCTGACTTAGGGGCTCGCTTTTCTGGGGTCCAAGAACGTTCCCAGGGCTGATCACTTTCTGCTTCAGCTCGGTTCCAATGAGGTTCACGCTGTTCCCATGACGACGAAGCAGACCACCACGACCACGAGGACATGATGAACGAAGGGGAAGAGAACAGGGGCGTCAAGACTCATATGGCTGCAAAGAAACTTCATGTGCGGTTAGAAACACAACAAAACACACCATACACAGCAGATGCGCATGGCATAAGAGAGAGCTTGTTTCGACTCCACTGGCAGCAGGCTCTGAGCGTTTAATCTACAGCCTCAACAAAAGGACTTCTGGACCTAGAGCGAGATCGTGANCAATGTCCTGAAGCTCATCCATGAAGCCAGGTCTGAGATTGTTGTTTGTGAGCACGCCGTAAAGCAAAAGTAGTTGCCGAGGTGACAAAGTACTGAAGATATCACTTGAATCAGTAGGTCGACCGCCAGCACGGCGTAGATGATCATTGCTGCTACCAGACATACTGCAATTTAGCGTGAAGCCAAAACACCTACAACAAACATCGTACAACTGTGGCTGGCAGATGCAACCTAAGAAATGTGCATGCAGTGTTTTGCCGCTTCCTGGATTTCAGCTACAGGTCTTACTGCGCAGGATCAACAGCATCCTTGTCCATGACTACGGTGGGAGCAGGTCCTAGTGTGAGCAGCTCATTCCATTCAGGGCCCCATTGTTCATCATTAGGTTCTCGTACAGGGGAAAGAAAATAAAGCCTGGACACTTTGGCGCTGGATTCTCTGATAGCCCATCGTTTGTCCTTTGATGGGGACTTGATCAACTCAAAGTCCCGCAGGTCCTGCACTTCAAGATATGTGTTAGCTGCGGGCGCCTTCAGATGGGCACAGTTGATGGTGCCGCTGACAAGCACACCGCACTGGTTCTTGGAATGAAATGCCAACTTGCTGGTGATGCCGGCGCAGTACATGTCATCTCCGTCGTAGGCAGCACGGCCGAAGAATCCGAATGCAGTATCAGTAGGTTTCATCCCCACTGTTTCGTTGCATGTTCTGAAGACTCGGCCGCTCTTGAAAATGCCCAACAAAGACGCCTCGCTACACCCATGCCACCATCTGTAAGCACTCTGTCCAGTTNGCCGCTCTTGAAAATGCCCAACAAAGACGCCTCGCTACACCCATGCCACCATCTGTAAGCACTCTGTCCAGTTCCTAATGCTGAGGCTGCAGGACCTGGGAACTTATCTGTATCGATCTGCCACATGATAACATTGTTATGCAGCCAGGCTTTTCCGGGCTTTGTGAAGATTTGCTCGTAGGGCAGCTTGACAGTAACAATAGCTTGGCAGAAACTCACAAGAACTGAAGNGCTTTTCCGGGCTTTGTGAAGATTTGCTCGTAGGGCAGCTTGACAGTAACAATAGCTTGGCAGAAACTCACAAGAACTGAAGGCTGAACATCCCAGGAAAAGACATCAGTTGGAGCAGGACGCTGCGCGGCCTAATGCACGAACGTGAAAAGGCGAGGCTTGAGGTGGAATGACTTGTGGTCGTGCGTGGCACGGTGACATCGTAGCAGGCACAACCTGTGTTTTGGCACCTTCGCAGAAACTGCTGTTCCAGGCACAACAAAAGTACTAGGCGGTGCAGAACAGGGCGCGGCAGGATACTGAGAATACGCTGCATTCGAAATAGGTGACGTCTGCGTTGCCGTAGTACGTGTGACCAAAGAAGCTCTGGATCTTGGGGAAGGGCTGCAGGATCTTGCACTTCGACGATGGGTCCTAGGGGTAGAGGAGCGAGATCTTCGAGTTCTCCGTNAAGGGCTGCAGGATCTTGCACTTCGACGATGGGTCCTAGGGGTAGAGGAGCGAGATCTTCGAGTTCTCCGTCGTCGTCGGCTGCGGCTGCGGCTTGTTGAATAGCTTCGGGATCTGGAGCACCGCCGACGACGGCGGGGCCTTGCGGGCCTTGCAACAAAACTTGTTACATGAGGGGCCTGTGTAGGTCTGGCTCGACGCTGAAAAGCATGAAGACTTGAGTCTGAGTATGGCACCGCAACATATGGTNAACCACTGAGGTCGATGTTGTTCGGACATCTTCTCGAGGTCCGTCGTCTTGTTGCTGAAAATGAAAATGATAGCTTGCCATGGCTCAGGATACAAAACGACAGTGTGAGACAAGGATGTGAAATGATTGAATGATTGTGGTTCTACTCCTTAGCTCCTTCTCTTGGGGTCTTTCATGGAGCTGTCCAGCCAGGAATCATCAGGGATGCTCAACCGTACTGGGTGTACCAGTTGAGCTTGAACCAGGAGGTCCGTCGTCTTGTTGCTGGAAATGAAAATGATAGCTTGCAATGGCATAGGACACAAAACGAGAGTGTGAGACAAGGATGTTAAATGATTGAATGGTTGTGGTTCTACTCCTTAGCTCCTTCTCTTGGGGTCTTTCATGGAGCTGTCTAGTCAGAAATCACCAAGGGTGCTCAGCTGAGCGCGATCCAAGATAGAGGGGTTCCAATGGTTTTCACGTTAATCGGGGCCTTATTCGTGTGGGGCCATTTGGTCTCAAGGCTCATATTCNTCCAATGGTTTTCACGTTAATCGGGGCCTTATTCGTGTGGGGCCATTTGGTCTCAAGGCTCATATTCCAAGAAAAGACAGATGTAGTCTGGGGTAGCCAGATGTTCCAAGGATTCCCCCCGCTGACCGGGAGTCCGACAGCGCTTTGGCAGAATTACTGTCGGGAAACACACTTGCTGACCAGTCATCCCGTGGGATGCTGTTTGTGTTAGGTTACATCCGCTCATTCTTCTTGNGTGGTATCGACTGCAACTGTGTGGAAAGATATGGTCTTGACAACGTGACATAGTGAAGACAAGCAGCAAGAAACCAACAACAACAACAACAACAACAACAACAACCACACACACACACACACACACACACACACTTGGCATCCATCGTGCAGCCACTGATCTGTGGTTTATCAAGCCATGCTTGATGTAATCTTGAAAGCATGAAGCTTTCGGGGTTCCGGAACCAATCAGGACTCAAGGCTCACCAGTCTAATCTGGACACCACAGGGCCTGTCCTTTGTTTCTAATCTTGGCACCACAGGCGGTTGCCTTTTTAAGTACATGTTTTGTACTTGTAAGGGGTGAGGATTCCAGCTGCCACGACGGACCCAGGAATTCCTCATGAGGGCCACCGGCTGTCACGAAGACCCAGGTGCACCCTCCCCCGTTAATTCGCAGGTACGTTTCCACGCCCTTGAGGTACCAGTGACGGGCCCTCAGCCCCCTGCTCCGAAAAATCGAATCCAGAATTCAGGTCGTTTGGTTTGAGGGTTCTGTGGATTCACTCTTAGCAACAGAGGTCCACACACACACAGGAAGCCTTGATGGCAAAGCACATCCGTGCTGTCCACACTTAGGCAGACACACGTAGCTTCAGCTGAAAGCTGCCCTTGGGGCTGACACGGGCCTGTATAGCTGCAGTGCCGAAAGAATGGAAAGGAAAACACGAAACCGAACAAACTGCATACACTGCCCTGGCAGAAGGGCGGGCGACTGGGTGTGAAGCCGTAAAACAGTAGCAGCAAACTAAACAGATTGTAGGTTGCACTTGGCGCGTTGCAGTACTTTGTACCTGCAAAAGCAAAAGGAAAACGGAAAAAGGACTACCAAAAATTAGGGGTGGCCCACGTTGGGCACTTCAAACCCCGTTCTCGTCTACGACGAATATGGTAGAATAAATGTATGTTGGAGGAATGCGCTGACGGTTCGCAGGTCTTACAAGCAGCCGCAGCCCCGTAGCGCAAATCCTTTTAGTGTCAAGCCGTTGCAGTTCGCAGGTCTTGCCAAGCTGCCGCAGCCCCGCAGTGCTTGACGACCGACAGCTGAACCCATCCAGGGCGTTTGAGAAACTTCATAGCAATACCTCATCCTTCGCACAGGGGCGGCTATAGCTAATCTTGGCACAGGGGCCGATTTCACTAATTATAAAGGTCTGAATTCATCGGAGCAACTCTGAAATCGTGGTCTGCGGATAGTAAAGCCGGTGGTTCCATCGGATCTGCAAAAAGTCAAGACCTGCAATGAAACCTGGCATCAAAAGCTGGCATGAAGCCAGNGGTTCCATCGGATCTGCAAAAAGTCAAGACCTGCAATGAAACCTGGCATCAAAAGCTGGCATGAAGCCAGTAACGAGCAAAACATCGCAACCGAACAAATCGAATGCCGGCACCATCAGTTCCACTTCGGGAGCCAATCACAAGATCCCTGCCTTAAACTTTATCGTAACAGGCCTGGCAGGTATATGCACGGGCTGACCCCGCCGCAGGTAGCACGATAAACGAATACAAGACCAGCTTGCAACTACCTGGATCATCGCGCAGCCACTCATCTGTTGTTTGTCAAGCCATGCTTTATGTAATCTTGAAAGCATGAAGCTTTCGGGGTTCCGGAACCAATCAGGACTCAAGGCTCACCAGTCTGATCTGGACACCACAGGGCCTGTCCTTTTTTTCTAATCTTGGCACCACAGGCGGTTGCCTTTTTAAGTACATGTTTTGTACTTGTAAGGGGTGAGGATTCCAGCTGCCACGATGGACCCAGGAATTCCTCATGAGGGCCGCCAGCTGTCACGAAGACCCAGGTGCACCCTCCCCCTTTAATTCGCAGGTACGTTTCCATGCCCTTGAGGTACCAGTGACGGGCCCTCAGCCCCCTGCTCCGAAAACCGAATCCAGAATTCAGGTCGTTTGGTTTGAGGGTTCTGTGGATTCACTCTTACTTGAAGGATCATGGGGGTTACTATGTAGATACAGGACTTACACAAGTTAGTGCCAAACTTAGAGCTGTTAGCCAAGTCCAATTAATGGACTTAGTAAGTGAGAGATAAGAGACTTA
>BGNK01000108.1:355237-367012 GCA_003297005.1 Symbiodinium sp. clade A Y106 | reverse complement strand
CATCCACTGGCTTCGACTCCGTCCGAAGCGGCCCCTCCAGTGGCTTCGGAACCAGCTGTGCATGCGGCGCGACCGCCGTCTCTGCCACATTCGTGGTCTGCGGAGTTCGGAGAGCATTCGACATCGATACTTGCGCAGCCGTGGACTCCGCCGGGGTCGTCGGCGGAAGCTTCGTTTGGGGAGTCGTGGTCTGCGTGGACACCGCCACGGACAGCAGTACCGCTTGAACATTTGGACGAGGAGCTTGCGCAGCCGTGGACACCGCTAGGCCCACCTCCTACATCGCCTGAAGTTTTTCGGCCCTTGTCGCCTCATTGGGAAACGCCGCCGGAAATACACGCAGCTTTCCGATCTCAGAGTGCTCAAGCCGTCTCCAGTTCACAGAGCGACGCATTGTCATCGCCAGAGTGGCGAANGGGAAACGCCGCCGGAAATACACGCAGCTTTCCGATCTCAGAGTGCTCAAGCCGTCTCCAGTTCACAGAGCGACGCATTGTCATCGCCAGAGTGGCGAACACCGCCGAAGATTCTAGAAGCTTTCAGACAGGGCTTGTGACTGGCCTTGAAGGTCAAATGCTGTTTTTGCACGCAGTCCTTTGGAGCAGCCCTTGTTGCCAAGAAGTCTGTCCGCCTTGCGGTCACCTGCCAAGGTCTCGAAAAATGCTGGTGACCATGCTCGTTTGCAGGCCTGACAGCTTTGGTTTGTGTGGCAGATGTGGCGTGCTGACAGCCTTCACCAGCAGGAGACCTTCCACAGCGTGCAGATTGTACATTCTATCTACAGGCCTCGTTGTCTTGAACAGCTGTGTACGCTCTCTGGACGTGGTCTGGGGAGGGTGTGGTACGCAAAGTGCGCCTGCAAATGGGAGACCTCTCTACAGGCAGGGTTGTCTTGAACAGCTGTGTACGCTCGCTGGAAGTGGTATGGACTGAGTAAGAGCATGTTTGTTAGGATCCCAAAGATGCCGGCGACCTTCGTTAGCAGGCCTGACAACTCTAGCTTGTGTGAAATGTTGCGTGTTGAACGCCTTCGCCCAGCAGGAGACCTTCCACAGCGTGCACGTCCTGTACATCCTCTCTAAAGGCCTGTTGTTTTGAGCAGCAGTGTACACTCGTTGGGCGTGGTGTGGGGCACAGACTTCGTTTTGTCGGACACTTCCTTGATCAGGTTGCTGGCTTGCTCCTGACCTACCTGGAGCTGCGGAGCCTTGATCATCCAGCGGAGGCGGTTCACCTGCCCGGAGCTCTTCCACATCGTCTGAGTAAGAGCATGTTTGTCAGGATCCCATGTTTGTTAGGACCGAAAGATGCTAGTGAGCAGGCCTGCAACTCTGGCTTGTGGCAAATGTTGCGTGTTGAACGCCTTCGCCGACCAGGAGACCTTCCACAGCGTGCAAGTCTCCTCTCTAAAGGCCTCGTGGTTTTGAGCAGCAGTGCGCTCGCTGGGGTATGACTGAGTAGGAGCATGTTTGTTAGGATCCGAAAGATGCTGGTGAGCAGGCCTGACAACTCTGGCTTGTGNGCAGTGCGCTCGCTGGGGTATGACTGAGTAGGAGCATGTTTGTTAGGATCCGAAAGATGCTGGTGAGCAGGCCTGACAACTCTGGCTTGTGTGGCAAATGTTGCGTGTTGAACGCCTTCTCCCAGCAGGAGACCTTCCGCAGCGTGCAGGTCGTGTATCCTCTCTACAGGCCTCGTTGTTTTGAGCAGCAGTGTACGCTAGCTGAGCGTGGTGTGGGGCACAGACTTCGTTTTATCGGACACTTCCTTGATCAGGTTGCTGGCTTGCTCCTGACCTACCTGGAGCTGCGGAGCCTTGATCATCCAGCGGAGGCGGTTCACCTGCCCTGAGCTCTTCCACATCGTCTGAGTAAGAGCATGTTTGTCAGGATCCGAGAATTCGTAGTTTCGCGTGTTGTGCCTAGTTTCCAATAGGAAACGCTATGCCAAAAAGAAGTTCCAGGCCTGCAGTGCACGGTATGTATCGGTTTGTGCAGTTTTTGGCATAAGCCATTTTTTTCGAACTTTGGACGGCTTGGTCTTGCGCGTGGTGCCTAGTTTCCAATAGGAACGGCCTAAGAACGATTTGCCAGGAAACGTTTATGGAGGACGTGCACAAGGGTTTGGGAGGGGTCTGCAAGGCAGGGTGAGGCAGAATCTGACAAAAGGGGGTTTAGAGAGGATCTGGAGGGGAGAGTTCGGGGAGGACCTGCAAGGGGGGGTTTAGAAAGGGGTTTAGTGAGGATTTCGAAGGCGGTTCAGGGGAGGATCTGNAATCTGACAAAAGGGGGTTTAGAGAGGATCTGGAGGGGAGAGTTCGGGGAGGACCTGCAAGGGGGGGTTTAGAAAGGGGTTTAGTGAGGATTTCGAAGGCGGTTCAGGGGAGGATCTGTGAGGGAGAGTTTAGTTTAGGGAGAATTTGCAAATCGTGGGGAGGATTTGGAAAGGAGAGTTTCGGGGAGGACTTGGAGGGTTTAAGGGAGAATCAGCAAAAAAAAATTTAGGGAGGATCTGGAAGGGAGGGTTGAGGGAAGGACCTGCAAGGGAAGGTTTAAAGCAGAATTTGCAGAAAGCTGCTTAGGGAGGATCTGCAAGGGAGGGTTTAGGGGAAGACCTGCAAGGGAGGGTTGAGGGGAGAATCTGCAGAAGGGGGTGTAGGGAGGATCTGCAAGGGAGGGTTAGGGAGGGACCGGCAAGGGAGGGTTTAGGGAGATCTGCAGAAAGGAGTTTAGGGAGGATCTGGAGGGGAGGGTTTAGGGAAGGACTTGCAAGGGAAGGTTTCAAGGAGAATTTGCAGAAAGGGGTTTAGGGAGGATTTAGAAGGGAGGGTTTAGGGGAGGACCTGCAAGGAAGGGTTTAGGGGAGAATCTGCAGAAGGGGGTGTAGGGAGGATCTGCAAGGGAGGGTTAGGGAAGGACCTGCGAGGGAGGGTTTAGGGAGAATTGCGAGATTTTTGTAGGCCAGGGGGCGTAGGGAGGATCTGGAAAGGAGGCTTAGGGAAGGACCTGCAAGGGAGGGTTTAGGGAGATCTGCAGAAACGAGTTTAGGGAGGATCTGGAGGGGAGGGTTTAGGAAAGGACTTGCAAGGAAGGGTTTAGGGGAGAATCTGCAGAAGGGGGTGTAGGGAGGATCTGGAAGGGAGGGTTAGGGGAGGACCTGCGAGGGAGGGTTTAGGGAGAATCTGCAGAAAGGAGTTTAGGGAGGATTTGGAGGGGAGGGTTTGAGGAAGGACATGCAAAAAAAGGTNGGGAGGACCTGCGAGGGAGGGTTTAGGGAGAATCTGCAGAAAGGAGTTTAGGGAGGATTTGGAGGGGAGGGTTTGAGGAAGGACATGCAAAAAAAGGTTTAAAGGAGAATTTGCAGAAAGGAGTTTAGGGAGGATCTGGAAGGGAGGGTTTAGGGGAGGACTTGCAAAGGAGGGTTTAGGGGAGAATCTGCAGAAGGGCGTGTAGGGAGGATCTGCAAGGGAGGGTTGGGGAAGGACCTGCAAGGGAGGGTTCAGGGGAGGGCAAACCGCTGCGGATTTCGTAGCCTCACTAGCTCCCAAGTTTGTGCTGTCTTGAGTATCCAGCGCTTTCTGTTCCTGGGCACCGGTGTTGCCAGAGACTGTATGGTACTATATCCGGGTCCCTTATTTTCGGAATCCCCGATATGGTTATACTGTAATATTCCCCCAAAGCCTATGCTAATTTGCTTTGTTCAGCCTGTATACACGGCCTTGAAACTAACCCTAAACACCAAATCCTGAACCCTCCCTAACCCCCAATCAAGGAGAGCTGATTTCGCGGCTTGATCGCCAAGATGCGGTGCTCTCTCAGATGCGCCTGGGCGAAAACTGTGGCCATTCCAAGTATATATATATATAGAAATGTTTTTGTGCGTATATATATATATATAAAATGTATATGTATATATATTATGCACGTTTCTTTGCTGGTATTGTGTTTCATGTGTTCTTGTTTACTGTGCTGCTGTGCTCATGACGATATACTGTATACGGTCTAATATACAACATAGAACTGAAAAAGCATGCTGCATCACATGAAATAGAAGCCTTTAACATCCTGAGCTCATAGGGACCCTTAGGGGGGTAGGGGGGAGGGGTTGGGGGACCATATTTCCTTAAATAGGCTTCATTATGGGCATTAAGGCCCCTACCCCCCCCTCCCCCCACCCCCTAAGGGTCCCTATGAATCATGGGACTTAGTAAGAAAGGTTATAAGTACCTAAACTAAGCCCCATGATCTTGTAAGCAACCCTAGCCCCCACTGGTATTTAGATCCTTTCACGGAACCGTTGAAGGAACCCTTTACCCTAAACCCTAAACCCCAAACCCCGAAGCCCCTGAACCCCTGAACCCCTAAACCCCTAAACTCCTAACCCCTCAACGACTAAAAAACCCCTAAACCCCTAACCCTTCCAGCAACTAAGTCCCATGACCCTTTGTGAGCTGAGGTCTTCGAAGTTCAGCTCCGAATCTGCGTGGAGACTCCCGGCGCTTTCTCAGGGTTTAGGGTTTAGGGTTTAGGGTTACGTTGGGGTCATACCGGTGCAACTACCTTCATTACTATCACTAATAGAAGTGCAAGTGGGTTCCATACGAAGACCATTAGTACCACTAATCGCGAGTCTGATAACCAATGACCATGATTAGACTAGTAATGATGGATGATCTAAAGTCTGCAGCCCTTGAGCCCCACCCTGTGGTGCAGTTCTGGAGCCCTATAGCTCAGCAAACTTGAACCTATGATGGGCAGCATCTCGACGCCGCTTAGGGTTTTCTACGGTCGTTCCTGAGATGCCCAGGAAGTTTGGGAACTTCCAAAGCGTCACCGACGGCGCCACGCACCGGCACCGGCGAGAAGGCTAGACGTGGAGGGTCTGAGATGTGCTTGTGGTTTTGTGCTTCTGAAGATGTCCAAGATAGCAGCGATGATGAGTATGGATTGGTGACGATGCTTTTATTGACAACTACAGTGATGATAATAATGGCAGGGGTGGTGGGGCTGATGATGATGATGGTCATGATCGCGATATTGATGGAGATGTCGGTGACCGTGATGAGCACCAGTAGGGCGTTGGTCGTTGCTGTCATTCTCGTGGTTGGCAGTTGCGAGCATGTTGCCTCTTGATGTGCTCAAGTAACCTTTTACTGTTTCTGTTCGTGAGGCTCCTGTTCTTTGAACGGCAAACGGCATCTTTTTTTCCTATTGTCCTGGCTGGCCTTTGGCGCCTGCCATCCGTCGTTTTTGCTTTTGTCTAGCCTTTCTTCTGCTGTTGCTGCTGCTGCTGCTGCCGTTGATGCTGGCCTTTCTTGTTTCTGCTGGAGTTGGGTGACAGTTTGGGCTGCTTGTGTGAGGAGTGTGGCGGCTGGTACGTGTTCAACGTATTCGTTGCCAAAGCGGCGCAGATGTGGGTTCCGCTTGGTAGTGGGTCTGTTTGCATGGACGGGTATTCCCAAAAGCCCAAGTCTCACCCCTTTGATCAGGACCAGGTTCCTCAGGACATGGCATATTGAAGGGGGCCTGCCAAACGTCGTGGACCTAGTGCTACGGCGGTCAGAACCCTGCATTACGACAACTACCCTCAGCTACGGGAACCACTTTGTATTCATGTCTATTGATGATGCATGTTTTCGTGTATCAGTCGCGTGCCCCCAAAATTAGATGCTCATCTCTATCGTTATAAGTGGTCTTTATCGCAGCAGCCGCTACTAGGTTTCAACACCAAATCTCCATGAATTAATGTTGCACCACCGCCCCCAAACATTTTACCGGCCGGCGCCCTGCAGAGCCTGCCCCGCCCCGCCCGATACGGAGTAACCCAATAGTAGTGTAGTGGTCTGGCACAGTAGTAGTAAAGTCCCCAGAAGAAGATCCAAACCCTTCAAAACAAATCCTAAATCCTAAACTCTTCAGAACCAAGCTTGAGGCCTCAAGAGAAAACAATGCAACCCAAGCCAAAGTTGCTCCAAAACTGTTGCAAGCCAAGCCTGAGCCTTCTTACAAGGCTCTTAAATCGAGACCTCGTTCATAGGGTTCCATAGTCCATAGTGCTTCTGTACGGCTTTACAGGGGTTTTATGGCTTTGGTTTGGGTTAAGCGTCCATGGAAGGCCCGTCCGCAGAGCAGCCAGGCCTATCGACTTCCGGATCTCCCTACGTTGGTCTAGCTCATGTGTCGTTTAGGGTTTAGGGTTTCGCATTCAGGGTTGAGGGATCATCATCATCATCACCATCACCATCATCATCAATCATCAGTCATCATCATTATCGTCATTGGGATCCTGCATCCCTATCATCATCATCATCATCATCATTGTCATCATCGTCACTGTCATCGCCGCAAGTACCAACAGCAGCATCAGCATCAGCGTCGCTTGCTGCTTCAACTGCCGTGCTGCATGATGTTTCCGTCGTTTTTTCTCGCTGCTGTCAGGTCAAGATGCATTTTTTACAGCTCAACCTATACATTTACACCATAACGTCCCCGAGCAAGAGCCTCTTTCCTGTCCTGTCTTAGCCTGTCTGCTGCTTGGTTTGTTCTCGGAGCCCCCACTCCGAACCCCCTTTCAGCCGCCCGGATTCCTTGAGCCTTTAAACTTTCAAAGCTCTAGGATCTATGGTTTGGGACCAAGGTTTGGGACTTGGGGCTTTGGGTGTAGATGGTAGCAGGCAATTTCAACAGTCGCTTCAACAGCCGCCGCAGTGCCGCTGCTACGGCTAGCAGTGCAAGCAAAAGGAAACACGGAAGAGGCCAAAGGTTCGAAGTCGGAGTCTGCCTCGCTCTTAGCAGTCGCGAGAGCACCCATAGCTTCTTTGGGTAGAGAGCTTGTTGGTGAAATTGGAGTCTCAGCATACGAGTTTTGGGTTTAGGGTCCAGGCTTTTGAGCTTATGCAGGTAAGAAGCGCTGAAGTTTCTCCACTGCGGGGATTTCGGCATTGGGCCGTTTATGCCTGACGCCCCACTGCCCGAAACCCAAAAAAACCGAAAGCCAAACCCTGAAACCCGACACCCCCGAGCCTTAAAAACCAAAACCCCGACCCGGAAAGCTTGAAAATCCCGAGCCCTGAAGCCTGAAGCGCTAAACCTTACACCCTAAACATCCCCAAACTCTTTGGACCTGTGATTCAGGTCAGCCAGGAGAGCAACGAGGCCGGTGTCGACTATTGGGGCTTTCTGGGTGGTTTTCTCTGGATTTTGAATTTCGTAAAGCTTGTCCGAAATAAGGTCGGAATCCACCTTGGAGTTCTCAGACCAGGCCGTCTTCCCGTAGTTCCTAGCTCTTAGAGTTGGGGGGTTTTGGTTCCACCGTTTGCTGGAAAGAGTGTTTTAGGAAGCTGGCAAGCAATGCTGTGGTTTAGCCGAACAAGCATGGACCAAAGCTTTACTTGTCCTGGGTTCGCTTACTACCTCAACCTTATAGTCACTCTTATCGAAGCCCCAACAAAAAGGAAGGAGCCCTGAAAGGGACCTTATTATGGAACCCTATAGGACCGTTTGAGGTATCCTTTAAGCTCTTAACCTACCTTTGGTTAGTAGGGAATGGAAGAATGGTAGTAGTAGTAGTAGTAGCAGCAGCAGTAAGTAGTAGTAGTAGTAGTAGTAGTAGTAGTAGTAGTAGTAGTAGTAGTAGTAGTAGTAGTAGTAGTAGTAGTGACAATTGTACCCCATTCCTCCATTCGCTACTAACCAAAGGTAAGTTAATGAGAACCCTCTTCGAGCCATTGACTCTCCGGAGTCAGCGGAGGCGAAAGGCTCGGACTGCCCCTCGATGCTGTCCGACCACTCCAGCAAGGCTTGTCTTCAAAGCTTTTCTTTGGGTTTACGGTTTGGGGTTTAACATATTAATATAATATGGGGCGCTTAATACTTTCTAATATCATTCTTTGGAGATACTTGTTGTAATGCGATGAGATGTAACCTCAAATACTATATGGTATATTTTCGCAGTTTCTGTTGAGGACGGTTTAATGCAGAAGCCTGATTAGTTCGACGTGGGTTTTGGGAGTCTTTATACAACAATCGTATTTGGGAACGTTAGGTCAGAGTTTTTCTACCTATGTGGGTGTCTAAATGACACGCTTGGCTTGGGGATGGGGATCGGGAGGCTAAAGGGTTTTGGAATGTAAGGTTTGTTTCGGCTTGGGGTTTCTCCAGTGCCCTTACATGCAGATTGTCTGCTGATGTTACTTATTGCCAAGTGTAGCATATTGTGTAGCCTGTCGTTTATGTGCGTGTTTGTGTCTGTAGCAGCAGGGTTTGAGGTTCAGGTTTAGGGTTAAAGCTTACCGGTTCTGACCGGTGCTTGCGAAGGTGTCAAAGTCAAAGTCGTCTCCGGCTGTGCCGCCGCTGCGCCCGAGATTATCCTTTCAGGTGGGCCGGGTGGCAAAGAACAGCCCACAGTTTTGCTCCGACTTCGCCTAGATGTTCCCAGCACCTGTCAGGCCCGCTGGCAAAGGCTGATAATGATCGTACTTGTAGGCTCTCGGTTTGTAAGTGAAGTGGGCTTAAGAACATGTTATATGCACTGTACGAGGAGCCTGATTATCGGTCCCCCTGGCTATAGCTCTACTTTACACTTCGCACATGGCTGAAGCATGGTGCGACTGTAGGAGCGACCTGGACAAGCCAGATGTTCTCATGCCTTTCCTTAAACCCTACCTGAAGCCTGCACTAAACCCTGAACCCTCCACCCTAAACTGCTTAGTGGCGTCCTGAACCCCTCAACCCTAAACCGTTTCCCGCAGCAGGCGCCTAAGCTCTTCACCACGTTCACGGCCCACAACCTGCAGGCGCCAGAGAACTCTGTCGTAGTTAGAGGAGGGTTCCTTCGAGTCAAGGGTTCCTTTCAGGGTTCTATAAGGGTTACTTTGAGCGCCCGCAATATCCCTTTGAACACCCTCCAGGGTGAACCGGTTTGGGGTTTAGGGGTTTGGGAGTGTGGGGGTCTAGGGGTTTTGGGTTCAGTGGCCCCAAAGCCTAAACCTTCAATCCTGAATCCTTCAAACCCTCGAATCCCAAATCTCTACTCCCCCAAACCCCAACGGCAGTGGCTGGGACCGTAAGGTTCTTTGTATCCGAGCCACACGTCTCGCGGCCCAGGGTTTTTATCTGTGTATAGTTTTGGAGATGTGTTTTTTCCCATTCAGGGGTTTCGGTTTTGTGTTTTAGGGTCTTCGGTTTCTGCTTTAGGGCTTTCCATTCGGTGTCGCGCTTTAATTGCGGTCTGGGGGAGGATCTTGTGTACGGCTCGGAAGAATTGGTCATAGTTTTGTGTTATAGTCGCTAGTATAACTACGGTAAATTTACAGCAACAGCCTATTCGGTTTATTAAGGATCAGGCTCTGCGTGGAGGTCAGATAGGCTTGCTCGAAACAGCTTCCTCTTGATCCCGGGTTATTCTAACCTAGTTCGGCTGAGTGGTATACACCTACCCTTAGCCACCACAGTTTAGAAGAATCCCTTGATTTCGCGCCCTTTCCAGGCTTCGTATAAGGCCAAGGCACTTTTCCTTGTGCAATTTCGGACTTTTTGGGTTTCTCCCTAAACCCTAACCCAAAATCCTGAAGCCCAAACCTTTTCCGAACCCTAAACCCTAAACCCTTAAAACCTAAACCCTTAAACCCCTAAACCCTAAACCCCTAAACCCTAAACCCCAAACCCCAAACCCTTGCAAGCATCCACCCCGAACACCCGGAAGTCCCCCAACCCCAGTCTTTGGTGTGCTAGGCCCAGGATGTCGCTGCCACCCGGCTTGGCTTCTCCGAGAGAGGCTTTAGGCTTTATGGTCAATCGGTGTTTAGTGTTTATAGGGCTTACACGGGTTTATAGCGGTTTATCGGTGTTTAAAGGGGTGTATAGGGCTTTATAGGGGTTTTAGGGGTTTCTAGCGGGTTATGGGGGTTTTATAGGGGTTTGTAGGGGGTTTATAGGCTTATAATACGGTTCACGATGATTTAGCGCCAGACAGGGACATCTCAGTCATGTGGTAGTGATCTGATCGTCGTCAATATCGCAGCCGCATCATGTTAGTGAATATGTGTTCCCATAGATGCCAGCGGAAGGGGTTCTGGTTGTGTTGCTGCAGGGCAGTGGCACAAGTCCCTTGCATCAGGGACACGGCGCTGAAAGTTCTTACTACTCGCACTTGTTAAGTTAGTCGCATTAAGGCTTGACCGCTTGACCATCTGCCACCATGAATGCCTCCACCTCCAAACCTCAATCGCATCACTTCGGTTTCCAAGCAGTTTTTGCAGGATCCAAGCATACCGATATGTAAGTTTCACATATGGACAAGAGGGTGAAGTTCAGTCGGCTCCAGCTGAAAAAAGGACACTCTTGATCGCACTTTTCAGACCGAAGTCTCATCATCATCATCATCATCATCATCATCATCATCATCATCATTTTCTTCTTCACCATCATCATCATCATCATCTACATCAACATCATCATCATCATCATGGCCGGCGCCGTTGCCACAGCGATCTCTTCCTCGACTCAGTCATCGTAGTCATTACATCCTCTGCGTGCAAGTGTTCTGCCATCCTCAATCTGTTCCTCACCCTCCCCTCCACCTCGTTATCCTCCTGCTTGTAGTCGTCGTCATCGTCATCACCAACATCGTCGTCACAACTACGCTTATAGTACCGATAGTCATCAGCATTGGCATCGTCGTTGTGCTGGTTTCCATGAACTTGATGACGATAATGGTGATGATGATGGTGATGACGTTGTTGCGGTTTTTGTTGGTGATACGGTTAATGGCGATGATCGTAATGATGATGGTGATGGTGATGATCATGATGACGGTGCGGTTGTGATGATGGTGATGACGACGATTACGATGGTGTCATCATAGCATTGATGGTACAGTACTGGTGGTGAAGTTTGGCGAGTAGTGTTCGCAGTGATGATGTGCGGGTTTTTCTTTTGATCATGAAAGCCTCCAAACTCTCAATCCTTTATTCTGAATGTGTTCTATATACCTAAAATCCTAAATCTTAAACCCGAAGACACCAAGACACTCAACCCTCCAGCCCCCAGGCGGGCGTTGATGGCGTTCATTCCCGCAAGCGCTTCGCCAGCATACGCATCTCGCGGGCCAAGCAGCAGACAGGCCTTGCAGGGTTCGTTGCTCTGGGGTTTTGGCCTTGCATGGCCTAACCACACGGGTAAAAACCAAGAAAAGCGCAACGTTTTGAAACTAGCAGCACAGTGGTCGTGAGCAGGACGAAATGGTCAGAGCCAGAGAAGGAGTCATTGTCATTGTAATTGTCCCGAATAACTGAAGCACAATCGTAACCTTAATCGTGAGCGTGTTGGAACCGTAGCTACCACCAGAATATAACACGTGTTCATGACAACCGAGAGAAAGCACAGCAAGTCGGACTGAGCGTTCCAAGATGGCACACGCAAGAAGAACGAACAGTATTCATGCGGTTAGCAATGTGTGTAGAAAAGACGGTATTTGAAAAAGTAAGGTGGTGTGAACGTGTTCTGCAGGAGTCGTAGTAGTAGTAGCAGTAGTAGTAGGAGGAGTAGTAGTATTAGCAGTAGTAGTAGTAGTAAGCACCCCGGCTCAGCTGTGTCCCAATAGAGGGACACATTTTTGCTTGACTAGCTCTGCGTAGATGTCATGGAATGCAGAATCTCGTCGCTCGGCATTCAGGGGTATTCTGCTCTACTCTTATGTGCGCTGTTGGCGACCTTGCAAGGGATAAGCAACGGGGACCTCCTCTGCTCCTGTAAGGGGTCGTGCCGACGGAGCTTT
>BGNK01000108.1:330637-354716 GCA_003297005.1 Symbiodinium sp. clade A Y106 | reverse complement strand
GCAGGCCTACAGTACGCCCAGCTCGCCCTACATGGGCCACAAGTTGACAGGTGTGCTGTTTTCAGGCCATACGCCACGGGACATCTAAGCAAAGCTAGTCATTCGCAGTGCCGGCCCGGCCCCAAGTCCGGGGTGAATTCCTGGCTGAGAACCTTCTTTACTGCTAATCTGTTTACCAGGACTCTTGGTGTGAGGGTGCCAGCTCTTTCCGCTGGAGCTGGGGGAAGCAGCACATTCATCCA
Organism: Symbiodinium sp. clade A Y106; assembly: GCA_003297005.1. Classification (NCBI taxonomy): domain Eukaryota; class Dinophyceae; order Suessiales; family Symbiodiniaceae; genus Symbiodinium; species Symbiodinium sp. clade A. The sequence goes on along the minus strand of BGNK01000108.1, from coordinate 354,474 downwards.
CGCTGTTCCACAGCAAGTGCTGAAACAAGCGGAGATCCAGGCACTATTTTTAGGTAACCAGGTCCTACTCACGCCTGTTGAAGCCAACTGTCAAACGCTTTCTCGCGTGAGCTTGTTGCAGACACTGAGCTCCTTTCGTTACTTNGTAACCAGGTCCTACTCACGCCTGTTGAAGCCAACTGTCAAACGCTTTCTCGCGTGAGCTTGTTGCAGACACTGAGCTCCTTTCGTTACTTTCAGATACCCGATGAGTGTCTAGCTGCATAGCGGAACTCGACCTTGTCCATGTGGTTTAGTGCTCTCGAAGCACCGGTGCAATGCACTGCCACTAGCCTGAGCGCCAAGCTGAGCAACCGGCTGCGATTGGAATGAATGAAAAATAGTAGCAGTAGTAGTAGTAGTAGTAGTAGTAGTAGTAGTAGTAGTAGTAGTAGTAGTAGTAGTCGTAGTCGTAGTAGTCGTAGTAGTAGTAGTAGTAGTAGTAGTAGTAGTAGTAGTAGTAGTAGTAGTATGTAGTAGTAGTATGTAGTAGTAGTAGTAGTAGTACGTAGTAGTAGTAGTAGTAGTAGTAGTAGTAGTAGTCGTGGTAGCAGTAGTAGTAGTAGTAGTAGTCGTGGTAGCAGTAGTAGTAGTAGTAGTAGTAGTAGTAGTAGTAGTAGTAGTAGTTGTTGCAGCAGTAGCAGTAGCAGTAGCAGTAGCAGTAGCAGTAGCAGTGGCAGTGGCAGTGGCTCACCGTCACCGTCACCGTCACCGTCATCGTCATCGTCATCGTGTAGCAGTAGCAGTAGCAGTAGCAGTAGCAGTGGCAGTAGAAGTAAGTAGGAGTAGGAGTATGTGTAGCCGTAGCCGTAAGGAGCCTGACCTGTCACTGGGTTTGCAGAGCCAACGTGTGCAGCCTTTAATAAAAGATGCCGGTGCCGAGAGGGTCGAGGCTGTCAGGGCTGTGGGAACAGGATTTCAGTGCGGACTCAAGATTTTTCGAGCTTTTGGGGATATGGCCTGGAGCCGCGGAGGCCAATTCATCCTCGACCTCGTTCACCATCCCATCTTCGACAGCTTCTATGCTTTGGTGGTGCTGGCCAACTCCGTCTACATCGGCCTCGAGGCATGGCAGTTGCTTATTGTGAGCAGCGCCGGCTGTGATGATTGCAACAGGCTCTGGTGGCGACGATAGAATGCTTATCTTTGTTGTACATGCGTTGTCTAGCTCTAATTTTGAGGATGATCATTCTGACGATGAGCGTGATACTGATGGGATCCATAGAAAGAGAAGCCCTGTGATAACTTACTTACTACGTACCCGATCCTCCAAGCAATGTTGCTTTACGCTGTTCGACACGGTTGCAGTGCCTGCAAATCCTGCCTAACAGCGAATGTCTGGAGTTTGCGTGCTTGTGCCTCCTTTGTTTAGGGAATCGGGCTGGGAGTTACCGAAAATAGGGGACTCTAATAATAGTACCCTAAGTAGTAGGATCCTTATTATAAGGACCCCCCAAATAAGGTACCCCTAATTTTCGGAAACTCCCGGCTGGGGTTCAGGGTTTAGTGTCTCGGGTTTTTCGGGCTGGGGCCCCTGAATCTTCGGGCAGTTTTTCGGCCGACAGCTTCGAGGGGCCAGGGGAAGGCCCCCACTAGGGTTCAGGGTTTAGGGTTCAGGGTTTAGGGTGTAGGATTCCGGGTTCTAAAGGTTTCTGGTTTAAGGTGTAGGGATTGTCAACGTAGGGGATTCGTCGTTTCGGGGGGCTGGAGGTTGAAGGGTTTGTGCCTACTTGGAGGTTCATGGGACTTCAACCAAGGTTGTAAGTACCTTAATTGGGGTTATATGTCGTTATAGGTATAGTTACCCACGGAATAGCTCTAGTTACTAAGTCCCATGATGCTTCAAGTAGAGCCATAAACCTGAAGCATGAAAGTGTTGACAGTCGAAGGTAGAGCATTCGATATCTGGCACTGATGAACCTCGTCCGACCTGGATGTTTGTGATCCAGCGCCTTGGGTCGAATGCACAAAGCCCAAAGCCTTAAGCCCTAAACAACCCTAGCCCTAAAGCCTAAACCCTGAATCCTTTGAGCTCAACCACAAGCCATAAACACAAAAGACCTGCAACTCCACCGCAGGCTTAGAGCGCACTCGTTCCTTAGGAATTGTGAAATGCTTCTAAAATCTCGACCCCCGCAGCTGAATCACGAGCTCATCTAGGACACTAAACCCTACCGCCTAAAGCGCAAGTCCCTCGGTATGTGCTTGTGCGGCTAGGGGTGTAGCGTTTAGTTTAGTTTTTGCTGTTTCTTTTCGATTTGGGAGTCCTCGCCGGACTCTAGGGCAATTCCGACAACGCTTTGCGGCATTTCCGATTCAACTGCCAGAAGTATCGTTCTCTGATTTAGGATTTACGGTGGAGCTACGGTGGAGGATTCGGGATCTCATGCTTGTGGTTAAGATGTTTGCGATTCTTGTTGATCGTTGTCCATGCTGCTGCCGATGCAGATGCTGGTGGTGGATGGAGATGATGTTGCTGATGATGATAGTGATGGAGCCAGCGTGTTGATACTGCTAATATTGGTGACCATGAGGGAATTTGGCGTATGGTGTATACGATGATTGAAGATGTTGATGAATTTGTTGTTGCGGTGGTTGTGTTGGTGGCGCGCCTACTGCTCCTACCGCTCCTGCTGTTGCTTCTGCCGGTGGTGGTGATGATGGTGGCGGTGGTGGTGGTGTTGGTGGTGGTGCAGGTGACGGTGGTGGCGGTGACGACACAACGATGACAACAGCGACGACAACAATGACGACAAAGTCGACAAAGGTCTTCGACGATGATAATAATAACCCTAAACCCTAAACCATAAACCCCTAAACCGATCCGGGTAGAGATGCTTTTTGCTCTGCGCGGTTGGGGCTCTTGGCTTCGGGGTTCATTGCGTCTAGGGGTTCGTCTGGACCCTTCGGGTTCGAGGACTTCAGGGCCCAAGAAATGTCAGGAATGAAGTACCCAGAGGCTCCAATATCCCTTATATAATTAAGGAATATACCTTAAATTATAGTAGGAACCCTAATATGATTAAAGGTATATTCCTTAATTAAGGGATATTGGAGCCTCTGGGTAAGCATTTACTGTTTAAAGTTTCGGGTGCATGGCACAAGGCTCGGGGTGCACGGTTTAGGGAACCCTAATATAGGGGCCTTAACAATTACCTATACTATTCTGAGGGGTTCCTTCGTATAATGGGCACCCAAAACCCTTAATTGTAATCATTAAGGCCCCTACATTACGAGTCTGTAGTCCTCCGGTTCATCGGGTCGTCAGTAACAAACTCCGCACACCCTCAGAGCGACATGTAAATTCTAACGTCCAAGCGAAGCCGCACACCTTAAAACGACCCTACAACACTAAACCCTAAACCCCACCCAAACCCTAAACCCCCAAAACCTAGACCCTGAACTGGGCTCTAAGAACCGAACCCCCAAATCCGAAACGCTTGAAGCCCTAAACCCTAAACCCTGAACCTTAAACCGTGGGAAAGGTATGTCTTCACCATCCTCTTCACTATGGAACTGTTTCTGCGAGTCATGGCCGACGGCCTACGATTCTTTTGCTCAGAGGACGGGCGAGAGCCCCAAATTTTGAGGTGTTTGGGGTATGTATACAGAATATCTTTAAGGGTTATCTAAGGATGTTGCAAGGGTTCTGTAACAAGTTCTGTATACATGTATATACATACATATGTATATGTATATATATATAACTATATAGGTGTACATAAAATATATACATACATTTACATTGTATACATCTGTATATATACATATATGTAATGCTTTAGATGAAGGCGCTTTGTACGGGTTATGCAAGGGTTTTGACATCGGTATGCTGGCTTTATTCGAGTTCGGGGTTTGGGCTCGAGCTATGCTTCACTATGCTTTATCGCATCCAGCAATAAAGTTGCAGTGGACTTCAGATGCCACGCTACCGATTTGATGCCAACATCCTGAGCTGAGCTGGTAGATGTTTTCAATGAATCCCCTACACCCTGAACCCCTGGACCCGACACCCATTGAACCCTAAACCCTAGACTCCTTGACCACTAAACACTGAACCCCTGAGCCACTAAACCCCGAAGCCCCGAAACCCTTGATCCCCCTGAAGTAAAACCCAAGGGGTCAGCTCTTGAGCCGTCAGCGCTCGAAGGTGAAGAGCCGTGGTAGCTTTCAGCCCGGGACACTTGAGCCGAAGTCTAATACCTTTAAGCTGTAATCTGCTATAGTATGCCAAGAGCTGCTGCATTTTTAACATGCTAAAATATATCTACATGTATGGTTATATACCATGATGTACCATAGCATACTTCTTCTAAAATATAGCATACTATAGCATACTATAGCATACTGTTGCATACTATAGCACACTAAAGCATACTAAAGCATACTAAAGCATACTCAAGCATACTATAGCATACTGTAGTATATGTCACATACTTTACTATTCCATAACATACCACAATATTTATGGAAAGACACTGTTCTATAAGATACTGTATTCTAGCAGAGTTGCAGCTCATACGCTTGTTTCGTCTTCTAGAATCGTTCATTGACTTAGGACCACCTGAATCTCCAAGCTCCTAAGCCCTGAACTCGAAGCCCTAAACCCTCGCAGCCCTAAGCCCCAAAACATAACCATAAACCTGAAACCCTAAACCCTGGAGGATTGGAGCTGGGCGCTGCTGGATCTGATAATTGTGGCGGCCTGCTTGATTTGGTATGTAGGTTTTGGATTTAGGGGTGTTGCTTTCAGGATCTCGATCTTGATTTAGGATTTAGTTTGCTTTGGGGTTTTGTGTTTTGGGGTTTAAGGCTGCTTGATTTGTTTGGGCCTTAGCCCGCTTTCTCCGTGGCATTGCTGGGGCCATAGACCTCAAAACTCCAACTGTAAAGCCTCAACCCCAAACCCCAAACCCTAAACCCCTAAGCCCGAATTTCCTAAACCCCAAGCCCGAAACGATTCGGATGTTGAGAGCCCGGAACATCCGCAAATGCATTGACGCCGTGAAAGGTGAGCTCCATCTGGGAGATCATCGTGCAGCATGCTCAAGATGCTATGCCTCCCGGGGAGGAGCAGCCCTAAACCTTAAACCCTGAACCCTAAACCGGGTGTTGTGGATATCGGGCCTGGGTCCCGGTCTTATCGGGATGAAGGCTCGGTGTTGGTCTAGTGGGGCAGTAGGGATTAGGGCTTGGGGTGTGTATACAGTGTGCGCGCGGTGGGTGCGCTTCTTTAGGAATGGACGCGTGCCCACTTATCGCGCGCTCGCGTCAATTACGGTTTAGGGTAAACCCGCCTCTAGGGGGGCTTTCCTGCTCTCTGCTTCCCTTCGCAGTTCTGCATAAAACGGCCACATCGCAAATCAAAGCACAGCTGAGATGGATTGGTGTCGGCCTGTGCCGGCCACTCGACGAGAAGCAAGGGTTTCCAATCCTAGTTGCTTGAAGTTTCCAGTCACGATCTGACAGCCTCGCCGCCAGACCCAGCCTGGGTGTACCAAGGTAGTGTAGGAACCTGATTAATGATTAATACCTTGGTCCGATAACACCAAAATATCAGCTACTCATACAAAAACCCTAATAGTTTCTTAATCGGGATCCTATATTACCATGGTACCCACCAGACCTTCCCGACAAAGGCAGCGGGAATCAATGGTGAGGGGTTTGGGGTCTATCTTTAATCTTTTTCCTAACGACAGAGAAGTCATTAGTGGGACAGTCCTCGTATACCGGCTTTACCTTCCCTCACCTTTCTGACGAGACGGTGGCCTCGGTCGAGGCCGCCATGTAAATGGTCAGCGGCGCTCTCCGCAGTTTGGGGTTTAGGGTGGAGACGGAGTGCGATTTGAGACCTAGGACTTAGGGCCCAGGATGTTTAGGCCTGGGGGACATTTGGATCCATCGTGATTTCGATTTTCGCCTGTGGTGTCTTTCCAAACCCCTTGGAACGGCGGAATTTCGAGAAAAGGGGGACTTCAAGCGGACTGTAAGCCGGAGTGATTGCGGCACTCTGCAGGAAACTCCAAAACCTCATAAAAAGAAGGATTATGCCTCCCTTTATATTCTAAGGTGTCCTTTAAGAAAGAAAAGTGTTGCCACACTGTTTGGAGGGTTCGCTCGGGCTTTACGCTTGCACAATTATCAACGCCCCCTACACAAACCCCAAGCCACCCTAAAGCAGGTACAGCACCCCAGCACACCCAAACGCATCTTAAACCCCACGAAACCACCGAAACCCTGGACCCCATACTAATGGACCTCGAAAGGGTCCAATGCACTTAAAAAGAATATTTGTGGATCCTAGACCTTAGACCCTAGACGTCAAACTGAAGGAGACAGAGCTTGGAACCATCGCGGGCATTTCCAGCCTCAAGGCCTTTCCTCACTTTGGGGATGGGAGGCTTGGGTGTAGGCTGCCAGATTTAGGGTTGCGGATTTGCAGTACAGGACCCATAGCAAGGGAATTCGGGGCGTAGGGTTACAGGAGACAGTGAGCCAAACTCCAAATAATCACCAATCCCCAAATACCTACCACACAAGAGCCAATCAAAAAGATGCTGCAAACCCCAACCTCCGCAAGAAAGAGCCATGCCCTGAGCAATCCCTAAACAGCGAACCCGAACCCGAAGCCCTACACCCCAATCCCAAGCCCCGAGCCGCGTTGACGGGGAGGCCTTCCGGATCATCCGCATCACCCGGATCCTGAAGACCGTGCAGGTGGCGACCCCAACACCGGAAGCCTCACAGCCGATCCCTTTGTTATCGGTGCTATTAGCATTAGTAGAATTATCACCTGTATTCTTGGCAATAGTAGTACTATTAGTATTATTAGTATTCTTAGTGGTATTAGTAGCATTAGTAGTGTTAGTAGTATTAGTAGTATTAGCAATTAGTAGTATCAGTATTATCAGTATTATCAGTATTATCAGTATTATCAGTATTATCAGTATTGTTAGTATTATCAGTACTGTTAGTATTATTTGTATTAGTAATTTTAGTATTATTTATATTATTAGCATTATTCGTATTATTGGTATTATTAGTATTCGTAGTATTCTTAGTATTCTTAGTATTCTTAGTATTATTAGTATTTATTAGTATTATTAGTATTAGCATTATTAGTACTATTTGTATTATTAGTGTTATTAGTATTTTTAGTATTATTAGTATTAAAAGTATTGCCATTATTATTATTATTATCATTACTATTATTAGCTCAGAGATTCGAGGGTTTGGGCTTTAGTGCTTAGGGGTTACCCTAAACTGCAAACCCGGAGCCCGCAGCCAAACAATCCTAAACCCTATACCCGTAGGCCGCCCTCACGAAAACTTTTCCTATTTAAGACACCTGACGAATGAACACTCTTTCTTTAGGTGCCTTAATGCACGGATCCCTGTAAGCATCCCTTTTTGCGGCAGGTGTTTCATTAATCCGGGGTCGTTTACAGCCCAAAATCTTCAAGCAGATCCCAAACCAAACCCTAAATTAAGAGCCTCCGGCTCAAGCCGCCGACCCCGTAGGAGTCAGAGAAAGGGCGATAGCGGAGGGAGTAAGTCTATGCCAGCTCCGTCGCTTCCGGGACGCCCTCCGGGCTTTTAGGGTTTNAGGGGTTCTAGGCGCTTGGGGGTCTGGGGGTTTAGGGGTTTAGGGGTTTAGGGGTTCAGGGGCGGGGCTAAGGGGTTGAGGTGCTTCGGAGTTTCTCAGCGGTTTGGGGCTGAGGGGTTGAGGGTTTAGGGGTTTAGGGTTTAGGGCATAGGGGTTGAAGGTTTTAGGGTTTTAGGGCTTTGGGGTTTTGTTGGGCTCGCGCAGGCTAGGGGTTCTGGGTGAGGGCTCGCCAAGAAGGCGTTAGGTAGGCTCGTGGGTGAGTTCGCCAAGGGTCGGCGTTAGGTAGGCTAGGGGTTTGGGGTGAGGGCTCGCCAGGGGTCGGCGTTAGGTAGGCTAGGGGTCTCGGGTGCGAGGTCGTTCAGGTAAGGGCGCAGGGCGTAGTGCCTCCTATGGAGCGGGTCAAGGGTTAAGGGTTCAGGGGTTTACGGTTTAGGGTTTAGGGTTTAGGACGTAGGGTTTAGGGTTTAGGGTTTAGGGGTTACATTTACAGTATAAGTAGATAAGGACCCTCTACACCCGGAACCCTACTTTCTGATTCTGTCGAGCCGTGCTAGAGTTAGCCTGTTACAATACGAGCNTCTTTAGCGGTCCGGGGTTTAGGGTTAGGGTTCAGGGTTTCGGGTTTAGGGTGGGACCGGGCCGATATAAAGGTTTAGGGTTCCTGAAGTTCAGGGATTCAGATTTATCGCTTAGCATTCAAAGTCTTAGATAGTTTTGGGCGAGACGTAGTAGTAGTTGGCGTGCTGGTAGTAGCAGGAGTAGGGGAGGCTGTCAAGGGGGGGTAGGGGGGAAGGGGGGGGGGGCGGGAGTGGGGGAGTAGGGGGTACAGTGTGCCTTCACGGGGCAGATTTCCCCCAGCAGCGTCAACGCCGCTTCGTGCAGGCTCGGCGTCCTCCATGAAAAACAAAATGCGTGCCCCCCCTCCCCCCTGGGAAAAAGGGAGATTTCACGTCCGACTCATCCAACACGCCTCTAGGCCGGCGGACCCCTAAACCCTAAACCCCTAAACCCCTAAACCCTAAAACCCAAACCCTAAACCCTAAACCCCTAAAGCCCTAAACCCTTAAACCTTAAACCCTAAACCCCTAAACCCTTAACCCTAAACCCCTAAACCCTAAAATCCCAAACCCTAAACCCTAAACCTCAAAGACCCTAAACCGGAGGCATCTGGTCTGCCGTGGATCATTTCAAAGCTTCGCCGCCCAACGTGACGGGAGGTCGCCAAGCAGTAGTGCTCACCTTTGAAAGGCGTAGGCTTCTAAAACCGGATAATGCTTTCTTCGTGAAATCGGAGTTGATATCTTGAAAGGCTCAGTGTTCTAGAGACAGTAAAAGGGCCTGAGTACACTACTACTTGGGCTATTGGGGAGAATACTCAGAGTATTAACACAGCATTCCTCTATAGTCCGTGTAACTCCGGTACAGCAGTCCTATTCAAGTTCTTATGGTAGTAAGCCGGCTACAAGCAGAGCCATACCTGCCTTATCTGGAGTTATCCTACTCATACGGTTGATGGACAAAATCCTGCATTACCCATAATAAGGAATATACCATGATTCCCATAGTTTAGGGTCCTTAGGGTCATGCAGGATTTTGTCCATCAGCCAGCCGTATCCTACTTACTCAGACTCCTGATCCCCCTCCTTTAAGGGGTTTTATAGGGGCTCCTTTAAAGGTTTCCCTTCAGAGATCCTTTGGGGGCTCCTTTAAGGGCTCCTTAGAGGTTCTATAATAGATCCTTTGACGGTTCCTTTGAGGGATTCCTCGGGGCTCCTTTAAGGCCTCCTTTGAGGTTTAGGGTTTAGGGTTTAGGGTTTAGGGGTTTAGGGTTTAGGGTGAGGGTTCTTTCAGGGATCCCATACTGGGGGTTGGTTCGGCTTCGAGGATACCGGGCCTGGGGTGTAGGGCCAGGGTTTAGGGTGAATAGGGCTTGTGGGGTTTAGGGTTTAGGGTTCAGGCTTTAGGGTTTAGGGTGAATAGGGCTTCTAGGGTTGAGGGTTTAGGGTGAAGAGGGCTTTTAGGGTTTAGGGTGAAAAGTAGATACCCTACAGGCGCCGTTGAAGCTTATGATTAACCCTTGTAGATCCCAACGGAACCCTATTTAATCTCTAAGCCCTCAAAAGCCAAACCCCGAAAACCCCCACCACTAAACCCTAAGATTCGTCACGAAGTGGTTTGACGTCTTCGGGTTCGTTTTGGTTTTTGGGGTTCGATCTTCTTGATCAGCGTTTAATAGAATAGAAGCCGGAAGAAGTACCCTTAGGGTTCCTGAAAGGCCTTTTTGCGGGTTTGGCGTTATTATCACTCTTTTCCTTAGGGTTGCTGTTATATGCTATACTGTACCCCAAAACTCTGTTCTATACTAATTGCGGCTCTCCATGTTTGGGTTCTTCTCTCCTCAAGGTCTTGCACTGGGCTTCCAATGGACGTATGGGTGATGTGGATTGGACCATTTTGACGGGTCAATGCTGCATCTTAGGGTCTGTAGTACGGTCCCTTGAGACGCATCTCGGTACAAAAGGCTGTGAGTAAGAGACCATACCTGGAGGATCACTGGACAAGAACGCTATAAGTAGAGTTCTAACCACCCTAGTTGGGGTCGTCTTGCTTCGAACCTGACTCATGACCCACTTAGTCAGCACATGATTCTGATTGACGAGAGCCCAAATCGGGTCCGAAGATCCAGCAGACGCCTATAGTTACAGCAAGCTCAAGCCCGTCGGCGTAAGCCAACTGCAAGCCTCCTGTGTTCAGGCTTAGGGTCTAGGGTTGTAAGGTGGTGTGGGCTTGCCGAGTGGAGCATGGCCCCTTGAAGCCCAGGCATCACCGTGCTTGGGTCCACCCTGCTGCAATCTCTGAATTTGATCCTCACAGAGGACACGTTGGAGAGCTCGTTTACAGTTTCAGGCTTTTGAGTTTTTGTTTTGGTGCTGGCTGCTGGAAGGAATGAATCAGAATCATGATAGCTCGAACTTGTTGTCACCTCTCCCTGCCGGTTGTGAGGTATATCACTTATGGCCTCGCCGTTAACAAATGTGACTACAATTCGGTACAAGTTCCTGTGCTCTCTGTTCAACTAGCCATTCTACAGCTCGTTTGAACATGCTTCCGACTGCTACTAGTTTCCGATGCTCCTGCTACTGCGATCGGGATTGCTGCAGCCGCTGTTGCAGCAGCGCTATTTTTTATTACGACAACGATAGATACTGCCACTACTGCCACAGCTGTGGCAATGACCTCATTGGTGGCTCAGCTCTCGATCCTCTGGAACAGGATCTTTGGTGTAGGTTCACTGCCAGTTAGGAACCATCAGTTTCCAGACCCCCGGGAGGATCTAGAAAGTAGATCCCCTAATTTGGGGCCCTATACTACTAAGGGTACTTTAGAGGAACCCCCATCGGAGTTAAAGTTTAGAGTTTAGTGTTCCTTCAGCTTAGATGGGAAGGGGGGAACTTTAAACTTTTTGGCCTTATATATTGGCTCTATCTTAGAAAGTTTAACTTTTTGGGACCCGGTTGTTGAAGAAGAGAGTCAGGAGCATGACAAGGGTTTCGATAAGGGGACCTCTATCATGCGTCTCAGGGTTTGGGGTCGAGGGTTCAGGGTTTTGGGTTTAGGTTTTAAGCTTGAGCATTCAGGGGCTTGGGGTGGTTTGGGGTTCCCTACGCAGAGGGTCTCTCCCCTCTTTTCTGGTAGAAGGTGGAAGCTATATGATACGGTACCCCAAAACCCCTACTCTGACAATTAACGCCCCCGTCTCAAACCCTAAACCCCAAATCCCTTACAGTAACCCCTGTTTTCTAAAGAGGGACAACCCTGCGGCCCCAGGAGGGGCGTGCGAGCTGGCCAGACTACGCCAAGTTCCGGGACTTTTGGACCAAGGCAGCATGTAAAAGTTCTACAGGCTGTTATGAGTTTGCTTTGTTTTGAGGGTTCCGTCGGGGTTGTATTTGGGGTTCAACAAGTCTTCTGAGGGATCTCCCAAACACATATCTTTTGCTTGCCTTGTAAGGGCAGTAGGGTTACAATCTTCTCACTTAAGTTCATAGGGACCCTTAGGTGTAGGGGGAGGGGGGGTAGGGGGGCCTTAATGCCCAATAAAGGCCTATTTAAGGAAGCATAGTCCCCTACCCCCCTCCCCAGAGACTCCAATATCCCTTAATTAAGGAATATACCTTAAATCATATTAGGGATCCTACTATAATTTAAGGTATATTCCGTACTTAAGGGATATTGGAGTCTCCGGGTCCCCCCTACACGGCTAAGGGTCCCTATGAACAGTGCTCCGATCCCCGGAGTCCGGCTTGGTGCTCGGGATCCCTCGGCTGTCGATACTGTAGGAACCTGATTAAGAAACCCTGTTCCATAACACCAAAATAGTAGGATTCATATAAGGAACCCTAATAAAGGCCCAAGGTTTCTTAATCAGGTTCCTACATTACCCCATCGCACCTCATCACACCCTGTAAACCTTCGTAGCTGAGTGGATAGACTTTACACTTTTTGGGATAATATTACCCTCTATAAAACTAAAAGTGTACACTTTTTGGGGCTTATGAACTCAGCAACTAAGCAAATTGCCATAGAAGACTTTATCCCGCTTGTTAAGCCCTTATATTAAGCTTAAAGGAGTATATGACATAGGACATGTGTTTCATGATTTATGGTACATCATATAGTGCATATGATGTATAAGTTATTTTTGTACATCACACATGATATACGATATATGGTATATGACGTATAATGTATGAACGTGTTGTATGATGTATGATTTGTATTTGACACGTGGCATTTGGCATATGATATTCGCATGTGTTTATACGTGTATATATATATACATATATACACACACATTTGTATATGTATATTTACGTACCTATGTAAATACAAATGCTGTACCCGAAACCTGGCTCTGAATCGCAGCCAGGCTTTCGAGGACTTCGACAGCAACTTCCAAGGAATCCGGACCGACCTCGCGAGTTTCGCAGAGGAGTCGGCGTTGGCTTCAGAGGGTTAAAGGGTTTTCTCCTAACGCCGACATCATTGATGCGTCTTTTCGCAAGAGTGCTTGTATCAGACCCGCTTCGAAAGGATGCCAGCATGACCCGATACTGGGCCGACCCTGTTACGGACAGAAGCCATGTCATCCAAAAAGCTGAGGTACATGAACCCGCCTCCATACGGTTTTTAACCATGCGCAACTCTCAATCCAAAGTCTACTTGGAGGTTCAGGGGGTTATAAGTCCGTCCCTTAGTATGGGTTGTAACTATAGTTACCTTACTTATAGCCCCACTTATAACTACCCATGAACCTCCAAGTAGCTGCTAAATGCAGAACCCGAAGACACGCCGGAGGAGGGCAACGTCACGTCCCTGATCTCCGCCGTCTCGCAGGTCGGCCGGGGCAGCCGTGGAGAGCATCTTTTTTCGTGATCGTGGTAGAAGTAGTAGAACTAGCAGTAGAACTAGCAGTAGTAGTAGTAGTAGTAGTAGTAGTAGTAGTGGTAGTGGTAGTGGTAGTGGTAGTGGTAGTAGTAGTAGTAGTAGTAGTAGTAGTAGTAGTAGTAGTAATGAGTCGTCGTCATCGTCGTGGGCGTCATCGTCGTGGACGTCGTCGTCGTGGTCGTCGTCGTTGTCATCGCTGTGTACAAGTTGTGACAGTAGCCATGCCAGTAGCAGTAGCAGATAAACATATCATTTTGTCGTGGCTCTCTTGAGCACTGCTGCATTGTTGTTGCCATTCGTCGTTTTGTCCCTCCTGTTGCTCGTAGTGAGTAAGACCGTTCAATGACTTAAGATCAGTCTTCCATGACCATCTTTTTCCTGCTTCTTATTGTGGGTTCCGTATTTTGCTGTAACTAGCTAGGCCCGAGCAATGGCTCTCACAAGTCTGCGACCACCGCCGACAGAACAGATGATTGTTTCCTTCTTTTCTCCCACAGTGGTTTACTGACTCAATGCCCATGATATATCAGAGCACATGATAGCAACATGCATGACATCAACACAATGTTTGCATCAGCTAGATCGGGCGGTTTGTGATAGGAGGTAGTCAACAATCAGACATGATTGTGTGGCACCAGGTCAGAATCTAACGCACTCATCATCTGTGTTTCTTTCAACTATATGCTGACATCACAGACTCACGGCAACTAATACAACAAAGGAGCCTAGATTTAGATAACTACCAACTCAATACTATTTTGGGGTTCTTTAGCCATAACTAGTTATAGTATCAATTCAGCCATGTGGGAGTTTCCGAAAATTAGGGGTACCTTATCTTGGGGCCCTTATAATTATAATAAGGATCCTACTATTTAGGGTACTATAGGGTCCCCTATTTTCGGAAACTCCCATGTTACCCTAAACCCCAAACCCTAAACCCTAAACCCCAAACCCTATCAAGTCAGCCATGTAGAGAAAGCACTCCTATTGATCTTCCAGCCAAAGCCTTGACAGAGGTGTTGGTGCAAGCTTCCGACATGGTGGTGGACATGGTGCTGTGGGCCTGGGTTTACTACCAGGACCCTCCCTTGTACCCTCAAAAAGGGGTATATGGTCCCAAATAAGGGGCATTTAGGGGCCTAATAGAGGGTAGATGGAGGGTCTAGGTATAGAAGCCCTAACCATTACCAATACTATTCCTCAGGGTTCCTCTTGTAATTAAAGTATAGCATTCCCCCAACACCCTATTCTATATATTCAGCCCCCTTACGGTGTGTAGGGAACCCCAGACCCAAAACTTTTAAAGCCCTAAAAAAGCCCTCAAGGGGGTTTGTGGTTGCAGGCCTAGGGTTGCAATCGGGTTGCGCCCAACGGCTTCTTAGCAAATGTTTGGGAATTCACCCTAAACCCTAAACCCTGCACTTTCGGTTTTGGGGTTTGTTTGCTCTAGGGGCCTGAACATTTAGAGCAGGGTTCGGAGTACATTGCAGTGTACTTGGAGATTCACGGGTAGTCATAAGTAGGTTTAGGGTTTAGGGTTTAGGGTAGTTATAAGTAGGGTTATAAGTCCCGTGATGTGGGTTGTAAGTATAGTATTTGTTACCCGCGAGAGTTCGAATCCAGTTGAATCTGGGTTCTCAGCCATTGCCGGGACCTTGCTCACAGGGACCACTCCGACATGCAAATGCTGGAAGTTGAAGGCCCTTTTGAAAGATGCTCGCTCCCACTTGCTGGAATGCAGTGCTTGAAGATCAGCAGTCATCGTCGGATCGCACCTTAAAGCGCCAAATTCGAGGGAGACGTGGTAACGGCAGCTATGGCTACTTTCACGACCACGTCTGAGTCAGCCCTGGGCCTCAGAGCCGCGTTCTAGAGTTCCGGTCCGAGCGGGGAAGAAGGACTTGCGCTATCAACGAAACAGCCAGAGACTTTCCCGTAACATAGCGCAGTTTTGAAACATGGAAATAAGAGAATAGAGTCGCCTCAGGGCACCAGAATGCGGCTTTGCACTTCATGTGGTTGGATTTCTTGAAGCACCAGGCACGGCTTTCGGAAAAGCAGATCGTCTTTGTCAACTTGGATGAAACCAGTGTGACCGAATCCTCGCAACCTGTACCGCGCAGATGGACGCCATCGCGCCGCGTAGGGAAAGCAAGGCGCTCTTGATGCTGCGCTCCGGGCTAAACCGTCTACCCTCAACCCCACCCAAAATCCAGCTGCAACGTTTGGGCGACTAAAGTCGCATCCTGACTTGTCACATTCCGTCTCCCGGAAGCGCTGGTATCAAGAGACCTCACTGGATGTACTATAGGGGCCTTAATAATTAGAATAGGGTTTTGGGGCTCCTTGTACTATAATTTAATAAGGAACCCCCCAAATAGGATAGGTAATGACTAAGGCCTCTATATTGCAGTTCCGTACTCCATGAAGTTATGCCTCCAATGTAATGAGGAGGTTTGGAATCCCTAAACCCTAAACCCACCCTAAACCATGGTGGCCCCTTCTGATCCCAGGCCCGAAGCCGTGAACCCCCCCCTTCGCCAAGCGCGCGAAAGTAGCACCCCCCGTTCCCGCAGCAGTCACTGACGTAAGCCTTGAATATGCAGTCATTTGAGCCCAGGACAAAACGCCAACCCCGACACCCCAACACCCAAAACCTTAAAATCCTAAACCGTTCTTCCGAATGATCTCGCAAGGATCCCGAAACCCTTGAACCCTGAAGCCCCAAACCCACCATCCGGACCCCGAGCCCTAAAGCCCTAAACCCTACTATCCGAAACCCTAAACCCTCAAGCCCCAAACCCTACTATCCCAAACACCCTAAGTCCTAGAGCCCTCAAGCAAAAAGTCGGGAGGTGCCTGGGCCCCTCGCCGGCACAATCTCCCGAGCTCTGGACGCCGTGAACAAGGTCGCGGAGTACATGAAGTACTAGTACCCCTTTCAACTACCCTCAACCCTAAACCCTAAACCCTAAACTTTGAACCCTAAACCCCAAACCCCGCCCTAATTAGGAAGGGCTTCGGTTTCAAGGTCGCAGCTCTCAAGGTGGTCCAGTGTTCAGGGTAAAAGCCGCCCTCTTTTGTATTTAAGACTGTGTATCCTGGGCTGCAAAGGGAGGCCTACATCCTAAAGGGATTCTGGCGAGGAGCAGATTTTGAAGGCAAGAAGGAAAACTTGCGTGGATTGCATGCTTGAAGAGCGTGTGAAAGAAGACAAACTGCAAAACGATGAGCCCAAAGAGCATGAGAAGTCAACCCTAAACCCTAAACTCTATCTGCCCTGGAGGCCTTCGCAGCCGTGGGTGAGGCTCTGGCAGAGTTCCGGGACGGCGACACCCTGGGAGGTCTGCAGGCCAGCCCTGCTGAAGTTGATGAGGATGATTTTTTTTTTTGAGGGGGGNGGGGGGGGGGGGGGGCGGTTTAGGGTTTAGGGGTTTAGGGTTTAGGGTTTAGGTGATGACGACGAGGGTAGTGAAGGAGATGATGGTGACGGTGACAATGATGATGCACTAGCACCTGGCACTAGAGCTGGCGCAAGCTTTGGTGCTCGCACTAGTAATAATAGCACTCATAGTACTAGTACTGATAACACGATATAAAATATTAGTACTAGTCATAGTAGACTCTGAATCCTGGGTTCTGGGTTTATCACTGGTGCAGGCTCTCTACTACGGCCTTCGAAATGCCTCGCAAGGGTTGTGGTCCTCAGATGACGACAAAGACGCAGCCTTTGCCTCCCTGGTGGCTGGCCTGGATGGCATCGTCGGTGGGTTGAGCGAGGACTGCTTGGGTTACTAGGTAGGCCTTTTGGATATTTTATGTTTTTCCTTATTGGGCTTAATAGGATCCTATTTACGAAAATGTTTCAGAGGCTTGAAGGGCCAACCTAGGTTATCTAGAAGCCTGAATAGTTAGAATTATTGTTTAGGCTTCCTTGTTACGATGATCTTGTAATATGCCCCCAAAAACCTTTCCGGAGAATTCGAGCCCCTATGTTAGCTGCGGGCTTCCCGGTTGCAGGGGTCGGCTGCAGGGTGTAGAGATTTAGGTTGGAGGCAGTTTGATGTTTAGGGGTTAGTCTAGAGCACAGATCTGTTTTTCTGTTTAATGTAGAGGTTTGCATAAATACTATGTTAAATGTAGAGGGTTGAATAAATACTACTAGCATTTCTTAGGGTTCCTCATAGAATTGTAGCATCATGTTCCCCACAGCCTATTCTAGCTATTCCTGCCAGTGAAGTAGGGTGCTATCACTGCTGCCTGAATGCGTTCTTGCTGCTGTAGCCCCAAACCCTGACGTTTGAGGGTTTGGGGTTTGGGGTTTAGGGTACCCCAAACCCCAAAGCCTAAAACCTAAACCCTAAGCCATGGTTGAGGCTTTCTTTTTGTTCTTGGTGCGGCTTCCGTTGCTTGTGGCCTTCGGACCCTCCGTGCACCCGATACACTGGCCCTCTTGAACGTTGTAACATTAAGGTGTGTTAGGGTTTTGGGTTTCAGGCTTAAGTTTAAGGTTTAGGATCTGGGGGTAAAGGTTTACGGTTTGGGGTTCAGGGATGGGAGTGTTTTAAGCACGACTGTTGCCTGTGGAAGCCGCAAAAACGCGGGCTGTAACCTTGCTTCCTCAAGGCACCAGGCCACTCCGGCATCCAGCTCCAAGCAGTATTGAATAAAGCCACCGCCGTGTCTCCTTCGAGGCAAAGGACTCCTCCTAGACACCAAAATATTTGAATTCAGGAGTATCATACAACTTCAACGAGAAGTATGTCCCTTTCCCTGGACTCTTAACCCTGACCCTTAGATCCAAAACGTATATTCCTGATTTAAGTGGTTTGCAGTCTTTGGGATCTGAGATTCTCGTGTATCGAAGAAGCCTCAAGCTCAAGACCATCCGGCGAGTCCAACGACCATTTCTTATCCCTTACTTAAAGGATCATGCGGACAAAGTCAGCGGTCTATTTCCTGAATCCTGAACTCCAAACCCAAATCGCTCAGCCGTGAAAATGCCTTCTGAGCACGCTACAAAGCCTTAACCCTGAAGTGAAAGCCCGCAACCCCAATCTCCATACCCCAAACTCCGATGCCCAAAACCCTAGCCTCAGACAGCCAACTCCAAGCCCTAAGGCTCAACAACGAGACCCTCAAACCCTGAACCTAAACCCTGAACCCAAAATTTAAACCCGGAACCCTTTCCTGACAGTAACGAGGACGTGCTGGACTACCAGCGCCGCCTTGCGGAGGGAAAGAGTTGCTGGAAGGCGCCAGCCTTCGGATTTATGGTTTAGGGAGCTCTTGATCTTAGTGTTTAAGCTTGGGGCTTAGGCTGAGGTTGTAACCCTTTACCCGACAACCTTAAGCCTGAGCCCTGAACCCTCAAGGCCAGCCGCTATCCTTATCTTATGTATTCATTCGTACTTGGAGGTTCATGGGTAGCTATAACTGGGCTTAGAAGTAGGCCTAGTTCGAACCCAGATTAAGGGAACTTATAGCTCTGTTTATAACTACCCATGAACCTCCAAGTACTACATCCATTAGCATCCTGAGGGCCCTTGAAAGCCCGAAACCGTGCTGCACCCCAAAGCCCAACAGAGCGTCAGAAACCTCTATAGGTTTAGGGTTTAGGGCAGCAAAAAACCCTACAAAAACCCTTTCTCAAGAACCTTCTACCCCTTGACAAAGCCCTTACTGAACACTTGTTGAATCTCTTGTAAATGCCGTTAAAAAAACACATCCGTAACATACTGTAAAAACCCTAAACCCTAAACCCTAAATCCCTAAAGAATCTCTTTAATGAAGCCCTTTAAAAGAAACCCCTAAAGGAGCCCTTAAACGACTCCTTTAAAGTTGCCTTAAAGTAACCCTTTAAACTCAGTCCAGGTCCCGAGAGGGAGAGGGGGGTTTAGGGGTTTGCGGGTTTAGGTTTAGGGGTTTAGGGTTTAGGGTTTAGGGTTTAGGGTTTAGGGGTTTGCGGGTTTAAGTTTAGGGTTTAGGGGTTTGTGGGTTTAGGTTTAGGGGTTTAGGGTTTAGGGTTTAGGGTTTAGGGTTTAGGGGTTTGCGGGTTTAGGTTTACAGTAGAAGCCAGAAAGTTGGAACATCAATATCCTCATGCCCTTAAGCTAGAGTATAGGGGATCCTAGCACTAATCCTCCTAAAGCCATGTTCCAACTTTCTGGGGTTCACTATAGGGGTTTAGGGTTTATTGATGAAAGTGTACATCCTCATCAGCGACTTGGCGGAGGCATGGTGGCAATTCCGGGATGACAGACACTGGCCGGCTGGAACTTGCGAGTCTTCGGTTCATCCGCAGTGGCGACGGTTCAGGGTTTAGGGTTTATACTCGATTGCAAGTTGCATGTATACACTAAAAAGACAAGCCGCGCTCACGTCTATACGGCACGTTCCGTACTATCGAAAGGGACACCGTGGAACTTTTTTGCGCGCGAGGATAGACCACAGGATGGCCCCAAGGATTGGAAACCCTAAACCCTAAACCCTAAACCATCCTAAACCCTACATCCTAAACCCTAAATCCTAAACTCGCTTGCAGCCGTTCTACAAAGAGATTTCAGAAGACACCGGACGAAAACCTGGGGGTCGGATGAAGATTCCCGGAAGGTGTGGGTGTAATCAGGGGTTCATCGGGTTTTGATAGGGTTTTTAGGGTTTTATAGGAGTTTAGCTGCCAATTTTTGTTGTGGTTTGCGTTGTTGTGTAGGGTTGCATAGAGTTTGATAGTGTTTTAGAGGAGGTCATTGGGTTCTTACAAGGGTTCTATGGGGGCTCTGTATAAGATAAACTATCAGGTCGTCCTGAATGCATGTTCGGGTTGACATGAACCCCCGACCTACCCACAATATTCAGAACCTACATGCAAAAGGACCCTTATAGAACCCTTATAGAACCCTTGCAGAACCCGTACAGCCCCTATAAAACTCCACAACACCTTACACACTCCAAAGCCCCAAGCCCCAAAAAACGCTTATGAGCCCTTTTAAAACCCTTCAAAGCCGCATAAAGCATAAAAGCTTATGACTATGAGCCCCTATACAACCCACCAACACCCATGAACGCCTATGACTATGGGCCCCGATACAAGCTTACAAAGCCCCAAAACAGCCCATGACTGTGCCCCTATACAACCCCACAAAGCCCCATAAGAAGCCTGTGAGCCCATACAGAGACCTTATAAGGCCAAAAAAACTCACAAAACCGCCATGAAACCCTGTGACATCTTCGACCCCCAACGAACCCTACAAACCCCGCTAAAACCCGATAGGCACCATAAAACCCGATCTCTGAATTCTAGAGTTCACGGAGGTGTCCTTGGCACGGGAGCGATATCTCCCGAGCATCTGCTCCGAAGGAGCTCGGGCCTGGGCTTGCCTTTAAGGGTTCTGCAAGGGGGCTATGAGGGTTTAGGGTTTAGGGTTTAGGGTTTAGTTTAGGGTTTAGGGTTTAGGGTTTAGGGTTTAGGGTTTAGTTTAGGGTTTAGGGTTTAGGGTTTAGGGTTTATACTATAAGGGTACCTTTACAGGGTCCTACAAGGGTACTACAAGTGTCGTACAAGGGTTCGGCAGCAGGTTCCTTTAAGGGGTTCTGCAATGGCACTTTGAGTGTACTACAAGGGTTCTACAAGGGTTCTACAAGGGTCCTATAAGGGTTTCTTTGAGGGGTTCTACAAGCGTTTAGGCTATAGGGGTTGGGTTTAGCGTTTAGGGCTTTAGTGTTGCGAGTCGCTTTTATATAGGGTTTGATGGGATTTTATAGGGCCTTACAAGGCTCTATAGGGTCTTAGGGCGAATTAGAGCGTTTTATAGGGTTTGTAGAGCACGGGGTTTGGGTTTAGGGTTTACCCTTATAGAGGGTGTCTTTTTAGGTTATTTTTTTTTGTTTGGTCTTTTTTTTTGCTGGGAGGGGGGTCCCTTCGAAGGCAATGAAGGAAGGAAGGAAGGAAGGAATGCCGGGAGAAAGAAAGGAAGGAAGGAAGAGAGGAAGGAGGGAAGGAAGGAACGAAGGAGAAAAAAAGGAAGAAGAAAGGAAGGAAGGAAGATAAATCGGAACGAATGGAGAACCCCGGAAGGAAGGAAGGAATGCCGAGGAAGAAAGGAATAAGGGAAGGAAGGAAGGAAGGAAGGAGAAACAAAGGAAACAAGAAAGGAAGATACGAAGGAAGGAACGGAGAACCCCTACACCCTCAACCCTAATCCAAGTCATGCGAATCATACTACTACTAATAATAATCATAATCGTAAGACCACAATATACATCAACTATATCAAGAAACGGCATACGCCAAAAGCCCTCCGCAAAGTCGCTTCAAGTGTTTCGCACCAGCAAAGACAGAACCCATATGCACCCTCTCAGAACCCGTGATAAAGGTGTTTGCAAATGGGGGGGGGGGGCTGCGACTAGTCCCTACTATGGATTTGAGCAAAACCCGAAACCACCATATCACAACCAGCCAACAAGCTTACATTTTGCATGGTTTCCAATCTGATGGTCAACCTTTAAGGAAACACACTCAGTTTGAGAAACAGTTCNACCAGCCAACAAGCTTACATTTTGCATGGTTTCCAATCTGATGGTCAACCTTTAAGGAAACACACTCAGTTTGAGAAACAGTTCAGTTGCAGTAGGTACCGTTCTTCGCCCGGATGCTAATCTACTAAATCTTCATAACGATAACGAACAACTAAGACCTACTACTACTACAGGGCCTCTACGTTATTGAAGGTTTGACTTCAAGCAGTAGACCGAGCACTGTACTACCCCGAAAGTTTCAAACTTGCGAAACCCGAAAGTTTACAAAGGCTTTAAANACTACTACTACAGGGCCTCTACGTTATTGAAGGTTTGACTTCAAGCAGTAGACCGAGCACTGTACTACCCCGAAAGTTTCAAACTTGCGAAACCCGAAAGTTTACAAAGGCTTTAAACCTGTGAAACCCGAAAGTTTAACAGCTTGAAACCTGTAAAACCCAAGAGTGTGCTACCCCAAAGGCTCTAAAATCAAGGCAAGGCTTTAAACCTGTGAAACCCTAAAGAATTGGTGGTGTTGCTGGTGTTTGGTGGTGGTGCTGGTGTCGGTGGGTTTGGTGTTGTTAACCCCATCGGAGGAACTTGGAGTAGCCCTTGTGACCACCAATGTGCTCTTGGGGTGTCAGGTCCCACGTCAGAAAGGGTGCCCGGAAGCCCTGAAATCCGAAGGGGTTTTGGAGCAGTGAGGAAAAACAAATATAAACGAGTACGGGCAACCCAACCCCACGACCCCAAGACCTTGAACCTGTCCCTATCCTCCAATTGTTCAAGCCCGTAAGCCCCCTGCAGAATGCCCTGCCAGACCCTGCAAGAGTACAAGACCTCGTAGAACTTGCAATGATGCCTTAANCCCAAGACCTTGAACCTGTCCCTATCCTCCAATTGTTCAAGCCCGTAAGCCCCCTGCAGAATGCCCTGCCAGACCCTGCAAGAGTACAAGACCTCGTAGAACTTGCAATGATGCCTTAAAAGCCATCGTAAAGCTCGTAAGGATGCCCTAAAAGAATTCCTAAGACTTGTAAGGATGCCCTTGTAGACCCTGCTAAACATTCGACAATGCTATACAAGGCTCCAGTAGACCCCTAACAACGAAATACTATTCACACAACTATACTAAACAAAGAAGAACGTTCCAGTTGCAGTAGGGACCCTTTTTTGTGCATATAGCTGCCCAGTTGTGGTAGGGTCCAGTTTCTGGCTGCAGTATAGGGCTTCTGGTTGTGGTATCGGGGTTTCGGTTGTAGTAGGGACTATTTCCGGGGGGTGGGTAGGGGGGCAGGGGGGCAGGGGGGTAGGGGACTATACTTCCTTAAAAAGGCCTTATTGAGTCCTTATTATAGGCATTACGGCCGCCTACCTCCCTACCCCCTACCCCCCCTAAAATTCCTTATGATTAAAAGATATTGGACTCTCTGGGCTTGGGCTTTGTCCTAAAAGGGTCACTATGAGGGTTCTATAGGGGCCCAAACTCAAACTCGATAGCCAATTCCCGATAGCCAAGCCCTAAACCGTAGTTGCTCCATATGAAGACATATGTGTGTGTACATACACACATATATATATATGATCCCGGTTCGGCCGTCCCCCCCCTCCCCCCCCAATGGTTCCTCCCCACCCCGCCCCTGTGGTGTGGTGTGGTGGTGGGTTGCTTCCCCCCTCCCTGTGGTGTGGTGTGGTCCGGGGGTGGGTCTGGTGGGGTGGTTCCCCCCTTCCCCCCTGTGGAATGGTGTCCCCTGCGTTTTCAGGTCTGCTTTGGGTGTTTGGTATACTCATCCCTATGACGATAATGATGATGATGGGGACGATGATCACCATCATCATTAACTCAAGCATCTTAATGTTTGATTGGTTGGTCGTCGGGTGTCTTCTGCCCACGTGCCTGGTAATGATTATCGCTTTATTGATCGTAGGGCCACTATCTTNCATCATTAACTCAAGCATCTTAATGTTTGATTGGTTGGTCGTCGGGTGTCTTCTGCCCACGTGCCTGGTAATGATTATCGCTTTATTGATCGTAGGGCCACTATCTTTGTGACAGTCGTCGCTTTGGGGGCAATTGCCAAAAGGTTACAATCGGCCAACTGTCACACGGATCGGGCCTGTCAGGGAACGCAGTCCTCGTGACAGTTGCCTTGTTTATTCTTTGGGAAGTGCCCACAGTTACAATGATCGGGCGTGTTTGGGACGCGATCCTCGTGACAGTTGACGG
>BGNK01000108.1:223403-330277 GCA_003297005.1 Symbiodinium sp. clade A Y106 | reverse complement strand
GGGGGGGGTCGGCGAACCGAGAACCGGGATCATATATATATATGTATATATATATATATATATATATCCCAAAATCCTCAGCATTAGTCCTTCAAACCTAGAGCTTAAATCCAAATCCTGCATCCCAATCCCCCAACGATAAGCCCTTACCCGAAACTTCAGTCCCCAAAGTCGAAAGCTTAAGCCATATTCGGCAAACCCTAATCCTTAAGCCCAAAACCCCTAAACCCTAAACCCAAACCTGGATCCTGAATTACCTTAAGCCCTAAACCCTACACCCCAAACCCCTAACCCCTAAGCCCTAAACCCTAAACAGGTGGCATTGCCTTCATGCGCGGGACTGGGAGTGGAGGGCCAAGCGGCCTCCCTGGCAGCTGATCGGCCTGGCGCAGTGCTACGATCTCGGGATGCTCACGTGACGAAAGGAGGGCTGTTTAGGGTTTAGGGTTTTAGGCTTCGGGTTTAGGGTTTAGGGTCTCGCGGGCTTTAGCTATTTGGGGAAATGGGCTAGGACACTAGGTGCATTTAGGAAGTGTTGCTAAGAGCTTGGTCGGGGCTCAAAGGTCGGGGCTTCAAGTGTGCACTAAGTTGAATGCCATGACAGGTGTTAAGTGTGGGCTGGGAGCTTGGTCAAGTAGACTTTAGGATTACTATGATTGTAGACGACTTATTGTTATGATTACTACTAATACAATTTTCTTATTCTTATTGTAGACTTTATGATTTGGGGTTTGGGGTTCGGGCTCGGAGTGTAGGCTTTCCGAGTCTTACAGTAGCAGCAGCTGCCGTGGCAGAAAGGAAAACAGTAGGAACAGGGTTTACCTGGACCCCGGATAGCCTACCGTTTTAGGGCTCCTTAATATAATTTCTTTTCCAGTCCTTTCTAGGTGGGTTATTTGGGGTTAAGGTAGGGTTTAGGGTCCAGCGAATCTTGACCGCTTCACCTTGCCGCAGCGGAGGCTCCCCCAGTTGGGTCCAGAAAGTATGGGAAAAAGTCAGCGTGTTCTTGATTGTTCAACTTGAGAATTACAACTTGGGAGTTACATTCGCGACTATGTATATGGTTAATGCGATGCAGCAATGCAGGATGTTCAGTGGTGTGCATGTGACTATGTCTTACTACAATTATCTAGCGGTTGCGGTACTCGCAGTAGTCATGTCATCATTCTTCTTGTCAGTGGTATCCCGTATCCCCGGGAGATTTCGAGTGCCTTCCGCGCGCCCCTTTCTCGAGCTTACAGCCATGTCCTCGGTGCCGCCGCGTCCCCGGGCGGCCACGGCCAGGGACCGCCTGAGTCCGCCGAGGGCCGCCGTCCAAGGTTCAAGCGTTCCTTTACAGTTTCCTCTAAACTCAAGACGAAACGCCGCAATGTACCATATTGCCATATTGGTAAATAGCACAGTCATCATACTGACGGCTCGTACCCTTCCGGAGTGGGCAGTTGATGATTTGGCATGATTTGTATCTTAATTGCACCCGTGGTTGTCAATCACAGCCATTGTCTTTGTTCTGCTGTGTCTTTTGGTGCTGATGCTGCTGCCGCGGCATCTCACAATCGTCAATTTACTATCACTGAAACCATTACCAGCACTAGCATTACCTTTACCAGCACCACAACGAGGAAGATGACGGAACACGGTCATGACGACAACTGAGACCATTGCTGCTGATGCTGCTACTACGACGAAAAGCATATTCTATGTAAGCCATGGGCATGTTTGCGTCGCCCGTAGTGGGTGCAGCAGGATCTTATTTACGACTATGTGGGAGAGGGCTTTGCAGGCTTAATTGTTTCTTTAAACCTCTCCGTGCAGTTGCTGCTACATGGGTGAGTCCGTGTTGCAAGAGCCATGTTTTCCGCAACTTTTGCCTCTGACATTCGGCGAAACCAGACCACCAGTGGGAAAGAGGTTGAAGCAGGCGAGCAAGGCGCCAAGAAGAAACAGAGTGGAAAACAGAAAACGCTTCCATCCCGTCATCATACTGATGGTAGAGTGGGCGCCAAGACCACAGATTTATTCAGCCCTAAACCCTAAACCGTAAACCCTAAACCTTGTATTTGTTTACATCAATGTAGGGCCTCGGCTTGTTCCTGAGGCAAAACCGAAGGTGGCGCCCAAGGCTGCCAGCGCCGTCCCAAAGCCCAGGGCACGAAGGACCCTGAAGAGTTGCTAGAAGGGTTCCTAGCGTTTAGGGGTTAGGTGTTTAGGATTTAGGGTTGGTTACGGCCGTGGCTTTAGCAATGCTTGCTGTGTGTGTGTGTGTTTGATTTTGGTGGTGCTCTTACTACGAACGGATTATCATCCTCTGTCTTTTGTTCTGTTCCTTACCCTGTTGGCCTCTTTCTCGCCATCTTACAGTACTGTAAGCACGGCCTTCAGTACTGTCCCCATCAACTCTTCTACTGTCTCTGCTTCTTCTTCTTTTTCGTCATCATCGTCATCATCACCATGGTCATGATAGGCATAGTCATTGCCACAATCATGACCACAGTAATGGCCATGACGATTTTCGGGAATATGGTCATCACGAGCCCCACATTTGCTGCCACTATGTAAACGCTTCTTTTCCGCGACTGCTACTACTGCTATCGCTACCTGCTGCTTGGGCCGCTACTAAGACGACGACTACTACAACTACCAGTATCACGACCACATCCGGGCTGCCGCTGTTTTTGCTGCCCCTGACCAGGATACAAGAAGCTTCGACACAGACAGATGCGCCACCAGTACCAGCCGAGCCACGATTGCCGTCGCTGCTCTTTCGACCGACATTGTCTTCCAAGACAAACCCACTATCCGACGATGCCTCGTTGCAAGTGGGAATATCAGAATGTAGTATAGGGGCCTTAATAATTAGAATAGGGTTTGGGGGTATATCATGCTTTAGTTACGAGAAGGAACCCCCAAAATAGGCCCCTATAGTATGGGATTTCAATGGAGACCCTAAGCTCCAAGAACACTCCAAGTTTGGTTTTCTGAGGCGTCGTTACGTTTCATAAGGCGAGAATGCTGTGTCCAGATGTTAAGGTTTAGCTCATGGGAGATTTTGGAGATCGGGCATTCGGAGAGTTGTTTGAAACAGGACTTCTCAATGCGCTAGGGCTACATCTAAGTGGAACCGACCCCGTCTCCGGAGTCGATACGCTAAGTACATGCCAGGCCTGGATCTAGAGGAATGGTATCCATCTATATTGAATTTCATCAGGGGTCTCGAGGGTTTAGGAAGAATCAGCTGATTCCCCTTATAGTCCAGTATGCTAGAATACACCACCAAAACATCTTTCAATGATGACAGCCCTTAGATGACAATTGAAAGTGTGGGATCTGAACCTGGCAAAGCTTTCACAGTTCTATCTGAAAACCGCTCAAGCCCATAGGGTTTATGGTTTTTAGGGTTTATATCAATGTATGAAGCCTGAACGAGCCAGGGTCAACTCTCCAGAGACTCCAATATGCCGTAATTAAGGAATATTCCCTAAGCCACATTAGGAACTATATTTTAAGGAATTTTCCTTAAGTCATATTGGGGACCATATTTTAAGGAATGTTCCTTAAGTCATATTAGGGACCATACTCTAAGGAATATTCCTTAAGTCATATCAGGACTTTATTTTAATGAGTGTTCGAGTATTCCTTAAGTCATATTGGGGACTATTCTTGAAGGAATATTCCTTAAGTTATATTAGGGACAATTTTTAAAGGAATATTCCTTAAGTCATATTAGGGAGGAATATTTTAAGGAAATTCCTGAAGTCATAGTAGCGATAATTTTTAAGGAATATTCCTTAAGTCATATTAGGGACCATATTTTAAGGAATATTCCTTAAGTCATATTAGTGACATTTTTAAGGAATGTTCCTTAAGTCATATTGGGGACTATTCTTTAAGGAATATTCCTTAAGTCAATATTAGGGACAATTTTTAAGGAATAATCCTTAAGTCATATTAGGGACCATCTTTTAAAGAATATTCCTTAAATAAGGCATATTGGAGTCTCTGGGTCAGATGCACTTCACCCCAAATTTTTCACTCCAAACCGAAAGCTCCGGCTCGGCCTAAACTCTGAACCCTGTAGGCCGAACATAGCTGCCGAAACAAGTACCAAGATTGTGCTTTAAGGTCAGTTAACCCAAGTACTATAACGGTTTAGGGTTTAGGGTTTAGGGTATGTATACTATGACATGCTTCAAAATCCCTGATACCGAAACCCTAGAACTGCAGCGAGGATGACGAACACCCGATGCCACTGCGGCTGTGTATCTCAAGGGCAAGCATGTCCGGCAAGACCAACCCGCTAGAGGAGGACGGAAGCCCAATGCCCTTTCAGCTGCAGGCGCCAGCTGCACATCGGATCAAATCTAAGCCTGAAGAGCTAATATAATTTCCTTCGAACTCCTTATTATCTTCTGGACTACGAATACAGTCTATTTGGGTCCAATAGTGAGTTTAGTAGGAACATTGTGCACCCCTCCTGACGGCCTTGAAATTAAAACCCCAGCGCTCTAAAGCCTTGAGCTTACTCTAAACCCTAAACCCTAAACCTCGAAAGCTCAGACCTTCTGAAATTTACGCAGCAAGCGAGAGGATCCCAAGACGGAAAGCCGGTGTTCGGGTAGGGTTTGAGTTCAGGGTTCTAGGGTTTAGGAGTTCAGGGTTCAGGGTTCTAGAGTTCTAGGGTCTAGGAGTTCAGGGTTCCAGGGTTCTAGAGTTCTAGGGTTTAGGAGTTCAGGGTTCTAGGGTTCTAGGCTTTCGAGTTTAGGGTTCACTGGCTCAGGACGGTCGGGTTTCCAGACCTTCATTCAAGCTTTTGGGTTTTGGGTTCAGGGTTTAGGGTTTAGGGCCTGGGTTTAGGGGTTTAGTTTAGGGGTTTAGGATTTCTGGGTTTAGGGTGTAGGGTTTCGGGTTTAGGGAGCTCGGCGGGCCTCTAAAGGGACCCTCATTGGGGTTATCTTACTTATAGCCTTATTGAATAGCTACTTACTACTTCTCCCGACCCTCCAAGTAGGGAGTCCTTTCAACCCTTTCAGGGCAGGTTTTACGGTGCATGGTTTAGGACTTACATAGTAGGGTTGAGGCGTGAAGTGTAGCATTTGTATTACGGTGCATAGTTCAGGACTTGCATAGTAGGGTTGAGGCATGAAGTGTAGCATTTGTAGGATGTAAGGTTAAGGTCTTGTAGGGTTTATCTAGAAGCTACTTAATAAATGTGGTGGAATCCACATATACAGCTCTTCCGCAACCCTGAGCAATTACCTTCCAAGAATCTCAAGAAAGCTCGCAAGAATTCCAGAAAAGTCTGCAAGGGAAGCCTATTCAGCCCTTATGAACCCTTTAGAAGCTTTCTGAAGCACTTTGAAACTCCATGTAGAAAGAGAGCCTCTGAGCCCATACCCTATCTCGAAAACCCCCAAACCCTTAATCCCCAAAACCCTAAATCGCTATATCCCTAAACCCACTAGATCCCTAGAATCTCTACACTCCCAAACTCTAGGACTCTAGCCCGGAAGGTGCAGAAGCACGACTCCGGCGGTAGTGGATCCGATGCGACGCCGCAGGTGCCAGAAGAGAGGCTGTTCGGGCTGCGATTTGGGGCGAAGCCGGTTTCAAGGGCTTAGGGGCTGAGGGGGTTTCGGGGGTTTGGTGGGTTAGGGTTTAGGGGTTTAGGGGTTTAGGGTTTAGGAGTGAGGATTTGGGGTTTAGGGGGATCTAGCACAGGGTCCAAAAAGACGGATCAGTGTGTTAGGGTTTAGTGTGCAGGGTACAGGGCTGAGGGTACGGGGTAAGGGTTGAGGGTATAGGGCAGACAGGGTTTCGGGTTTGGGATACAGGGCTTAGGTTTCGGGTACAGGGTTTAGGGTACAGTGTTCAGGGTCTAGGGTAGAGGGGTTGCGGGTTAGGGTACAGGGTTAGGGTCGCCGGCAACGGGTTTAGGGGCAAACCCGAAACCGGAAACCCGGGCTTCAGAAGTTTGGGGTGTTTCGGTTTAAAACGTCTTACAAGGGCTCTGTCGGGCTTTCTTGAGGAGATTTACGAGTCATTAAGGCGCTTTTGGAGAGAGTTTGCACAGTTTGCATGACTTTCGGGTTCTCGGGATTTGGATTTTGGGGCTGCTTTTTTGGGTTTGGGTTTTGGGGCCTTTGAAACTTTAAAACAATGCCCGAGTTTGGAGTAGATCTGTCAAGGGAATAATAATACTGTGTTGTTTTCTGTGCGGTTTTAGGCTACAAGGGAGCGCGTGATTTTCGATCTAAACAAAAGCGCAACTCAAAGCATACACTATGAATCATGCACGGAGTGAGCGGAATTAGATTTATCCTTTGGTTTAGGTTGCGGCTGGCCCTAAGCCCAAAACACACTGATCCGCTTTTTGGACCTTGTGTTAGATCCCCCTAAACCCTAAATCCTCACCCCTAGACCCTAAACCCCTAAACCCTAAACCACCAAACCCCCAAAACCCTCTCAGCCCTGGAGGAGCTCTTACGGGCCTTAATAAGGGGATTAGGGTTTAGGGGTTTAGGGTTTAGAGTTTAGGGTTTAGGGCTTAGGGTTTAGGGCTTTAGGGTGGTTTAGGGGTTTAGGGCTTAGGGTTTAGGGTTTTTTTAGGGTTTAAAGGGGTCTATAAGGACTGCTGTAAGGGGTGTTATGGGCGTTTACTATAGGGGCTTAGATAATTACCTATACTATTTTTTGGGGGGTTCCTTATGCCCCAAAACCCTATTCTAATTATTAAGGCCCGTATATTAAACTCTTGAGGCAGCCTGTATAAACCCGAACCAGGCGCCATAGAAACCTTGTACGCAGAGAGCCAAGTACCCCCCCTAGACTCTGGGAATTATGGTATATTCCTTATTATGGGTAACGCAGGATTTATATCATTAACCGTATTAAACCATAACATGAAAGCCCCTATGACTTGAGGTCTATTCCTTCATTAAGATTAAGGGGTGTTGGGCTCTCAGGGTGTAAAGCTCGAACGGAAGGCTCTCCGAATTTCAGAACCCTCCAACTCCTAAACCCGAGTCATGCTCAATCGCCCTATGCCTTCATGTACCCCAAAACTCTACCCTGAAGCCCTTAAGCCCCAATCCCCTGAACCTTCGAACTCTTAAGCCCTGAGGGCCAATCCCCGAGAAATCCCCTTCTTGAACCATTTAAGGGTTTCCAGTAAACCCTAAACCCTAAACCCTCAACCCTGAACCCTAAACCCTGAACCCTGAACCCTGAACCCTAAACCCTGAACCCTGAACCCTGAACCCTACACCCCAACTCCCTCAACATCCGATCGCAGGTCCCAGTGGGAGCTTGCTTCCCTCGATCCGAGCAGCTGGCCCATCTTCGGCATCACCAGCGAGGTGCCTTAAAAGTGCCTCCGGGTTTAGGGTGTAGGGTTTGGGGAAACAAAAACGAGTCCACAACACCTTCATGCGTTGTAAACCGCAAGTCTTCGAGGCTGCACTCTATCCCGAATTTTAGGGCTTCCTTCCACGCTCATAGAAACCGATTGTTCTAGACCCATGGATTACCCACCTAAGGATCCTGCTAAATCCCTAGATGCTAAACCGCTAAACCATCCTACTGTAAGTGCATCCTGACCTTTAAAACATCCCAAATCCGAACAACTTCTTCAGGCTCAAATGGTTCAGCTGAGCTTGATTCTCGAGCAGACGTCTCAACTCTCAGACAGAAGCCCTCGATCCACCTACACCCTTAACCCTAAACCCTACATTCAACACCCGAAGCCCGAAGCTTTAAATCCTGAATCCTGAGAATTCCGGGGTCCCTTGTGGCCGGGGTCTACTCCAATCTCAAATCAAGGTTTTACGGTTTAGGGGTCCAGGGTTTAGGGTGTGTGCTCACTTGGGGGTTGTCGGAAGCGCCATGTCGGTGTGGAAGTTCGACTGCTCAGCGGCAGGACCGCTAGGATCGAAGCAGGCTTGGGTGAGGAACTGGAAGCATTGACTCTTCGGGCACAGACGGCCCTTGGAGTTGCAAACGGGTGGCTGGTTGACCCATCCGGAAGTTTTCTGGATGCTAGCGCACTGATTAGGGATATCTGGGTGCAAATGACGCAGTGACACTACAAATGAGTCCAGTTCAAGTATCTCACACTGACAGTGCTCTTGCAGCCATACTTGGAGATGCATCCGTCGTGACCTCGGGTCATGTAAAAATGGCGGTGAAAGTAGTGCTGTGCAGAACCAGCTAAAGAACGTGCAGCAGACACAAGCCTCTGCTGGCGCTTTTGCTGCCATTCTGGCTGACGGGCACGTCGTGACTCGGGGTGATGCCGACCATGGCAGCGACAGCATTCCCGTGCAGGATCAGCTGAAGAACGTGCAGCATATCCAAGCCAACGAATTCGCTTTTGCTGCCATTCTTGGCGACGCATCTGTTGTGACCTGGGGTGGAGCTCACTGTGGTGGTGACAGCAGTGCTGTAAGAGTTCTGATTTTAAAATCAGGGGCGCCCCATCAGTCCAGGGCTCCATCCTCGGGGTCAGGGTGGTAAGAGTTCTGATTTTAAAATCAGGGGTGCCCCATCAGTCTAAGAGTCCATCCTCGGAGTTCAGGAATGATAAGAGTTCTGATTTTGAAATCAGGGGCGCCCCATCTGTCCAAGTCTCCATCCTCGGAATTCAGAGGTGGTAAGAGTTCTGATTTTAAAATCAGAGCCTCTCCACATGCTTTTGCTGCCATTCTCAGCGATGGATCCGGCGTCACGTGGGGTGCTGCCTGGGTTGGTGGTGACAGCAGCGCGGTGCAGGAGCAGCTGAAGAATGTCCAGCAGATCCCATCCACTGGCTATGCTTTTGCTGCCATTCTTAGTGGCGGATCGGTCGTGACCTGGAGTCATGCTCGCTTTGGTGGTGACAGTAGCGCGGTGCAGGATCAGCTGAACCATGTGCAGCAATCCAAGCCACTGACTCCGCTTTTGCTGCCATTCTTGGCGATGGATCCGTCGTGACCTGGGGTGATGCCGACGGTGGTGGTGACAGTAGTGCTGTGCAGCTCAAACTGAAGAATGTTCTGCAGATCCAGGCCAATGAGGTAGCTTTTGCTGCCACTCTTGAAGATGGATCGGTCGTCACCTGGGGCGATGCTCGCGGTGGTGATAGCAGTTATGTGCAAGCTCAGCTCAAGAATGTGCAGCAGATCCAAGCCTCAAGCAGCGCTTTTGCTGCTGTTCTTGGCGCCGGATCGGTCGTGACTTGGGGTCTAACTGACTCGGGTGGCGATAGTAGTGCTGTGCAGGAACAGCTGAAGTATGTGCAGCAGATCCAGGCCACTCACCACGCGTTTTCAGCCATTCTGAGCGACGGATCAGTTGTGACTTGGGGTGATGCTGACTTTGGTGGTGACAACAGTGCTGTGCAGGATCAGCTGAAGAACGTGCAGCAGATCCAAGCCACTCTCAATGCTTTTGCTGCCGTTCTCGGTGATGGATCTGTCGTCACCTGGGGGGGTGCTACTACCGGCAGTGGTGACGGTGATGATGACAGTGAGACAAGTTGGCCTTCCGAAGATCTGTAGTCCAAAAGCATATCGGAATCTAAACCTCCATGATGTTCAGGCCCAGACTAAACTGTATACACTGAAACTGTGCGAACCCAGGAAGCCGAAACCAGAGATATGGAGTACACATGCGATGCCTGTGACTGCGCCAATATGGCAGCGCCCAGGGTTTCAGATTTGGCTTTTAGGGCTTGAGGGTTTTATTCTGTGGCGACAGGGTTTTTTGCAGTGTCCTTATTGGGTAGTTCAAAGGCTCAGGCTATAGTGTAAGGGTATAGGTATAGGTGTTAGTTCAAGGGGCGCCTGAAAGGGTTCGTGAAAGAGAAACGTTGTTGAAAGGGTTCTATGGATTGTCTGTAGGAGTTACAAGGAGTTTTAAGGGGTTTTGGGGTGTCACTTTTCGGGTTCTACAGGTGCTTCAAAAGCGTCCTGCCAGGCATCTGTGAGTCTTGAGGAGGTTGTGGGGGTCCATTTCTAGGGTCCTTGTAATAGGTAATTTTTAACCTCCTGAACCCTAAACCCGTACATACTGTTTATATCCATGTGTTTTGCTATAATCAGATTTTTTATGTCTAGAAGCTTACGTAAATCAAACCCTGCCCCACAACACTAGTCTCAGACAGCACCCCTTGTAGTAACCTGTAAAGGAGCTCTTGAAAGTTTGAAGGAACGCACCAGTATGCAACGGCCTCTATAATAAGACTCTTGTCACCTGGGATTGCTTGCGGTTTTCCAGAGGTGAGCTGACGATTAGGTTGAAACCCCAGGACCTAAACCCACCAACCCGGATACTGCGAAACAGTGTTTAGGGTTTGTTGTGCAGGGGTCTGCAAGCTGCTTGCATAAATCCTGAAACCCTTACACCCGTAAAATCTACGAAAACCTTGCACTCTGACGCCCTAAATCTTCTAAACCCTAAACCCTCAAACCCCAAACCTTCTGAAGATGCCCCACGTCAGTCTTGCAAGCCCGTGGTCCCACAAACGCCAGGGCTTTGCGGGTATCGGCGTGTCCAAAGACGGGCTGATTCGAGATGGCGAGCCTCCCGACTTGGCTGGGATGAGAACCTTCAACCCCTAAACCCTCAGCCCGCAACCCTAAGCCCGAAACCCTGAACCCTAAACCCTAAACCCTGAACCCTCAACCCTAAACCCTAAACCCTAAAGTCAGGGTTTGGGGCTTAGGGGTTGCAAAGCAAATCGGAAAAGCTTCGTCTTGGTTGGTGTGTACGGTTCAGGACGCGAGGTTTGAGGTTTTAGGGGTTTAGGGTTTAGCGGTTTAGGGTTTAGGGAATTCTGGTGCGGAATTCGAGGTTTTGGGCCCAGGGGCGAAGATCCTAAACTTTGGTCCCAATCCCGAAACCCTCAACCGTGGCTCCGAAAATCTGGAAGTATCATTCTTTAGGCCTACTTGGAGGTCCATGGGACTTAGTAAGTACAGTTATAAGTACCCTAATTGGGGTTATAAGTACATATAAGTGTAGCTACCTTCATTATAACCCCAGTTACTAAGTCCCATGAACCTCTAAGTACGCCCAAAACTCGTCCTCGATTTATCCGTAGACCTGTCATTAGCAGTGTTTCGTGGAAATGTTGGTTCCTGTTGGGGGCTCCTTCTAGTACCATAAAGGTCGGAATAAATAGCAATAGTATCGCCGTACAGTCCCTGTATAAGTATACCATGAATACAAATATAAACATAAAAATAAATACAAATATAGAAATAAATAAATATATATATATATATATCTACACATATACATATACCTATACATATACATATACATATACATATACATTCACATATACATATACACATACATATACATATACATATACGTATAAATATGCATATGCATATGCACATGTATATACATATATACATATACATATACATATACATATATATATATACATACATATATGTGGAAATTTAGATATAAACCAATGAGCAAACATGTATATGTCATGCATACATATATATATATACACATACCACGAACTATTCTCTATACGAAATCTCTCATCATATCCATTGTAGCAAACATACTAGAAACCTGTAAAGGAACAGGAGCCCTTTTCCAATTATGGGCGATCCCATAAACATTAAACCCAACCTCGCTTGCTTAGACGTTGGGGACCCCCTTACAACACCTGAGGCCCCAAAGTTCAAGGGTGTTTTTTTTTTAAGGTCCCCAGAGAGCCCACTACCCCTTAATTAAGGAATATACCTTAAGTTATAAGGGGCTTCATATTATGATTTTAAGCTATATTCCTTAATTAAGGGATATTGGGTCCTCTGGGTCTCCAGTAAGGGTTACTACAAAGGTTGGGGTTGCATGAGATATCTATGAGGGTTAGCGTTTGGATAAATTTCGGGGTCTAGCTTCTTAGGGTTAGGGTTTTAGGTGTTGGGCCTTTGAACTTTGGGTCAGGCGTGTAGGCTTTGCCTAGGTATCTGAGGCCAAAGCCGCAAAACCAGCAATCTAAACTTTAAGCTCTGCCGCACTCCAAACCTTAAGCCCTAAACCCTAGACCCTTAACCTGAAACCCTGAGTCATCAAACAAACCTCAGGCTCGCCACCCGAATCTTCCGAAGCCGTCCAAGACTCTGTCGTGCGGGCTCTGAACCGGAGACCCTGAGTTTCCGATTTGTGAGCCACCCTACATTCCATAAACTAACCCTAAACCCTAAACCCTAAATTGGGGTAGAGGCTCCCTTTTCCTTAAAGCACAGGCCCCCGCCTGTTGTTCATAACGCCATCCGACATTCACGGTAAACTCTACCTGTAGCCGAAAAGACCTACCCCTTTTTGGGTTGATTATTATGATTTCTTTTGTATAGTTCCTTAGAAAGGTAGGTCTTTTGGGCCACAGGTAAATCCTAAACCCTGAACCCCAAACCCTTAACTTAAAGCATATCCCTGAAACCCAAAGCCTGAACCCTGAACCCTAAGCCCTGAGCCCGAAACCCTGACTGCTTTAACCATAATATACGGGCCTGAACTCTGGGGTGTACCTTGAAAGCTTGCTCTAAAGTGCTGTGAGAGCCATTCTCAGGGTATGATATAGGGGCCTGAATCTTTACCAATGCTGTTCCTTAGGGTTCCACACCATAGCATAACGTTATTCAGACACTGACTCTTAAGGCCCCTATATCCCTAAACCCCTAAACCCTAAACCCCTAAACCCTATAGTAGACGCCGGTCCCCGAGGAAGTCGCTCCACTTCGCGCTTGACCAGGCAGCATTGGCCTCTATCACCGAAGGCCTTTAGGGCTCAGGGTTTATATAGTGACCTATACAAACCCTCAGTCCTGAACCCCGAACCCTAAACCCCAAACTCCGAACCCTAAGCGCCAAACCCTAAGCCCTGAATCCAAAGACTCCAATAACCCTTAATTAGGGAATATTCCTCAAATTATAGTAGGATCCCCAATATGATTTCGGGTATATTCCTTAATTAAGGGATATTGGAGTCTCTGGGAATCCTTGCTTTGCTTCTTTTGAAAGCTATTGACTGGTACTCGTCTTGACCCTAAACCCTAAACCCCTAACCCCTAACCCCTAAACCCTAAACCCTAAACCCTAAACAGTAAACCCTAAACCTTCGGGGCCTTTTATCTTCGAGACTCGGAAAGGCCCTTCAACAAGAAGCATGCCTTCAAGGTTTAGGGGTTTAGGGGTTTAGGCTTTAGAGATGAGGGTTGACTTTTTTAGGGTTTGGCGTTTAGGGTTTAGGGGTTTAGGGGGATTTTTAGATGAATGTAAGGTTTAGCCGTATAATCCGTTTTTGTAGCCTCTGGGACAGTTTCTCGGGTGTTGCATGCGGCACACGTTGGCGTTACTAAACTCCGAACCCTAAGCTCTAGGATTCTCAAGCCTTCTAAGAGGGCCTTGCAACACAGGTTCAGATCGGTTCAGGGTTCGGGGTGTGGGTTGCCATCGGTTTAGGGTTTTTACGGCTGCCATGCGCGCGAGAGTTTGCGAACATGCCTTTTTCAACTGGCCCTGTTCGGGGTTTGGAGTTTAGGATTCTGCAGCAAGAGTATCATGAGTTCTAGACAGCTTCATCCCCATGATCACGGCTGCTCCCAATCACAGGCATAGAAGAACAGTTTTACCAACTTCAACTAGCGAAACATGTATCACAATATAACCAGTGGCAGCATCAGCAACCACGAAAACCAAATAGTCGGCTTCATAAAATATGGTAAGGGGACAAAAAGACTAGGCTCTAGATCGATTGCCCACAGCTTTAAGCGGGTTTTCGGCCTGGGGCGCCGAGCCCATAGCATACTACAGCAAACCCCAAATATACATGCCGCTCAGCACCCTACAAGAAAAGGTTGAAGCCCCAGAAAACTGGGAACCGACAAGCCACAACACACCCTTGTTATAGAATTCTCACCGCTCAAGCCCTCGCTACGTTCTTGAGTAGTACCCCTTTTTCCTTATTACTTTAGGATTCCCTTGTTAAAACCGAACAGTTGGGAAAAGGGTAACCTTGTTATAAAGGGGCTACTCAGGAACCTAGAACCCTAAACCCCGAACGGTAAACCCCAAAAGCCCTCAACCCCAAACTCCCCTGAAAGCCCTAAACCCTAAACCCCACAACCCTAAACCCTAAACCCTATAGATCGCTTATAGATCCCTTGCAGGAACCCTAGGTATTTTTTTAATGGATATTGGAGTCTCTGGGCAGGCGATGCTTCTTTCAACTCCGTGCAGTTTGCGTCGAACAATGTAGCTGGAAGCCTTCAGGACTTTGCACACTCTCGTTTAGGGTTTAGGATTTAGGGTTTGGGGTATTGTTCTTCTTCATATTCGGGATCCTACTATAATTTGAGGTATATTCCTTAATTAAGGGATATTGGAGTCTCTGGGCACTCTTACTAGTGTTCTTCTTCTTGTCTCTTGGTCGTAGTTCGTCCTTTTGCAGGGGCTGATCGGGTTTCTTATGATTTTCTTGGGGCTTTGAAGATTTAGCGTGGAGGGCGATTTGTTGTTTGTTGCTGTTTTTTTCGGCACGGAGTGTGGCGGGTGCAGGAAGGAAGCAGACAAGGAAGGAAGGAGGGAAGGAAGGCCGGCAGGAAGGACGAAGGGACATGAGAACGGAAGGAAAAGAAGAAGAGCGGAAGGAAGGAAGGAAGGAAGACATGAAGGAAGGTAGGAAAGGAAAGACGAGAGGAAGGAAGATAGGAAGGAAGGAAGGAAGACATGAAGGAAGAGGAAGGAAGGA
Organism: Symbiodinium sp. clade A Y106; assembly: GCA_003297005.1. Taxonomy (NCBI): domain Eukaryota; class Dinophyceae; order Suessiales; family Symbiodiniaceae; genus Symbiodinium; species Symbiodinium sp. clade A. The sequence continues at coordinate 315,522 of BGNK01000108.1, read as the reverse complement.
AGGTAGGAAAGGAAAGACGAGAGGAAGGAAGATAGGAAGGAAGGAAGGAAGACATGAAGGAAGAGGAAGGAAGGAAGGTAGGAAAGGAAACACGAAAGGAAGGAAGATAGGAAGGAAAGAAGGAAGACATGAAGGAAGAGGAAGGAAGGAAGGTAGGAAAGGAAAGACGAAAGGAAGGAAGATAGGAAGGAAGGAAGGGTTCGTCGGCTGATATAGGGATTTTGAACACTTCGAGGTGTTTGGCCGTCCCTATTGTTTGTTATTGAAGGGTTTAGGGTTTAGGGTTTAGGGGATCAAACCTCTTGAGCGAGATCAGTTCCGGAAATCGCAAGTCCCGAAAACGTCCAGGCGGTTGTATGTGGGGCGGATACCATTGAGGAGGGGGCGGGAACCGGAACGGGGGGTGGGTGGGAGGGGGAAGAAGGCGGAGCTTACAACCATATGTATGTCATCATACAGATGCGAAGTATTTTTCGTATGTATGCATATAATATAGTGCGCATTTATATATATATATATATGTACACACATACAGGCACATATGTAGATAGATAGATAGTCAGATAGATAGACAGATAGATAGATAGGGAAGATAGGGAGGGTTCGAGCCACCAACTCGCAACGATACCAATAGTCCCTCAACCCCACTGTGCAGGCTTGAGGCTAAGCCTGATAGAGACCCTGAGTAGTAGGTCCTACCGGTGAAAAAAGAGAGAGTTCAGGGGACAATAGAGGGACGACTATAAGGGGTTAAAAAAGGGAATATGGTGTGGATCCACTCTCCCACCCCCCCCAAAGCACCAAAACGAGGATCCAGAATATAGGCACCGAGTTCACCCAAAACCATTTACCCTGTACTCCTACTCTAAACCCTAAACGTCTAACCCCTAAACCCTTAACCCTGATAGGGCTTACGTCTCTGCTGCAGGAGGCCCTTTCACAGGCCCACGAGCAGAATCGCTCGCTACGGGAGCTGCACCCACGTTGGTGTGGGGCGGTGAGGGTACTATAAGAGGTTTAGGGTTTAGAGTTTGGGGCCTTTAGGGTTTAGGTTCTATGAGTTAAGACTTTAAGAGGTTTATGGGTTTAGGGTTTCAGTGTGTAGGGTTTAGGGAGGCGTTGATAACAGGTGTTTTTTGCGGGTGTTACAAGGGTTTTCCAGATTTTCAAGCGGGTCTTGTAGGATTCTGAACTGCGAGGTTTCCGTAGGGTCTTGTAGGATGATTTCAGGTTGAGGGTTAGGGCTTTTGGGTTTTACTGGTGTGAGAGTTTAGGGTTTTAGGCTTTTAGGGTTTGGGGCAGTTCGTTGATTCCTGGATGCTCACAGGGTGCAGGCACTTCTCCATGTTCAGGGCCGCTACCTTGGTCGACCAAAGCATGACTCACGACAAGTACATATGTTCGGCGTCTTAGGATACCAGATAGATCTAAACTTTTTAAGATTTAGACTTGTATGCTATCCGTATGTTTTTGTATGTCTGTTAGGTTTAGATTTTTATACTATCAGTTTCATTGTTGTTGGTGATATCCATTATCATTACTGATTTAGCGTCGCAGCGTCGAAGCTTAGCGCCACTAACGCCGAACCCTACAAACCGATAGGACAACCCTGCGCGAACCTATGAAGCGTTTAGGGTTTAGGGTTTCGGGTTTAGGCGGTTTAGGTCTTACGGTCTAGAAAGCACCAGGCATATACAAGGGCTTCATAAAGGCTCATTGATCCCGTCAATGCCCGTGTTCCCATCTTCTCCGGGAGCAGCAGCACTTTAGACCCGAAAGATCATTGGCCCCCAAACCCTAAACCAGTGGTGAGTCCTGAATCCCAGGCCCTTGAGCACTCATTCGAGGCCCCACACCATGAGATGAACCACAAGCCTGCAGAAGTACCAAGCGCGCCCATCACGCCCAAGATGCAGGTCGCCTTAAAACCTACAGCTCCGAACTTACGAACAAGCAGCCTTTATGAATATGCAGCCTTTCTTGAACGACCTTCATATCAGCATCCAGCATCCCTCGAATCATCCCTTAGAATTTAGTAGGGTCCTTCGTCAATCCTTTTTAGGGATGCCCTAAACCTCAATCGCAGGAGTTGTGCTGGGACCTTGTCCACTTGGCAGCGGACCTGGCAGCTTGGCCTGTATGCTTTTGAAAGAAGTGTAGGGTTTAGGGTTTGGCATTAGGGTTTGGGGTTTTCAATTTTTGGTGACTTCTGGCATTAGTGGTGTTGTTACCGAATTTTTAAGGTGTTTCTGGCCCCAGGTCATGAGCCTGAAACCCCGGACTCTGAATGCCAAACCTCAACAGCAAAAAAAGAAACGGAAGCCACGATAGGGCTTAGGCTTTGGGGGTTAGGGTTCTACTAGTAGCTGAAATTAAGGGGGGCCTGAATCAAGAACCCTCAACCCTAAACCCCCACATCCTGAACCCTGAACCCCATGCACTCCATTTGTGCAAGCCTCGTACCGGGGCGGACCCTTAGACGCAAGGAAAAGGGCATTGCATTTATAAAAAAGCCCTAAACCCCTAAACCCTACACATCTGTAGAACTACCCACAAGACCTTCTGCGATCGTTACGGCTTCGTGCATGGAGATTCTTGGGACTTAGTAAGTATGGGGTTTGTGTTTAGGGTTTTGGGTTTAGGGGTTTAGGGGTTTAGGGGTTTAGGGTTTAGGGTTTAGGGTTTAGGGGTTTAGGGTTTAGGGCGAACCCCAGAAAGTTGGAAACCGGATTAAGGATACATAGTGTTGGGATTATCTGTGCGTTACTCTTAAAGATTGAGGCTATTGGGTTTCCAACTTTTGGGCGTTTACGGTAGTAAGTATAGTTATAAGTTATAAGAACCTTAACTGGGGTCATAGCTAATTATAAGTATAGTTACCTTATCTACAGTCCTAGTTACTGAGGCCCATGCACCTTTGAGTAAGCCCTGGAGCCCAAGTCGTGCCTCTCGGGGGCTTCAATCGTGGGAAGACCTAGTGGGATTAAGGATCCTTTTTGTGAGGATTCTGCTTCGAGACTACACCTACGTTCATCCCACCTTTGGAGCCCGCAAGCCCAGAACCCAGAACGCATACATCCCCCTAAGCCGAAAACCCCAACCCAAAACGCTCTAACCACACACCCTAGAGAACCCTCGCCCTTACCCCAAACCTCAACCCTGAACCGCAAGTCCTATGATTCGGGGTCGCAGGCCGCGAGCCCCAATCTCAAAAGCACCGAAATCCTGTCAAATGCGGGAGTCTGGTGATCAGTGTGCTAGCATAGATGCATTTTTTGTTGGGCGTTTAGGGTTTAGGGTATAGAAAACGCAACTGCAGCGGCATGCCCAGGACTTGAATCCAAGTCACACTAATTCCAAGCCCTGAACCCTTAATCGAGACTAGGGCGCTTGCGTGTTCGGGGTTTCAGGCTTACCGGTTGTAGAGTCTAAGATGTCCGGAAAAGGACTTGGCGGTTATGGCCTCGTTCCTACTGAGGCTTGAGCGATCCCTGCATCCTAAGCCCTAACCCCTGAACCCTAAACCCTAGCGTAGCCCCAAACCCCAAACCCTATGAGCCCTAAACCCTAAACCCTGCAGTAACCCCAAACCCTAAACCCCTAAGCTTGAACCCTTATCCCGAGACCTTAGACAAACTTTAACTCTCAACACTAAGGCTAAAACCCTATAGAACCCCTTGAAGGATCCCTGGAAGGAACGTTTACACGAGACCCTTAAACGATAAAAATTCTGCTACACCCCACAACCTCCAATGCCGAGGAGGGGAAAGAGGCACCTTTCCAGCCGGAGGACCCTTGTGGTTTAGGGTTTAGGGCTTATGGGATCGAGTCTTAGTCTTGTCCCAGCTGTAGGTTTTTACAAGGGTAAGGGTCTTATGGAGTTTTGTGTGGTTTAAAAGGTGTAATTGGGATTTAGGGTTGAGTGTATCAACGTTCTCTGAGTTACAGGGGTCAGGGTTTAGCAGTATAGGGTCCTTAACAATGAGAATAGTGTTTTCGGGGTATATCATAGTACAACTCAAATAGCTAAAATGACGAACCCGAAGCACAATATGGGCAATAATTCGGCCCCCGTGTTCGGGCATCAAACACCTTCTCAGTTTGTTTTGCTGCTTGGGGTTCCGCAGGTTCATATTGAGGTTCTGAGCATACTCCTCTACAAAACTTGAAGTATATTCAGATTTGTCAACGAGTGGGTTTAAGTTTTGGTACTGCGTCCTTCGAGGTTCTCTAAGAAGCCTAAAACTCGAAGCCCACGCACCAGGAAACATAGGGGCCGTAAGAATTGTAAACCCTTTTCCGGGATACATTTTGTTATGATTCTCATATTAAGGATCCTAAGCCCTAAACCCTAATGTGATGATTCTCATAACCTTAATCATTACCTCTACTGTTTTGGGGGTTCCCTACTATACTTCTGGTATAGTATACCCCAAAACCCTAGTCTGATTATGAAGGCCCCTATATTAAACCCCCATAATACCCCTTATAGTAATCCTTATAGACCCCTTTAAAGGAACCCTTTAAAGGAACCCCTAGTCTAATTATGAAGGCCCCTGTATTAGGCATCTACACTGAATAGCATCGAGACTCCTAGGGTCTATACCACCCCGAAGCCCGTGGCAGGGGTTCAGAGCCCTAAACCCTAAACCCTAAACCCTAAGCCCTAAACCCTAAACCCTAAGCCCTCAGGCCTAAACCCTAAACCCTAAACCCTAGGCACAGGTTCAGAGTTCCGGTTTTGGGAGTTTTGGGGGTCGAGGCTTCCCAGGCCCCCTGGGAGGATCCAAAAAGTAGATTCTTTTCAGGGGGTTCCTCTAAAGTAACCTTTAGTAGTATAGGGTCTCAATTTAGGGGATCCGCTTGAGAGTTAATACAGTAATCACCTAAAATATTTTTGGGGCTCCCTATACGTAATAACTACAGTATGATATACACCAAAACCATATTCTAATTATTAAGGCTCCTATATTAAACCCTCATAATACCCCTTTATAGTGATCCTTATAGACCCCTGTAAAAGGAAGCCTTCTAGGAGCCCTATTCTAACTATTAAGGCCCCTATATTAGACTCCTCTAAATTTCAGACTTTTCAGAGCTCCGGGAGGACTTTGCTCGTGTGGAAGCCCCTTAACCCTAAACACCGAGCCGACGCCCGAAGGCTCGAAGTTTAGGGGTTTAGGGTTTAGGGTGTAGGGTTTAGGGCTTAGGGTTTAGGGTTTAGGGCTTAGGGTTTAGGGCTTAGGGCTTAGGGCTTAGGGCTTAGGGTTTAGGGCTTATGTTTTAGGGTTTAGGGTTTAGGGTTTAGGCAGGTGTTTTATTTCTATGCACTGGTGCTGGAAAGCAGAATTCCACTATTTAGGGTTTTTATGGTGGGGTGGGGGTTCTGACACTCTCATACACCCTCGAGGCATCAAGCCCTAATTGGGTTTAGGGTTTAGGGTTCCCTTCAAAGGGTTCTATAGGGGTTTATAGGGTTCCTTTAAAGGGTCCTATAGTGTTCAGGAGGAGTTGGGATTTCCATTTTTGCAGCAAGCATCATGTCGATTACTGTGGAAGTCACACTGCTCAGCGGAAAGAAATCTAAAATGAGAGCAAGCTTGGGCGAGAAGGTGCAGGCATTGCAACTTCGGGCGCAGATGATGCTTGAAGTCGGAAAAGGGCGGCTACTGGACTCATCCGGGAAGGTTTTGGATGCAGGTGCGCAGATCCAGCAAGCCAGGGTGCAGAATGGCGACTCGCTGACCCTCCAAATAAACAGAGTTCAAGTATGTGCCGCTGAAGTTGCTTTTGCTGCTGTTCTTGGTGATACCTCTGTCGTTACCTGGGGTCATTCTAGCCATGGTGGCGACAGTAGTGCTGTCCAGGATCAGCTGAAGAATGTGCAGCAAATCCAGGTCACTGCAGAGGCATTTGCTGCCATCCTTGGAGATGGATCCGTCCTGACCTGGGGAAGTCCTGCTCATGGAGGTGACAGTAGTGCAGTGAAGGATCAGCTGCAGAATGTGCAGCAGGTACAAGCCACGGCCAGGGGAGACCGTTTGTCCGCCGCGTTTGCTGCCATTCTTGGTGATGGATCCGTCGTGACCTGAGGTGCTGCTGACCGCGGTGGTGACAGCCACGCTGTGCAGGATCAGCTGCAGAATGTGCAGCAAATCCAAGCTACAGGCTCTGCCTTTGCTGCCATTCTTGGCGATGGATCCGTCGTGACGTGGGGTTCTGCTTGCAGTGGCGGTGACAGCAGTGCTGTGCAGGGTCAGCTGAAGCATGTGCACCAGATCCAAGCCACTCGCGGTGCTTTTGCTGCCATTCTTGGCGATGGGTCGGTCGTGACCTGGGGTTTTGCTCGCTGTGGTGGTGACAGTAGCAGTGTGCAGGGTCAGCTGAAGCATGTGCAGCAGATCCAAGCCACTGACTCCGCTTTTGCTGCCATTTCTTGGCGATGGATCTGTCGTGACCTGGGGTTCTGCTGGCAACGGTGGTGACAGTAGCTCTGCACAAGATCAGCTGAAGAAGGTGCAGCAGATCCAAGCCACTACTCGCGCTTTTGCTGCCATTCTTGGCGATGGGTCGGTCGTAACCTGGGGTTTTGCTCAGTTTGGTGGTGACAGTAGGAGCGTGCAGCATCAGCTACAGAATGTGCAGAAGATTCAGGCCACTGATGACGCACTTGCTGCCATTCTTGGTGATGGATCCGTCGTGACCTGGGGTGCTGCTGACCGCGGTGGTGACAGCCACGCTGTGCAGGATCAGCTGCAGAATGTGCAGCAGATCCAAGCCTCTGAGGGTGCATTTGCTGCCATTCTTGGCAATGGGTCGGTCGTGACCTGGGGGAATGCGCTGTGTGGTTCTGCCAGCGGTGCTTTGCAGGATCAGTTGAAGAATGTGCAGCAGATTCAGGCCTCTTTGGGTGCTTTTGCTGCTATACTTGGAGATGGATCCGTCGTGACCTGGGGTGGTACTAGTTTCGGTGGTGACAGTAGTGCTGTGCAGGCCCAGCTGCTAAATTGGACTGCAGATCCAAGCCTTTGAGAGCGCATCTTCTGGTCTGCAGTGTCAACCGAAGAGTGGGCGTGGCAGGAGCCTTTGCCGCTGTTCTTGACGATCATTTTGTGGTGTGTTGATGTAATGCTAAGCTGCTAAACACGGTGGTGACAGTAGTGCGGTGCGAATGAAATGCACAATCAATACTGGGCCTCAACAGCACCCTTCTACTCTCAAAATAGTCGGATCCCTATACAAATAGGTTAGACCGGTACACCTTCTACTAAAGTGATTCAATTGTTGAACCCTAAAAATTCAGTGACACGCAGCAGATTCCCTTAACCCTAAACCCTAACCCCTAAACCCTATATAAATCCCTAAACCCTAACCCCTAAACCCTAAACCCTAACCCCTAAACCCTTTTTTGCTGCATTTCATGGCAGCTCGTAGGAGGAAGCGGGGCTTGGTCCGGACCGTAGCTGAAGGATGTTGCAGACTTGTTTAATGTAGGGGCCCAAATAAATAGTTTAGGGTTCCTTTAAAGGGGTCTATAAGGGTCCACTACAAGGGCTATTATAAGGCTTTAGTGTAGGGGCCTGAATAATTCCCTCTACTATTTTTTTTTTGGGGGGGTTCCTTATCATAAGTATATAATAATGGGACGCAAAACCCTAGTCCAGCCATTATTAAGCCCCCGATATTAGTGCTTTAGGGTTTCAGGTTCTTGGGTTTCGGGCTTCGGTTTTGGGTTCAGGTCGTCGATGAGTTCATCAGTACAATGCACAGTACAAGCTGTAACTGTAGACAAGCCCTCGCGAGGGTGCGGCATTGAAGCGCTGACCAGGGCAGAAAACGCGCACAATCGTGCATTCAACACCTAAACTCTTAACCCAAAACCCCAGCCTGACAGACTGCAGCCCTAGCCACAGTCAATGCAGAGGTCGGTTGAGGGTTTAGGGTTAATGACCTGTAAGGTCATCCCCTTATAGTCGTATGAATATTATAGTAATATGGGAACCTGATTAAGGAACTGAGTGTCTTTGTTCGTGTTCTGTATATGACCCTCATATTTGGGGGTTATAGGCCTAGGGTTTCTTGATCAGGCTCTTACATTGTATGCCATTCCAGTAATTCAGGCCCGCTGTTTCACCAGGAGCACGGAGCTCTTGACCTGCAGCGTTGCCAGGACCTTCAACCTTTTGGGTTCCCCTAACCCTAAACCCTAAACCTAAACCCTAAACCTAAACCCTAAACCCTAAACCCTGCTAAACCAAATAGCAGGAGAAAGGGTGCCCTGATATTACTGAGAAACCTAGTCGAAGTCAGTCTAAGGACTATACGAGGCTATCTCTGTTTTTTGGTCAGTGTAAGAAATCTACAGGGTCGGCTAGAGATTGGCTGTCAGGGCCGTGGCTTAGGGCTTAGGGTTTAGGGTCACAATTCTGCCTGGGACACTCTTAGCCCTACTCAGAACTTCTACACATGGCCGCTGCCCCAAGCCTAAATTCTAAAATTATTTTCCTAACCCTAAATCCTAAACCCAAACCCCTAAGCCCAAAATCCTAAGCCCCAGGCCTAAACCCCAAACGGAAGAAGCCCTAGAAGAAGGCCCTTGCAAACCCCGAGCCCGATGCTTGCTGACAGGACCACGAGCAGCTGACGTTTGAGGCCTCCGAATAGAGGGGCCCTCTTAGGTAGAACAGATTTTTGGGGTATGTTTTTGTATGACGATACTTGGAACCCAAAGGAATAATAGTGATATCCATCCTTGTCCAGGGTTTTGTCGGGTTTAACAGCTGTTTTGGGTTTTGCAGGTTTGCAACGCGGCTTTATAGAGTGGTAGAGTCTTTTTGTAAGGGCCGATCAGAATTTCCTACGGTTTAATGGGGGTTTAGGAATAGTTAGTACTAGTATCTTCTTTTAGTTCCTGTTATAGCTATACTGTATCCTGCACAACATTCTACTATAAGGGCCTTCAGAATTACCTATACTCTTTTGGGGGCTCCTTCTTAAACTTCTAGTATTATATTCCCCAAACCCCTAGTCTAATTATTAGGGCCCCTAGCCTATATCTTAGATCCCTTATAGCACCCTTATAGTATCCCCTTTTAAGGAACCCTTTAAAGGAACCCACAGTAGCCCCGAAGCCCTAGAACCCCAGAGCTCCGAACCCCCAAGGCCCCAAACGCCTAAGCCTTTCGCCTTACGCACAAAACTCTGGAGCCCTAACTTACTTGGAGGCCCTTTTTGACTTAGTAAGTAGGGTTAGTAAGGTGGGTTATGTGGGATTATAATAGGGTTTTTAAGGGATACTAAGTAGACTTACTAAGTCAAAAGGGCCTCCAAGTAGGGACCCCAGAAACACATAAGCATAAGCATTTTATGGGGGATATCCCTACCTTAATGGGCTTCATGATAAGGGGGTTTCTATGGGATATCCCTATCCTAATTTTTGCTTATGTGCTTTTTTGGGGCCCTATTAAACTCATATTTAAAGGACTCTTATGGAGCCCCTGTAGAACCCGAACAGGAACGGTTTAGGGTTTAGGGTTTAGGGTTTAGGGAGGAACCTTGTCCTACCCTTCTAGCAACGCCGGGTTCAGGGTTTGAGGGCTTCCCAAGACTTAGGAATACAGGAGCCCGAACAAATACCAATGCCCTAAGCCCTAAACCCCAAAACCATAACTATACTGCAGTTACTCCCAAGGCCCTTTTCTAATTTTCCAGGCTCTTCTAGTATCGCAACCCTAAACCCTAAACCCTGAACCCTTGGCGTTTACTTGAAGAAATCCCTATCTAGTGTTTAGGAGCTGGGGTTGGCAGTTCAGGGTTTGGGCGTACCGGAGGCTCGCCGATCTCTGCATGTCATCCATTCGCGGCTGGAAGAGGCCAGGGTCTCGGGGCGGGTTTAGGATTTAGGGTTTTGGGTTAAGGCTGCTGCGTTAGACCTTAGTACGATTATTACCCTTCTTGCTATCGTTACAATCAGAGTGACTTTAATCATCGTTACTACTGATGCAGTTGGATCTTCGTTTTCTCATCACATCACTTGTTTCTTACATGTTACGCATTGTTGCCGGTGGCTTTTTATACTACTAGCAGTTGTTGTGCTCGGGCATTTCAGTTTTGATGTGCTTCCAGCTAGTATCTCTTCTTGTGACGATACTTGTCGCGACTGTTTCTATTGCATTTTCAGTGCCATGGCGACTATTGATGTTTGATCAGGCTTCTGATTGTTTTCGCTCATCTCTAGCACCACGAACGCCGCTGGCACTACCATCACGAGCATCACGAGCATCACGAGCATCACGAGCATCACGAGCATCACGAGCACCGCTAGCACCGCTAGCACCACTAACCACGAGCAGCGCTATGCCCATTACTGCACCCCCACTACCAGCACTATCAACACTGCTCCCCTAGTACTACTACTGCTACTACTACTGCTACTGCTCCTACTGCTACTGCTCCTACTGCTACTGCTGTTCTACTACTACTACTGCTGCTGCTACTACTACTGCTACTACTACTACTAGTACTACTACTGCTACTGCTGCTCCTAGTCCTACTCCCGCAACTACTGCTATGGCTACTGCTACAACTACTGCTACTGCTAGTGCTACAACTACTGCAACTGCTACTGCTACTCCTACTGCTACTCCTACTCCTACCCCTACTTTTACTCCTGCTCCTACTCCTACTCCTCGTCCTCCTCGTGCTACTCCACCTCCTACCCCTACTACTGCTACTACTAGTACTACTACTACGACGACGACTACTACTACTACTGCCAGTACTTGTCGTTGCGATTCCTTATTTCTCTTTGCTCATTCTCGTTCACATTGCTTGTAAGGGTTTGAGGGCTTATGGCTTGGTTTAGGCACATAAGTTTTGGGTTCTTTCATCGAGCGGATCTTCAGAATGCAGGAACCCACCATACCCTGTTCGCCGCACGGATCGGCGAGATAAGATTTGGAGTCTGGGGCTTTACGAACCAAAGGGTTAGGTGTGCGAAGATGTAAGTGATGCTAGCTTGCTTGTAAAGCGCCAGCACACATATGGCACTTGTTTTGCGACGCTGTGCGAAGAACGTCCGCTGACTGTGATCATTGATCATGGTGATGACAACGATGTTTGATGTGGATGGATGATGACAAAAGGAGGCGGATGTACAATGCTGACACGAACATGGTGCTGATTCAATAACGATGATGCTCCATTGAACATGTATCCACAGCTTTTTTCAGACACTTCCGTAGAACAACAAATGTTTCAGACCTCTTCAATCGCCGCCTCACCAAAGCAACCCTTAACCCGCACACCCTAAAGCCCCGACACTCCATAACTCGAGTTGAGACCCTTCATCATGAACAACAAGCAGGCCTTATACCCTAAACAGCCGCAAAGCAGTAAAGACGCTTGTAGTATAATGGAACCCTGATAGACGTGATAGAGCCATTATAGAACTGTTATCTTATACCCTGACAGAGCCCTTATAGAACAATAATTATAGAGCCCTTGTAGATCCCTTGCAGAGCCCGCATGAAATCCTTGTTTCAATTTTTAGAACCCTCCCTTATAGAGCCTGTATGAGCTTATTCACAAGCCTTAAAGTTTAGGGTTTAGGGGTTTACATAGGGGTTTAGGGTTCCGGGTTTAAGGCCCCTTTACTAAACCCTATTCTAATTATTAAGGCCCCTGTACTCAACCCTTATAGTAGCCCGTATAGTAGGCCTTATAGACCCCTTCAGGGATCAGGGTTTAAGGCAATTCCTTAACAAGAGCCCAGTATAGAACCCTTATGGATCCCTTATAAAACCCTTGTAGAACGCTTGTAGAACCCTTATGGACCCCTTAAACTCTGGGGTTTAAGGTTTTGCGGTTTGGAGGATCTAGAAAGTAGATCCCCTAATTTGGGGCCCTATACTACTAAGGGTACTTTATAGGAAACCCCCATTAAGGGATCTACTTTTTGGATCCTCCCGGGGTCTGGGTTACGAGGTGCTGTCGCTGTCGCCCGAGGAGGCTCCAAAGGAGCCGGAGGCAGCACGGCCCCCCACCCCGGCCACGGGGGCCACGCCCGAGGACGCGCGTTAGGGGCCTTTAAAAGGGATCTGTTAGGGTTTGGGGGTTGCTTTAAAGGGATCTATAGGGGTTTAGGGTTGAGGGTCTAGAGGGGGTTTCGGGGTTTAGGGGGTTTACGGCTTTAGGGGTCGAGGGCTCAGGGTTTTAGAGGGGTTCTGCAGGTTTCTTTCTCAGGTTCTACAAGGTTTTTACGTTTTAGAGTTGGGAGTTTAGTGTTCAGGTTTTACCAGGGTTTGCACAAACAAGCGTTGTTGTTTATCAGGTTTGATAGGCGCCATGTTGGGTTATATTGGTTCGAGGGGTGTTTCGTGGCTCCTCTTTTGCCCCTTTCTGCAGCTGGAGAATTGAAATCATCTTTGAGAGCTGACGCCGTGTAGCAGCTTGGGGCGTGACGACGCACGAATGTACTAGAGCCTTCATTCGTTTAAGGCGGTACAGGAGTCCGTGTATGAGCGTTTTGTGGCGGCCCCATCAAAGTCAAAGGTCCATGCCCCAAAACCTTGTCCTGTTGGGTTGACTCACGGCTCATAGAAACCCTAAACCCTACATTTCCCGAGAGCTTTCCTGAGTCTGATACGCCACGGAATTCAGTAATGACCAGCGAGGTTTAGGGTTCCTTAATATATTTATATTACAATAGACCCCAAACCCAATTCTAAGTATCAAGGCCCTCACAGTAATCGCTCTTGACACTTTTATTCTCAGCCTTGAGCGCGTCAAAACAAACACCCTCAACACTAAACCCTCTAAACCCTAAACCCTAAACTCCCTAAACCCTAAAATCCCTAACCCTAAACACTAAACCCTAAACTCCCTAAGCCCTAAACCCTAAACTCCTTAAGCCTTGAAGCCTAAACCGTAACAAACGCCAGACCCAGAGCCTGTGAGGACCCGGTAGCATCCGAAGCCCCTGAGATTGACCTGGAGGCGCCGACACTTAGATGCCCAGAGACTCCAGTATCCCTTAACTAAGGACTATACCTTAAGTTATAGCAGGATCCCTCATACGTTTTAAGGTATATTCCGTAAGCAAAGGATATTGGAGTCTCTGGTTATTGTGTTGGTGCTTTAGGGCTTTAGGGTTCAGAGTTGAGAAATTCGGGAACTGGGATTAGTGTCTAGAGTTGGATCCACAAGTTTCAAAACACTAGCTGTGGAACTTGTGCCAGGGCAGCTTAGAGTGAGGGCAGAGAGTTCGGGCGGAAGCTCGCACCTTGGTTTTGGAGTCAAGGGTTCTGTTTCTTCTTTTGGGGTTAGAGTTTAGGGTTTTGAACCATACTGTGAAGGGCGGCTTACTTTTCACCTGATCGCACTTGTAGTTCTGAGCCAACCGAAACGCCCCCCTACTGCCCCTGGGCTCGGTTGCAATGGGGCTATGCTCCAATTCTACAGAACCAATTGGGCTATGCTATGGTTGTACGGATTCCCCCTCATCCCCCGAATTCAGGCTTTTACGGTTCAGGGATGTAAAGGTTTTAGACCATTCGATCGTCCTGGGGCTTTTTGGGTCAAGGGTTCTGAGGGGCAGAATGGGCCTGAAGATCTTGAGGGCGTTTTCCTGATCCTGTATGTACGAGTTTATACTGGGCTGTTTGGGGTGTAAGGGTTCAGTGATTCTCTTACAGTTTGTGCTGGTCTGTCGGGAAACTGGCAGGTCAACACCGCTCCCGATGTCGTGGCGCAGGAAGCAAAGATGTTGGAGCAGATGGCAGATGGGGGTGCATTTGAAGGCACTCCGGAGATCACGCCTCAGCCGGGGCCCTTTATCCCGGAGCTCACGGCAGGGCCCACCTTGCTAGCCAAGAAGGATGCCCAGTGCAAGCCCTGCCCATACATGAGCCCCGTCCAGCGCCGGGTGAGTCAGCCGACCCTCCTCCTCTCCCCCAACGTGCGCCCCACACGGAGCCTCATCTGTCCGTCGGCTGCGTCACTGGCCCGTTCCGTCACCTGCCCGGTACGCCACAACCCAGTGCAAATGACCACACGTGCACAGAGCCCTTTACATATCCACACCACGCGCGGCCAGGGGCACAGCATCGTGGCACCCCGCTTCATTTCCCACGAGCCACCACGGCCTTTCTGTGAGCCGATCACCCGGGCGACCTCACCGCCCCTGCTCCGCGCGGCCTCGCCCCTCAGCGAGCTCCGCGAGCTGACGCCTCCAGCTTGGAAGTGGCAAACCAGCGGACCTACCGGACCTGCCCCCGCCTCTCCCACCTGCTGGCCCCGTCCGGCACCTTGGCCATAGTTGGGTAACATTTTACAAATTAAAGGGTACATAAACCCGATAAGGAATAGAACCTCATATTTTTAATACTACTCAATAAGGAATAGAATTTTTAACACTATCCCAACCATGAACTAGGCACCACAAAGCTGCCGGCCCTGCTGGGTGCTCACGAGAAGCACCTCCTAAAGGGAGCTTAAAGACTCAGAGAACCCCAAAGAAAGGTCTTTGATCCCAGCAAGTACCATGATATATGCTATTCTATGATCTACTATAGTGCACTAAACCCTAAACCCTAAACCCTAAACCCTATTCTATGATCTACGCATCCCCAAACCCTACCAAATAGTAGGTTATGACCCCTTAATGATAGGGTTTAACCCCTAAAACAGTAGGTTTGGGGATCCCCAGGTATAGTATACTCTAAACCGATCCTGAACCCCAAACCTTGAGTTTCCTTGATTCAAGGTCCTGGGGTTCTCTGGGGAAGGTCTCACCCCAAACCTTCAGTTTCAACCCTGTTTTTCTTGACCGTGGCCGGGCCGACAAGCGTCCCGGCCTGGTTTAAAACCAAGTCGTTTGGGTTTCACATGAGGTCAGAGGATGCAGAAATGCACCACAGGGGACTTGTGTGAGTAGAACATGTGTATGTTATAGCATCCTTACAAACGGACTGCGGGTAATGAGAGGATACTATTTTGTCAGACCTCGAGATTGTTGTGGCTTCGGCTTCTGCGCGAGGGTTCTCCTAGAAGCCCAGCTTCCAGCAATGGAGATTATAAAGTAATTGCCTCTGCAACTCGTAGTTATAAGTTGTAGAGGCGCGCAAGGGTGTCTTACAATGGGCGCACACTAAGTCGTCCAGTGGTACCTTTATGCCCTCTCCACTTCGGGGTCCTTACCCAAATTGAATAGTCGGCCAACGGATTCCCTCATTATCAAGTTCTTCAGCGGGAGACCTGACTATTCTGGTCCTTGTGTAATAAACATGCTTTAATACACTCCGAAACTCTAGTTAGATGTTTAGGGGCCCTATATTACGCCTTATAGAACTCCATAAGAACTCTTCCTGTAGTGTTCCCTTTTAATAAGCCTTTCAGAAGCCCATAAACACCCATACTATCGTGTTCCTGTTCTGATTACTTGGATTGGAGGTTCATGGGACTTAGTAAGTACAGTTATAAGTTATGAGTACCTTAGCTGGGGTTATAATTATACCTTATTCATAACCCTAGTTAGTAGCTCCCATGGACCACTAAGTAGACCCTAAACCCTAAGCCACCCTAGATCCCTTATGGAACCCTGTCAGGAACTCCTTAAGGAACCCTTTAAGTTATTAAGTCCTCTGAACCTTTCAGTAGACCCTAAACCCTAAACCCTTAAAGGGAACCCTAGTATAGAACCCTACAGTACCCTCAAAAAAGGACCCTAAACCCTAGTTACTAAGTCCCATGAACCTCTAAGTAGTAAGGCCCCTGGACCTTGATTCAATGCAGCTTGGGGGTTACGGAGGGTTTGAGGTGGGGGGTGTTACTATAGGGACTACTATAGAGGCTTGAAAATTAGAAATAGGGTTCCTTCACAAGGGGGTATAATAAGGGCTACTTTGAGGGCTATTATAAGGATTTAGTATAGGGGCCTTAATTGGATTCCTTATTATAGTTATAGTATAAAGGGCCCCAAAAACCCTATTCTAATTATTATTTCAGGTGTGGGGTGTCAGGGGTTTCGGATGTTTTCAGGTTCCGCGTTTAGCGGTTTGGGGGCTCAAGGTTTGGAGTTAAGGGTTGTTTGGAGTGTTTGGGGTGTTTAGGGTTTAGGGTATAGGGTGTTTGGGGTTTGCAATTTAGGGTACTACTCATGAGTTCGCATGAGGTCTCTAGCCATGGCTCAGAGCTGAGTACTCTGAAATCTGTAGCATAGGTTCCCTGAAGTTACCCCCTCGATCTAGTTATAGACTGTAAGCCTCAGAGCCAAAATCTCTGCATAAACGGTTTAGGGTTTAGGGTTTAGGGTTTATAGCAAGACCATTCTGAAACGCACTGCTTTCTTAAGGTTCCTCTTCTAGAGGTGTGACGATGGAGCCGCCGATGTGCAGCCATTTTCGGTTGCTCCCTTTGGGATGCATGGTTAAAGCACGGTACACCCAAGATCCTTCAAATGACCGATGCAATCTCTTCGACTCTCTAGACTGTAAGTCTCTTATAACCGCCCTTCTACCTCAAAGTTAGGATCTTCGTGTTTGCCTGCTCTCATTAAGGCCCCTATACTAAATCATTATAATAGCCCGTATAGTAGCCCTTACAGACCCCTTTAAAGGAACCCTATTTGCCTGCTCTCATGGTCATCTATGACATTGCCCTTTCATGCTCAGCCAGACGGCTCGAACAGCGTAGCCCCCCCCCCTCGAACATGCCCTCATGTGCCGGGGACTCCAATATCCCTTAATTAAGGAATATACCTTAAATTATAGTAGGATCCTTAATAGGACTTGAAGAATATTCCCTAATTAAGGGATATTGGAGTCTCTGGGTGTGCCAGACGATGGCTCGAATCCCCCTCAAGTCAGGCAGGAACCACCGTGAGCCCAGAACTCGGTTTTGTCTTTCTTGTCTGACCCACTCGAGGCCCACCTCTTCGTGAGGGCTGCGTGAGCAACACCTGACTCAAGCCCGCGCCAGTCGCAGAATCTTAGCCTCACCTGCCGCTTCATCCCTGCCGAACCACAAATCTTAAGCCCCAAACGCTAAACCTGCACCTGAACCAGCCATGTCGTGCGACTTGGGTAGGTTGAAATCTGCGCCGCGGGCTTAAGCATGATCCGGGAAAACAGTGTCGAATTTCAAGGTAAGGGTTTAAGGGAGGTTAAGGGTTAATGAGGTTTAGGGTTTAGGGTTTAGGGTTGATATAATGAGGTCTAGGGTGCAGGATTTCGGGTTATTGATGTCTTCCAGGGTTTTGGGGTATTGGGAGTTCCAGGATTTGGGACTCTTCGTCTGGGTTGTGTTGTGGATTTGGGTCTGCAGCTCCTCTAAAGCTTTACAAAGTCCACGACAAGCTTTGCAAAATGTTTAAGGCCAAACACCGCACTCCTACTGAAGCCATCCTAGGATCCCAGAACAGTGCTGGAATCCGTCATCAAACGCTACATATACAGATACAATAGATGGGTAAATGGATGGATGGATGGATGGATGGATCTTGCATCACATTGCATTCGGATACATTGGGTTAGATTAGGTTAGGTTTCTTGTTAGATCAGATGAGGTTCGTTTACATTAGGCTAGGCAGATAGATAGGTAAATGGAGACCTAAGCTGTTCTAAACCGTGAGTCCAAACCCTAAACCGTAAACCCTAACCCAAAATAATAGCAGCACCAATAATAGCAAAAATCATAATTCTAGCATCAATAAATAGCAACAGTAACCATCATAATACGAAAAAGAATCATAATCATAATCTTAGTAGTAACCACAACGATGAAGCGAAAGAGACACCCTAAACCCTAAACCCTAAACCCTAAACCCTAAACCCTACACCCTAAACCCTAAACCCTAAACCCATATAGATACCAGTCCTCAGGTCCGCCCTTCGCGACTGGGAGGAGGACCGAGCAAAGGCGTCTGGGGATGCGCAGAATATGGGGCCTCAGGGCTTGGGGGAGTTTAGGGCTTTAGGGTTTTTGTTAGGGGTTTTGGTGGTTTAACCTTTTTTGTTTTTAATGTGTTTTTTTGTGTTGAGGGCGTTAGTTTATTTATTTTTTTTCGGGTTTTGGGGGGTTTTAGGTTTTTTAGGTTTTAGGGCTTTAGGGCTTCAGGGCTTTGGGGGTTTGGGGGCTTTCGGCTGCAGAGCTTAAAAGGTTTAGGGGTTCGGGTTTAGGTCGGAATACTGAGTAATATTATCCCCTGATAGTTCCTATGTGATTAGTAGTAGTATGCCCTCTTGGTCCCTATCTAACGCACGGCTCGATCCCCAAACAGCCTCTGTAGACTTGTGCTGTATTATACTAAACCCTATTCGCTTCGGAGGGTTGCGGGTTTTAGCGGGTTTGTGTGAGGAAGCTTTGGGCTTTTGGATGTTTTTAAGGGTAGGCTGTAGAATCCCAGAATATCAGACTCTTGCAGAGTAATTGCAGGCCCTGAGAAGGGTATGAAGGGCTTTAGATATTTTTGGTCACTTTCTCGGATTCGCGTCAGGTCTAATAGTGTCATGGCAAGACTGGGGTTGGGGAGTTGGTACGGTAGAGGTTTAGGCAGGTTGTCCTTAAGATGATGACCATCATCATGTCCATCCGGACCATCAGTG
Organism: Symbiodinium sp. clade A Y106; assembly: GCA_003297005.1. Lineage (NCBI taxonomy): Eukaryota > Dinophyceae > Suessiales > Symbiodiniaceae > Symbiodinium > Symbiodinium sp. clade A. Next base: position 296,920 of record BGNK01000108.1, on the reverse strand, counting down.
TAATCACCATGCACCGCGGCTTGCCGCAGTATGGCAATGATTATCAGCTCGTTCCTCATCATCCTCGTCATCCTCAACATCCTCATCATCATCATCATCCGACGGACGGAAAAGAGGTCTAAAAAAACACGATAGCCGCTAGCCCTAAACCCTCAAGAAAGAAATACATAGAAATTGCTTGTCGTTGCTTGCGTTGAAACCCCTAAACCGTCAATTTCAAGCCCAACCCGGCCCCAAGCCAGGCCCCCAGCCCCCAGCTCCAACCCCGCCCCAGCCCCCGCCCCAGCCCCCAGCCCCCAGTTCCCAAAACACGAAAGCAGTCGGAAAACCCAGCCCCAGAGCCCAGCCCAGCCCAGCCCAGCCCAGCCTCCCGGCTCATCACTCAAACCCAAGTTCAAAACGGAAACCTGTCGTTTCGGTCAAAACGTTTCGACCAAACCTCTTCGGTCAAAACTTATTTCCACCCAGACCCTTAACAATTTCTATAAACACTAATCCTTAAACCCTAAACCCGAAAACAGGAAAAAAAAAGAACCCCCAGGCCTTTGCTTCCTGGGCCTCGGCCTCCCGGGAGCTGCTCGAGAGCCTCCGCGCTGCCGTGGACCTAGGCCTCTCGGGCAAAAAAGGAAGAACCTGGGGGTCCTTTAAAGGGGTTCCTAGGGGTTCCTTTAAAGGAAGAACCTAGGTTCCTCGGTGTTCCTTTAAAGGAAGAACCTGGCTTCCTAGCGGTTCCTTTAAAGGAAGAACCTGGGGGTCCTTTAAGGATCCCTTTAAAAGGGATCTGTGATTTAGGGTTTAAGGTTTCGGGGTCCTTTGTGGGGTTCCTCGAAGGAATTTAAGGGGCTCCTTTAAAGGAACCCCTTAGGGATTTTTGTGAAGGGTTTCTTTAAGGCTTTAAGGTTTAGGGTTCTTTGGTTCTTTAAAGGGGTCCTTCCAGGGTTCCTTTAGAGAACTTAGGAGTCCTTCAAGGGATCCCGGGCCTTTTCGGGCTTCGTTTAAGGCCTCCTTTAGGGGGGTCTTTGAAGGGCTGTTTTGGGGTGACTATAGGGTTTGTATCGGCTCTTATACGCTAGGGCTTTTATAGGGTTGCGCTTAGTAGGGTTTAGGGTTTAGGGTTCGGGTAGGGGTTCCTGAAGGGGGGTTTATGCAGGGATTCGGCATCTAGTCTAAGGGCCCTTGAAATCAACCCTAGTCGAACATCCCACCACGGTTCAAGGGGTATAGGGTTCAGAGGAGTTTAGAGTTCATTTTTTTAACGGCAGTTTAGGGACAAGGACCTCTACAAGAGCCTTAAACCCGAACCCTCCAGGAACCCCTACAGGAACCGTTACAGGAAGCCCGGAAGAGCACCTTAACGGACCACCCTAAACCATGAACCTAAACCCTACCTGGACCCCAAATAGCCTCCCTTTTAAGGATCTATATAATGAAATCATAATAGAGAACCCACCCAAGAAGGAAGGTTTTATAGGGTCCAGGTAAACCCTACAAAGGGTTTGGAGCATTCACACTTCCTTCGAGGTGCGACCCAACACCTCGAGCTGCAGCAGCTGCTGAGCCTGCGGAGCGTGGCCGACCGTGCCTATGCCCAGGCCCCCCAGAAGCTCAAAACCTCCGTAGTTATGGTTGAGGGTTTAGGGGTAGTTATGGGTTCTGACTATGGGTACTATAGGGGCCTCAATAACTAGAATAGGGTGTTGGGGTATGCAAAACTACAGCTACAATAAGGAACCCGACAGGGCATCAGAAGAGAAAGCCACCATCCCGATCTCCCGGCGCCTAAACATCCCCAAGACTTCAACCTGACATGTTGCCGAAAAGACCTTCTTCGTTAAGGCTTGGTTTTGTATAGGGGCTTCATACTAGGGGACCAGAGATGCACTTGTTTTAGGAGCAAGAAAATCACAAGTCCTAAACCCTGAAAGCCCAAACCTTTAGCTGCAGGCGTTGGCAGCGGGACTGCCTTCCAAGGACCTTCGAGCTTGCCTAAACCCTAAACCCTAAACCCTAAACCCTAAACCCTAAACCTAAACCCTAAACCCGAAACCGAGCTTGCTGGCTTTCCGCTCAGGGTGGCCCTTTCGGAACACAGCTTCCTCACAGTTTACTCAGGGCTTCCAGGCTCAGGGTTTTGGTCTTAGGGTTAGGGATCCTTTTGGTTCCTTTAAAGGGTTACTATAGGGGTACTATACGGGTTCCTTTAAAGGGCTCTATCAGGAGTATGGGAGTTTCCGAAAATTAGGGGTCCTTATAAGTCAAGGTCACATAAGGGAAATGGAGGGATGCCCTTGTAAGGGTTTGGGGGTTGGGTTTAGGGGTTTAGAATTTAGGGTTTAGGGGTTTAGGGTTTAGGGGTTTAGGGTTGTTTGTAAACCCCAGAAAAACGCACAATTGGTTTTTCAGGATTGATGCCAAAACTGCACTGAGGTTGCAGGTTCCGGACCAATCCTGCTCCTGAGCCCTAAGCCCTAAACCCTAAGCTTTCTCCCTAGCAAGTCAGTTCTGGGCTGCGTCGGACTCAGCACATCGGGCAGTCGTTGTTTCATGGTAGGTTACGATATCCGTAAACCCTAGACCACAGTAGGGTTTCGGATCCATGATCTTATTATGTTTTTTTGAACCTTTAATGGAGAACCCAGAGACTCCAATATCCCTTAGTTAAGGAATATACCTTAAATTTCAGTAGGATTCGTAGGATCCCGAATATGATTTAAGGTATATTCCTTCATTAAGGGATATTGGAGTCTCTGGGCTTATCGGGACTAAACCCTGCAACCGTCGAAATCCGAAACGTTCAGGGATTCGATCTCGATTCTATTTTGGTGGTCGCTGGAGTAAGGATTCTGCAGTTCAGGGCTGATACAAGAGTCCCACAGATCCTGAAACTCCCGAATGCAGAGTTCCTTACTGCGAAAAACACTTCATATTCTGGACCCCAAACCCAAACCCCAAACCTTGAACCCCTAAACCCTAAACCTCAAAGCCCTAAATCTCTAAACCCCGACGGCCTTGCAAGCAAAGCCTTGCGGAAGCAGGAGGACGACTCTGCACCTTCAAGGCTCGAGTGTTGTTGCTTCATGCCGCTTTGCAAACCGATCCTTCAAGTAGAAGCATACATATACCTACCTAGTTGAGAAGAAGCAGCTGCATAAAAACAGTTGCCTACCAAAAAATCGCATTGTCATAGGCAGGTAGGCAGGTAGGCAGGGTGGTAGGTGGGTAGTGGCTAGGTCGGCTAGGTGAGTAGATAGATAGGTGAGCGGGGCAGACGTACATGTGCACTATGCGTACGGTGTCCACATGTGTACTCATACATGCATGCATGCATGCATATATACATACCAACATAAGTTCATACTTACATACATCCATGCATACATGCATACATGCATACATACCTACATGGGTACACCACATTCCCATACATACATGCCTACTTGCATGCATACATGCGTACATACGGCCGACAGTTCGCTCCCGCCGAAGAAGTGGACGATCGCCTGATCCTCCTTGGCTCCAGACACCCTTGATCCGTAACCCACGGCCCCAAACCCTACATCTCAAACCCTACATCTAAAGCTCATAGGGCTTGGATCTACACTATACAGGTTGAGGAGCTGAACATGTAGGACGAAGGGTTTAGGACCACAAGTCCTTGCCGGACCGACCATACCAAGCCTTGCAATCGACAGCTGGAGAGACCCTTACAACCACGTGCTGGCAAGTGCGCTCTTCCTCAACCCAGCCGGCCCGAAGCACTACACCCGAAACTCTCGAAACACTAGAGACCATAGACCCTAAGTCCTAAACCAAACACCCCAAAACCCCAAACCCGACACCCTTAAGGCGCAGCCCCGGCACCCCCAAGCTGCTAAAAGCATACCTGGATCCCCTGGCCGGAGCTCCGGCAGCTGAGCACCATGAGTTTGGGATGGCTGACGGAAAGTTCTCTGATCCCCAAGGAGTGGGGGACCCAGAAGGCATCGAGAATCTCAAACCCTAGTTTACCCTACTGCTGATGACGTAAATCCTGCGTACCTATTATTGTATATTCCTTATTTATGGGTAATGCAGGATTTATATATCATCAACCCTAATACCCCAAAGAGCTGCAAAACCCAGACGCCTACTAGCCAAACCCTGAATCCCTAAACCCGAAGAGCCCGAACCACCGAAAACCTGAATGACCCTAAGCACTACTACCGAAGGCTTAAAAGGCTTAAGCCCTAATGACCCTAATGACCCTAAGAGCCCGGCGCCCATGCCCTGAAAACCCCAACACCTTGAACCCAAAATCCTAACACCTGAAGCCCTAAAGCCTTACTACCTAAGCCCCCTAAATCCTGGTACCTGTAAACCCTAATCCCCAGATGCTCCACAACCCGTTACCTACGGTATGTACCTTAAAACACGGAGTGATACTTAACATAGTTTAGGCTATGCTCAGGTTTTGCAATCTCAGAGAATCTCTGGGTTTGAAAATTCGTGGTTTGGTTTCTTCATAAAGACAGGTCTGGATAATTTCCCTGTAGTCCCTAGAAATCCAAGCCCCAAACCCTAAACCTCTACAACTATGTTATACCCAAAGCCCTACGGCCCAGCCGGTGCGCAAGAGGTTCGGGGTTTAGGGTTTAGGGCCTAGGTACCGGCCGAGTCGCGTCTCATCGCGACTCCGGCCTGATGACATAACCTCGAAAATAACAAAGGGCCGCCGACATTTAGGGTTTAGGGTTTAGGGCCGCCGACATTTAGGGTTTAGGGTTTAGGGCCGCCGACATGGTCGGTTTGGGCAGGGTGGCCTTAGAGCAAGCGGTCCTGGACAGAGGGAGGTGGGAGGTGGGAGATTGCATACCTCTTGTCCTTCTTAGAAGACACACCTGCGGCCGTGTTCAGGCTCAACGAGGGGACGAAGACTCCGAGTGCAAGGAAGCCTCTGAGGGAGCGCGAAGACCTGCTGAGAAGAACGGCGCAACAAGAAGCCATGCCGGCCTAGCATAAAAACAAACTGATATAGTGTAATATACTATAATATACGATACCATAATATACTACAATATGCTCATATACTATGTTTCGGCATCGAATGGCCCAGAGAAGGCGGCTGGCTGCATCGGCAGTGTTTCCTTCTGCGCGCCTTCGTTTGCAAGCTTTCCGAGACTTGGTGCAGGTGAAGGATCAGGATTGTGTGGCACAGGCACAGGTCTTGCGCTATTTCCGCCTCTGGCTCAGTTCATCAGAATCGCGGCCTCGTGCCTTCGGCCTTTGTGCCTTCGGGCCTTTGTGGTAGAGCAACCATTGACATGACTTTTATGAAGGAGGTCGGCGGCCTGGCGACCCCGCTCTGCTAGGGATTTAGGGACTTGGGGTTTAGGGGTCAGGGGCTTTAGAAGTTCATGGCTTGCATCTTTACAAGACGTCCGGCGCTTAGGGTTTGGGCTAGGCTTCAAGTTTTAGGTTCTACCCAGAGGACCCAATATCCCTCAATTAAGGAATATAGCTTAAATCATAATATGAAGCCCCTTATCATTTAAGGTATATTCCTTAATTAAGGGGCATTGGGCTCTCTGGGTAGTTCCTTGGCAGCTTTGCGTTGTGGCTCTTTACAAGGGCTTAGGAGCTCTGGGAGGGGTCTTTGGGGTCAGTGGCCTAAACTCTTACCCTAAATCATAAAGTCTAAAACCCTAAACCTTAAAATCTACATCCTAAAGTCTAAAACCCTAAACCTTAAAATCTCAATCCTAAAGTCTAAAACCCTAAACCTTAACATCTAAATCCTAAAGTCTAAAACCCTAAACCTTAAAATCTAAATCCTAAAGTCTAAAACCCTAAACCTTAAAATCTAAATCCTAAAGTCCAAAACCCTACGTTCTAAGATCTAAATCCTAATGTCTGAACTCTGGGCCCTTTAGACGCTGGTGCCAAACTCACGAAGCCAACCAGTCCTCAAGCATGTAAAGACTCGAAGAAAGTACAAGTTGCAAGGGCCTTTAAGGCTCCGAGCCTCTTCCAGAGACTGCAAAACGCCCTTCATGAACCTATGTACTTCAAGTTAGGGTTTAGGGCTTTCGGTTTAGGGTTTAGGCTCTAAGGTATTCAGCAACCCTTTGTACTTGAAGGTACGTTCCTGAATCCAGGGGCCTGTGCACCTGATAAAAAGCACTACAAAATCCTACTCCCCTTAAGCAGAAGAAGGAGCTTGTATAGTTTTAAGTACATTCTTCAAACACGGGATGTATATCAGCCCTGTGGAGACCTTTCTGAAGCTTCCGCAATCCCTTGCACTATTCCTCAGCCCTAAACCCGAAGCCCCAAACTTGCATCCCTACGCCCCAAACCCTCGGCCCTGAACCCCTTATCCACGGCCCTCAGCCCTAAACCCCAAGCCCTCGGCTTTAAGCCCTGCGCCCTAAGCCCTAAACTCAAAGAATCCCCAAAGCCCAAACCCTAAACCCTAAACCCTTAACCCTTAAACCCTAAACCCTAAACCCTAAACCCCTAAACCCTAAACCCTAAACCCCTAAACCCTAAACCCTAAACCCCTAAACCCCAAAGCCCTAAACCTTCAGATTAACCTCAAAGTCGGCGCTAACCCCCAAACCACCATACAGTAAAAGCCCCAAAGTTCCCAATAGCCTGTTTGGGGTTTAGGGTTTAGGGTTTAGGGTTTAGGGTCTAGGCCCTACAGTAGAAGCCAAAAAGTTGGAAACCCCATAGCCTCAATCCTTAAGAGCAATGTATAGGGAATCCCAGCACTATTTGGCCTTAATCCGGTTTCCAACTTTATGGGGTTTACTGTAGATCCCTTATAGAACCCTTGTAGATCCCTCTTAGATCCCTCATGGAAGCCTTAAGGAATCCTTAAGGAAACCTTATAGATCCCTTAAGGAACCTTATAGATCCCTTGTAGATCCCTTATAGATCCCTTAAAGGAAACCTTAAAAACCCCATCGAAAGACACTCTTTCAGAGTGTTTCGTCCTCTTGGAGGGTCGGGGGACTTAGTAAGTAGGTAGTAAGTAGACTTATAAGTACCCTAAAAGGGACCCCTAATTGGGGTTATGGTACTTATAAGTCCTTAAAATAACCAGTTACTAAGTCCNTGGAGGGTCGGGGGACTTAGTAAGTAGGTAGTAAGTAGACTTATAAGTACCCTAAAAGGGACCCCTAATTGGGGTTATGGTACTTATAAGTCCTTAAAATAACCAGTTACTAAGTCCCCCGACCCTCCAAGTAGGGGTTTAAGGTCGAGGGCTTAGCCCTAAACTCTAAACCCTAAACCCCTAAACCCTAAACCCTAAACCCCTAAACCAAGCTGGGCCTCCCAAGGCCGAAGTCGATCAGTGGCGTCGGCGCGGCGTCCTTGTGACCCGACAGCTACGGCCGCGTTGTTTTGGGGGTCCTTGAAGAGGTCCCTTTAAAGGGATACCATAAGGGTGAATTCGGCTCCTTTTAAGGAATCCATAAGGGATCTATAGGGGGTTTAGGGGTTTAGGGTTTAGGTTCTATGAGTTAAGAGGTTTAGGCGTTTCGGGGTTTTTTTAGGGTCTAGAACCTTGAAAGGGTTTGGGGCGAATCCCGAACTCCTGCTTTACACTAGAAGTTCCCAAACCTGGAGCCCTCAATTCTCAACCCTCATCTCCTCAAGCCCGGGGGTTTAGGGTTTAGGGTTTAGGGGGGAAGGCTTCAGGGGTTTAGGGGTTTAGGGTTTAGGGTTAGGGTCCCTGTACCCTGGCCCTAGACCCTCAACCCTAAGCGAACTAAAGGGACCTCCCCAAGTCTCCGGGAAGTTCGAAACCCGCTTGGAGGTTCATGGGACTTAGTAAGTACAGTTATAAGTACCTTAATTGGGGTTTTAAGTACATATAAGTGTAGTTACCTTAATTATAACCCTAGTTACTAAGTCCCATGAACCTCTAAGCGAGCCCAGAACTTGGCCAAAGAAGTGGATGCATCGGGACCCTTCCCGCCCAAGGCTACTACAGACCCTCGGACTCCAAATAGCCCAAAGTACAGTTTCTAAACGGTAGTTCCCAAAGTAGATCACTAAATCTAAAAACCCTAGACACTCAACTTCTTTCATACTTGTCATGACGGTCTATTTATAGATTTTTAGGCCCCCGAAGTAGGTACCATCAGTGCCACGTTCCGATTATGCAGTCGTGCTAATCCTACAATCCTAAAGCACTAAACCACTAAACCCCTATACCCTAAAACTCTAAAGCCCTGAACCCTAAACCCTAAACCCCTACACCCTAAAACTCTAAAGCCCTGAACCCTAAACCCTAAACCCTAAAACTCTAAAGCCCTGAACCCGACCACCCGAAAGCCCGTCAAGCACATAAGCCTAAACTCTAAGGTTAGAAGTATGGGCCCCTAATATGGACCCTTAGGCCTTTTTGAGGGGGTTCTAGGGACCCTTAAGAGTCTATATAGGGTACATAGTAGGTATATAAGGATCCCAGGGTTGAGGGCCCCATGGTTCCAAGCGTTGAAAAGCCATAGAACAAGAAACCGGTAAACTCTTAAATCCCACAGCCCCAAAGCCCCGAAACCGTAAACCCTAAAACCCCGACGCCCTATGCCTGAAACCCTTAACCCTAAACTCTAAACCCTCATAGAACCCTTATAGAACCCCTACAGTACCTACAGCAACCCTTAAAGTAGCCCTGACCCCAATTAAAACAAAACGACACCCTAAACCCTAAACCCCCTAAACCCCCAAACCCTAGACCCCTTAGAGGAAGCCCTATAGATCCCTTATGGAGTCCTTAAAACCCTGAGCAACTGTGAGGCTGAACCTCCAAGCAGTGGTCTACGAGCGGGAGCGCAAGGGCAACGTTCCCTCAGCCTGGCGCCTACTGGGCTTTTGTCAGGTTTAAGATAGTGCCTTAATAACTACCCATACTATACTATTTCGAGGGTTCCTTATTATAGTTATCGTACAATGGGCCCCAAAGCCCTGTTCTAATTATTAAGGCCCCTATGTTACGTTTTAGGGGTTTGGGGTTCTGGGTTTAGGGTTTAGGAGTGTAGGGGTTGAGGGGTTAAGGGTTTGGGGTTTAGGGGCTCAGGGTTTGGGATTCAGGGTGAATGGTGGGGTGCTTATTATAAGGGTTGTATAACAGTTTTGCAAGGGTCTTGGAAATTCAAAAGTACATTATGGGGCCTGGAAAGGTGCTGTAAAATCTTTCTTGAGATACGGTTGATGGACAAAATCCTGCATTACCCATAATAAGGAATGTACCATAATTCCCATAGTTTAGGGTCCTTAGGGTCATGCAGGATTTTGTCCATCAGCCGTATGGAGGAGGTTTAGGGTTTAGGGTTTAGGGTTAGGACCATGTACCGCCCTCGGAACCTCGGAACTCCAAACCCTAGATTAGATGCTTCGCAGAGTCAGCCATGAGCCTTGGACACCTTAGTTTAGGGTTTAGGGGTTTAGGGTTTAGGGTTTAGGAATGGCTTCCTGCGCTTCTTAGAGAGAGTTGAAGGTACTTAGGATTCTTGAGAACTCTGCAAGGTTTCTATAATGAGGGTTTAGGGTTTACGACTTGTATCACGAAGCTTTGAATGCAGAAGCCGGGTATTAGACTGAGCTTTCAAAATATCTCGTCTTGTAGCTTTAAGAATTGACGGAAGTATTGTTGCGTCAAAGCTCTACCGGCCCAATAGCCATAGGTCGTCCACCAAGAACCCCAGTTCGCGCAAACCTTACTTCCCAAACCCCGAACCCCAATCCTAAAGCTTGAGATCTTGAGAACCCAGAGACTCCAACGCCCGAGGATTGTACTTCAAACCTGTGGCTTAGGTCCTATGCATGGGATCCCATATGTGATTTAAATGATTTAAGGGATTCCCTAAACCCTCAACCCCTTAACCCTTAGTCCCCTTGACGCGTACCTAAGCCCCTACACCCACAACACCAAAACCCTGAACTCCTAAACCCTGACGTCAAACCCTTGTGTAACTTTTATACTGACCCTTCAAGGAGTCCTTTTTCGGAGCCCGAAACCCCAAAGTGTAAACCCTACTGAAGCCTTACAGAACCTTTCAAGATCCCTTACAGATTCCTTATAGAACCCTAACGGATCCCGTGTGGATGGATCCCTTTACCAGAGCCCACCCTGAACCCTAAACCCTAAAACCTAAGCCCTGAACTCTAAACCCTAAACCCTAAACTCCTAAACCCTAAACCCTAAACTCCTGAACCCTAAAACCCTAGTATAGCGGCCTTCTTCCCTCGCCTACTCAGGCGAAGCGGCAGCGCATCATCGCCCCCGACTCAGGTCAGGCTTCCAGAGCCCAACACCCCTTACTTAAGGAATGGAGTCAGATTAAATATATATATATATATATATATATATGAAAAAGATGTGTATGCATATGTATATGTATATGTATATGTATATGTATCTGTATGTGTATATGTATATGTATGTGTATGTGTATATGTATATGTATATGTATATGTATATATGTATATATGTATATATGTATATATGTATATATGTATATGAATGTGTATGTTTATGTGTATATGTATATGTGTATATGTGTATATATGTATATATGTATATATGTATATATGTAGATATGTGAATACGTATATATGTACATATGTACATATGTATTTTTGTAAATATGTAAATATGTATATATGTATATATGTATACACAGAGATATGGTTTCTATCTGCATGTTTATCTCTCTCTCTCTGTGTCTCTCAGTTACATACATCCCCAAGGGCAAAAGCGCCGGAGACCCCGCAGCACTTTAGCCTGAGCCCTCCTAAGCCCCCAGACTCCACAACCTCTCACTTAAGAAACATACCTTCGTTTAGGGTCTAGGGTTTATGCTTAAGGGTTTAGGATTTAGGGTTTAGGGTCTAGGGTTTATGCTTAAACCATGACAAACAGCCCTTTGGAATATCAGGTGTGTTCCTCAATCAAGGGGTTTTGGAGCACCGATCGCTCAGGAGGCACACTCTGAGGTTGCCAGTACCTGAAGATTCGAACTAGCTCTGCATGTGGGGGCGTAAGGATCTCAATTGATGTTGAAAGGGTTGAGGGTGATCAGTAGGATCATGGCCACCTTGAGCAGGTCCGCAAGTGAGTGTACGTACAAGTCGCTTTTGACAGTCTGTCACGGCTACTCAAGGTAGGGTTGTAAGTGAGTGTAGGTGCAAGTCGCGTTTGGGAGTCTGTAACCGCTCCGTCGTTGTCTTGGGAAGCTGTACATAGGGCATAGGGCCTTAGTTCCGTCAAGCCTGCAGCGCGCCCACGACGCCAGCAAACCAGAAAACTTGGACTAAACCTCAAGCCCTTGATGTGAGCTGCACTGCTAAACACTAGACCTATACCCCAAAACCGGAACGGCGCTACCCCCGGTCTTCTCCAAGGCAGAGGCTAAGGCCAAGAACGATGGCGTCACTTGGCTGCAGTTAGGGTTTAGTTTCCAGGGTTTAGTGGTCAAACATTTGATTAAAGCTTCAAGAATCAGAAGGGTTCGATAAGGCGTCTTTGAGACTGCTGTAACGATTTCGACCAAAAGAAGGCTTCTAGAACCCTTTGCAGACCCCCCAAACCCTCCATCCGAAACTAAAACCCTAAACCCTAAACCCTAAACCCGCAACCCTAAACCCTAAACCCTAAACCCGCAACCCTAAACCCTAAGCCCGCAACCCTAAACCCTAAACCCCTAAACCCTAAACCCTAAACCCTCGACCCTCCCTTACAGGAGCCCGAGGGTACCCCTGAACCCAGAGATCCCAAAATTTGATTAAGGAATATTCCTTTAATTGAAGCATATTAGGGATCCTACTTTTTATTTGAAGGAATATACCTTTAGTTTGGGATCCTACTTTTTATTTTAAGGAATACACCTTTAGTTTAGTCATATTAAGGATCCTACTTTTTATTTTAAGGAATATACCTTTAGTTTAATCATATTAGAGATCCTACTTTTTTTAAAGGAATATTCCTCTAATTTAAGCATACTAGGGATGCTACTATATTTTAAGGAATATTCCTTAATAGAGGGATATTGGAGCCCCCTAAACCCTAAACCCCATAGATCCCTTTAAAAGGAACCCTAGGTAGATCCCTTTACAGGAACCCTATAAACCCCTATAAATCCCTTACAGGAACCCTAGGTCATTCTTTAGTTCAGGGATGTTGGAGTCTCTGGGGAGAACCCCTCCCTAAACCCTAAACCTCTACATCCTAAACCCCTAAACCCCTAACCCAGCGATCCTTTAAAGGGACCTTGAGAACCCCTCTAGATCCCACAAAGGAACCCTAGAGAACCCCTTAGTAGGGAACCCACTCTCCGAGGTAGAGGCCCGGAATGCCCGGGATCAGCAGCAGGTGGAGGCCGCGGACGCCGGGCCGGGGAGCTTGGACCGTTCTCAGGCTGTGGGGGCCTTTAGGGATTAGGGTTTGAGGGGTTAGGGGGCTTAGGGGTTTTGGGGTTTTGGGGTTTTGGGGTTTAGGGATTGGGGTTTAGGGTTTAGGGGGCTTTAAGGATTAGGGTTTAGGGTTTAGGGTTTAGGGGGCTTTAGGGTTTAGGGTTTAGGGCTTTAGGATTAAAGGCAAAGGGTTCTTAGGTTTGCTTTTGTGATGTTGTTTGCGTTTTATATGGTTTCCCAAGGTTCGTTGAGGTTTTTACAGGCTATAAGGGCCCTACGGGGTTTGAGAAGGATGTTAACAGGGTTTAGGGGTTAAGTATACCATGTTGAAAAGCTGCTGCTTTTTCAGTCGATTATGGACAAGATTGCTTTTGAGATTGCTGTTTTTTAACCGGGCATCTGAAAGCAGTTTCCCTTAAACATATTTCCAGGGGATGTTCAGGATGTCTAACATCTATGCGTGCTTTGTAAACTGGACCCTTGTCACGGAACATGACGCAGGATAGCAACACCTGTTAGTTGACATGCATGCCAACCAGTTCCTTTAAAGGCCCTCGACAAGAACCCGATGCTCACAACCCCCAGGCTGGCAGAAGGATACCCTAAACCCTAAACCTGAAACCTTAGACCTTAAATCCGAAATCCTACGTGCCCTTTTAACCCCTACTTGGAGGTTCATGGGACTTAGTAAGTAGAGTTATAAGTACCTTAACTGGGGTTATAACCAATTCTAAGTATAGTTACCTTATTTATAATCATAGTTACTAAGTCCCATGAACCTCTAAGTACATCCCTAAACCCCTAAACCCTAGACCCTAAACCCTAAACCCTAAACCCTGAACCTAAACCCTACTAATGGTGGGCTTCCTTAGTATGGTCTGCTCGGAGCTTCGTCGAGTCCGTGGTTTCGGATTCGAGGTGCTTGGCTTCCCTCAACCCCGATCCCCACCCTTAGCCCCTCAAAATTGTTTAGGGCTCCCTAAGCCCTAAACCCGAAGCCCTAAGCCCTAAACCCTAAACCCTAAACCCTATAGCGTCGAAGAGCCGAAAACAGGTCTGGAGTCCAAGTGGAGGCATCTCAGGCCAAGAGGCACCTTCAGAAGGAGCATGTCAGCCTCTACCAGCTCCTAAAGGACATGGCTGTCGATGCGCCGGCTTGGGAAGAGTCTGGCAAGGCCATGGTGCTGAACCCGTGGGGGGCCGGAGTTCCACAGGCTGCTCATCGGGGTGAAGCCCGTGTTGCAGGTCACTTCGAAGACCTCACCTTGAGGAAGTCGGATGACTGTGTCGATGCAACGGCCACAAGTTTCGTCGACAGCAAGTTCGCGCAGTTTTGATGCGATGTGCCCCGCAAGGAGAGACTGAGGGGGCTCAGCGATGACACGGGAACATACATCTCCACGCCCGGGACACCAACGCTGGCCACCCTCACCAACGCCTCAGTCAAGGAATCCCGCTTTTTCAGACATAAAATACTTCTGTAAATAAAATGAGTTATAAGGGTCCTCCCTACACCCTAAACCGTGAACCCTGAACCCTAAACCTATAAACCCCTAACCCTTCAAGGGCTTGTAGGGTCCCGAACGAAGCTTACATTAAATCCAAACAGTTCGGGTGGGATTTAGGGTTTAGAAGTTTAGGGGTTTAGGGTTTAGAAGTTTAGGGGTTCAGGGTTTAGGGTTTATGGTTTAGGGGTTTAGGGTTTAGGGTTCGTTTAGGTTTAGGGGGTTCCGAGCTTAGGGTTGAGGTTTTGCGGGTTCCGAGCTTCGGGTTGAGGTTTTGGGGCTTTAGGGCTTTGGGGCTTTGGGCTTGCGGTTTAGGGTTCAGGCTTTAGTGTTCAGGGTTTAGGGTTCAGGGTTTAGGGTTCAGGGTTTAGGGTTTAGGGTTTGGGTCTGAACTTCCGGAGCTTTTGGCCCTGGACACCAGCCCGACGGTTGGCATATGGATTTCAACAGCCGTTTAGGGTTTAGGGTTCAGGGTTCCAATATCAAACGGTCAGCTTATGACCAAACCTAAACCCCAAACCTGCAGCAGCCCTTGTACAGCCCCTACACACACTGAAACTCCACAGACAAGCCCGGAGAAAGGTCGATGACTTCCTGATAAAGCACTAGAGCCTCCGTTAAACACCGTGTCAAACCCTTTGTCATCTTGACAAAGCACTTGCAGAAACAATGATAAAGACCCATAAAAAATGAATGGGCAACCCTGCTTCAGTTCTTTCAAATCCTATAACCATATCAAACTTCATGAACACTTTCTTTCGACATGATGAAAAGCTACACAAAGCAATCAACTCAGAAACCATACATCAAAAATTCGTAGAAGGCTTTTACAGACCCTTAAGCAAATCACAGAAACCGTTTTAAGACCCAAAACCCTAAACCCCTAAACCCAAAAACCCCTAAATCCTAAACCCCTAAGCCCCTAAACCCTAAACCCCAAAACCCCCAAATCCCCAACCCCTAAAGCCTAAACCCCTAAACCCTAGCCCCCCCAACTAAACCCCTAGACCCCCTAAAGGAAGCCCTATAGATCCCTTATGTTAGGAACCTCAAAAGGACATAAGCATAAGCATTTTCTGGGGATATCCCTACCTTATTGTGCTTCTTTATAAGGGGGTTTATATGGGATATCCTTATCTTAACTTTTGCTTATGTGCTTTTTTTTGGGCCCTATGATGGATTCCCTTCAAGGAACCGAATTCGGCCTTGAGGCCCGCTCTCGTCCGAGCTCGCCTGGAAGAGAAGGCGAAGAGGTGCGCCAGCCCTGAAGCAAGAGGTCCTTTTAGGGCTTTAGGAATTCCATAAGGCCATAAGGGCTCTATAGGACTTCCTTGAAGGGGTTAGGGGTTTAGGGGGTTAGGGGTTTTGGGAGTTTGAGGGTTTAGGGGTTTAGGGTCTGGGGGTTGGGGGTTTAGGGTTCAGGGTTTAGGGTCTTTAAGGATGATTTGCGGGGGTTTTTAAGGGTTCCTTCAATAGGTCTTCAAGGGGTCCTTTAAGGAGAACCATAAGTGTTCCGTTATGGGATCCTATTATAGAACCCTACAGTACCCTGTAAGGGGACCCAATTATAGAACCCGACAGCACCCCTTAAGGAGATCGAAACCCTGAGCCCTAAACCGTCTATAAGGAGGAGATTTTTTTCAGGGTTCGATTCATAACGGGCCTTTCAGTACAAGGGCTCCATTGAGGGGATCTAGTCTATACGGGTTCCTTTAAGGGATCTACAAGGGATCTCGGATTTAGGGTTTAGGGGTTCAGGGCGGGATCCGATCTTTAAGCATTCCGCTCAGGGGATCCATACAGGTTCCTATTCCTTCAAGGGTTTTTTTAAGGGTACCTAAACCCTAAACCCCGAAACCTAAGTCTTAAACCCTAAACCCTAAACTTTAAACCCTAAAGCCCAAAACCTTAAAGTGTCAGGTACGAGGCCATGGCAGCCGGTGGATATGCTGGCAGCAGCCAGGAGCAATCTTTCGGGTTGGGGGTTCTGGGCTGTAAGGGTTCCTATGGTTTGGGGGTTTTAGGGTTTAGGGTTTTAGGGTTAAGGTTTAAGGTTCTTTCAAAGCGTGCTTTTCAGAGCACAAGGATTTAGGGGTTTAGGGTTGAGGGTGCTAGGCATTCAGGGTTTAGGGTTCAGGGCCTTGGCAGTTCCTGAATCGAACCATGAAAGCCCTGAGGCCTCCAGACCTTCAGCCCTAAGCCCATGATTTACAGTAGAAGCCCAAAAGTTGGAAACCCAATAGCCTCAATCCTTAAGAGTAATGTACAGGGAATCCCAGCGGTTTCCAACTTTTTGGGGTTTACTGTACTGTAATATAGGCATCTGCATGATTTCTGACATTGAGTGGTTTATATGACATCATTCCCCAGGGTTCCCTGGTAGAAGTGTAATGATACTATAATGTGGCCCGCAACTTTTTCCAATCACGAAGGTCAGCATACCACACCCTTATAGTATCCCTGATAGAACCTTCTAAAGGAAGCCTTCTAAAGGAGCCCTGTTCTGACTATCGCGGTCCCCATGATAGAGTTCTATAAGACATCAAACCCTAAAACCTGAACCACAAACCCCAAACCCCAACACGAAACCCTAAAGCGTATAGCCCTAAACGCTACATTCCACAATCCTCGAGTTTTTAGGCTTGAGCAGGGCTGTGGGGTTCGCTGGGTGTTCCTTAGGACATGTTTTGTTTCGTTTGTGTGTAGGTTTCCGGGTTTAGGGCTTCGGATTTAGGGTTTAGGGTAGGGATGTTTAGGGTTTAAGGTTGAGGATTTTTTGAAAAGTACTATGTTTATTACGGGTTTAATTGGGCTTCGGGGTCAGAGGTTAAGGATGTAGGAAGTCACTCAAGTTCTCTAAATTAGGTCACCCAAATAGTACGGCACCCTTATAAAAAGGACCCCCAAAGGCACCCTAACACCCTATAGAACCTTGATAGCACCCTTATAGAAACCCTATAGAAACCCTTACAAACCCCTTTGAGGATCCTGAAAAGCAGACCTAAGTTAGACAACTACCAATTTCAGGCTGAAGCCTTCGTAGGGAAGCCTAGACCCTTCTCGCAGAACACCTATGTTAGGATTCAGGGTTTAGGGTTTAAGTTTAGGGGTTTAGGGTTTAGGGTTTAGGGTTCAGGGTTTGGGGTTCAGGGTTGAGTCGAGGGGAAAATGTAGAAGCCCAAATAATTACCAATACTATTTTGTTTGGACGCGCCCTAATGAGGGCTCGGGAGTCCGCAACGAACGACGACGAAATACTATTTTGTGGGGTTCCTTATTCTAATTTTAGTATAATGGGCCCCAAAACCCTGTTCTAATTTTTAAGGCCCCTATATCATAGTACCCTTATAGTATTCCTTATAGATCCCCTTTTAAGGAACCTCTTTCAGGAACCCTGTTTTAATTATTAAGGCCCCTATAGCAGGGTCCACCCTACTACCGGAATACCAACCCCCAAGTCTCTTCCTGTGGCTCCAGGCTGCCATCCTATGTAGTATTACGGAGACTGCTTAAGGGGGTCCTTTAGGGGATCTCTAGGGGTTCCTTTAAAGGGGACCCTTCTTAGCCCTACTTCTGGCTCTCTAAACCGGGTCCTTATTGAGAGGGTCTCTATCTCCACGGGTTCCCTTAATTCCAACTCCTATACCAGGATGCCCCTCTCGTGGATTTCCATCGCAAGCGCAGCGAGGAAGCTCGTCTGTGTGGTGTTGAGGTTTTTGGGCTCAAGGGTCGGGGAGCGCAGGGGGGTTAGAGATTACCGGGCTGAGGGATTCGGGTATGGGGTTTTGGGTTTAGGGATGTGGGATGATGTTCTAAGTATTTGCGATGGCGGGTTTAGTGTTTCCTGCTTTGCTAAGCACCCAGAAGCGGACAAGTCAGCGTAACCCTGAATCCTCAGCCCTAGAGCAATAAAGCGCTACACCCTAGAGCCTAAACCCATTTAGGGTTTGGGGCTTTCGGTTTGTGCTCCCAGACTCCAACGGTTTGCACCTGAACCCTGAAAAGAACACACTTTTTTAGGGTTCCTTCGTGTGGTTTTCTGAAAAGACTCCTCAAAAAAGGCGGGTTCTTTGTGGTTAAGGTCGTGCTTAAGGGTTTACCCAGAGAGCCCAATGCCCCTTAATTAAGGAATTTTACCTTAAATGATAAGGGGCTTCATATTATGATTTAAGCCATATTCCTTAATTAAGGGATATTGGGTCCTCTGGGTAGGTTTTCAGGGTTGAGAGTTTAGTTTGACGGTTTGGGGGCTTGGAGTCTGGGTTTCATTGTGTCGCGCATATCCATGGGTCCGGTTCAGCATTGATATTTGGGTAGTCCCAATTTAGGGTTCAGGGTTTAGGGGTTTAGGGGTTTAGGGGTTTAGGGGTTTAGGGGTTTAGGTGTTGTTCAACCCTTGCTATTGAAGAGCCCAGCTTCAAATCCTAAACTTGTAAAAGCAGCACAGGCTTATGGGTGCATGTGGCTTCCATGGGATATAGACGGAGACTGCGAAACAGGTGGTCGAAACCAGGCTAAGCCTAAACCCTAAACCCTAACCCCTTCTCCCTAAACTCCTAACCTCTAAACCCTCAAGCATTTGCTTAAGCCCTGTGAACTATGACAAACCCTTGGCCCTGCAGCCGTTAAGCCGAACCCTAAACCCTAAACCCTACGTAATCTTTAAACACTGAGGCTTAAGCCCGGAGCCCTGAGCCTTAAACCTTTCTTGAAGCGCAAAGAGATACGTTGTTGGGACTCCTGACTCTGTTTTGCTATCTGGCAGTTTCCGAAAATTAGGGGTTACCTTATTTGGCGTCCCTATAATAAGGATCCTACTATTTGGGGTTCTCTTTTAGGGTTCCCTATTTTCGGAGACTCCCATCTATGAGTTTGTTATATGTTAGAATAATGAGGCTAGGTTTTAGGCCTACAGGTCAGCTCTCAAGCCAAAGCCCAAGACCACAATCCTTGAACCCCAAAACCGAAGGCCCAGAACATAGGCGGTTTAGGGTTCAGGCGTTCAGGGCTTAGAGTTTATGCCCCAACGCCCTGTTAACGTCCCTATACTACATCCCACAGTACCCTTGGAGCAACAATTCGAAGGAACCCTATCAAGAATTATCGTCCTAAACCCCAAACCCTAAATCCGAGATCCAGACCCCCAAACCCTAGAACCCTAAACCCTTAAACCCTAAAGCCTTAAACCCTTAAACCCTAAACCCTTAAACCCTAAACCCCTAAACCCTAAACCCTAAACCCTAAATCCTTGCCAAGGCAGAGGTCCTGGGGATCGCGCCAGTTCCCATCACGGGCGAGGACTCTGAAAACCAACTAGGACTAAGGGTTTAGGGTAAGGCTTTAGGGGTTTAGGGGTTTAGGGTTTAGGGTTTAGGGGTTTAGGGGCTTAGGGTTTAGGGTTTATTATTCTATTTCCTGGAGTATAACCCAAAAGCCCTATTCTAAGTATAAAGGCTGCAAAGGGGTTTAGTGTTCAGGGTTTAATTTTGAGTATACAGGTCCCCAAAGCTGGGGTTTAGGCTAATTTTAGGGTTTCGGGTCCCTGAACCGTCAAACTTCTCTGGAGTTGGTCTTAGCCCTTAGGGTCCGAAGTTGATATTCGAGCCGACCTCGCAAGATGCGCTGGCCAGGAGTGTCAGTATCGCGGACAGTAAGATCGGCAAGCTGCGGGGCTACTTCCACGCAAGGTCATCCCATCTACTACGTGAAGAAGTGCGGGGAAGCAGTTACAGCGCCTCGCATTCGCATCGCCACCTACCAGAAGGCTCATGCGGAGAAGTGTGTGACTGGCCTCGCGGGTTAACGTGGAAACCCGAACGAGCTGCGGGAGGGCGACTGCATCGTCATCTTTGATGCTGGACGCCACGGACGACGTCGGTATAGATGCAATAGGGATTGGCTGTTGAAGTGTAAGCAGTTCGAGGCCTGAGTCCCATGAACCCCACAACTACTTAAAAGTTCGTGGGACTCAGTAGTTAGGGTTATACAGAAGGTAACTAGACTTGTAACCCCAATTAAATATACCACACAACCCTGCTCTTATTATTGGTCTTTTCTGGTCCAGAGCATGTTTATGTCTGGTGAGGACATCGTGGGTCACAGCTCCAACATGGTTTCGGGTTGGAGAGTGTTGGTTGTTTTGGTTCTTCGCCACCACGAGGCATACCCACAAGGGCCCTAAACCCTAAAACCTAAACCCCGAAACCTAGATGCTGTGGTTTAAGGTTTTGGATTGAGGAGTTTTCCTCAAAGGAACCCTTAAAGGAAGTCTTGAAGGAACGCGTAAAGGACCCCGTGAAGGAAAATGATCGAGGAGTTTTTCGGGCTCGGGGTTCTGTGCTTGAGGGTTTGGGAGAGGCTCACTTATGGTTCGGGTTTCCGGGTTTAGAGTTTACGGTTTCGCGGGACTTAGAAAGCAAGTTTTAAGTATAGTTGGGTTATAAGTAGTTGTAAGCATGGTTGCGGTATAAACCCTAGTTACTCAGTCCCATGAACCTTTAAGTAGAGATTCCAAATTATTGTAATGAAGTGGGTTTTAGGGTCTATGGTTTCGGGTGGGGGTGGNGTGGGTGGGTGGGGGGTCGGGTGTCGGGTGTACGGTTTGCTTGAACACTGAGCTGGCTGAATCGCGAGGATGCCACGGCCTTCGTGCCGCCACCAGAGGAGGAGTTGCTCACATACCAATAAAGGGGTCTGAACGGTTTGTGATGGCATAAACTGAATAGCACCTGTACAAAACTTTATACAGTAGTTATACATGCAATAACTTATCCCAGCACACTCTTCGAATTATTCAGGCCCCATCTTTCAATTCTTATAACTTAGAGCACATTCTGGAATGCCGCATAGACATCCCTCAAACCTTTGTACAACCCCTAACGCTAAATCCTCAGCCCCATCCCCCTAAACCCAAGACCCAAAATCCTTCTTCGAAGGAATCCTTAGCAGGATGCCTTAAAAGGAACCCTGAAACGGATACGGTTTAGGGTTTAGGGTTTAGGGTTTAGGGGATCCTTGAAAGGAACCCTCATAGTATACCTCAACGGAATCCCTTCAAGGATACCTTTAAAGGAATCCTCTAAAGGGATCCTTTAACAGGATCCTTTACAGGGACCCTTTAAAGGGATCCTTTAAAGGGATCCTTTAAAGGGATCCTCTAAAGGGATCCTTCAAAGGATGCTCTAAAGGGATCCCTTAACGGGATCCTTTAAATGTATCCTTTAAAAGGGTCCCTTTAAAGGGATCCTTTACAGGGACCCTTTAAAGGGATCCTTTAAAGGATAAGGGATAATCGGAGTCTTTTTCTTTCAGGAGCCGACAAACCCTGTGGCTGCCTTTGCCTCGGCGGCTCGGTGCTCGGAGACGACCGGAGCTTCGGTCTTGGGGTTTCAGGGGCTCCTTTAAGGGCTCCTTTAAAGGGATCCTTAAGGATCCCTTTAAGGGATCTAGACGGGCTCTGCAGCTAGGGTATAGGGGTTTGGGGTTTAGGGTTTGGGGTTTAAGGGTTTAGGCTTTAGGGGTTGGGGGGTTTGGGGTTTAGGGTTCAGGGGTTTGGCGTTTAGGGGTTGGGGTTTAGGGTTCAGGGTTTAAGGTTTTAGGGGTTTAGGGGTTTAGGGTTTTGGGGTTTGGGGGTTTAGGGTATAAGAGTTCTATAAGGGTTTATAGGGGTTGCTGTACTTAAATGGCTGCTATAAGGATTCTACAAGGGTTCTATGAGGGTTTAGGCTTAAGGGTTTAGGGTTCAGGATTTCGCAGTTCAGGCGTAGAAGTAGCCCTAATCTGTCTGGTTCTTAGTAGGGAATGGGGGAATGGATCCCTATGATAGTCCCTTAAGGGTCCCTTAGAGTAGTCCCTATAGCCCATTCCTTACTAAGAACCAGACAGTAATCCCCGATTCTCACGAAGACAAGGAAACCCGGAGCGCGAAGCCCTTCAGTCCCTGTGACAATGACGCTAAAAACCCCGTTCTAGAACCATGATACTGGGCTTTGGAGTACCATACTTTCATACTTTTTTGGGACCTGTTACTTAAAGGGAACCACTATGCTTACAGAACCCTTATAGAACTCTTATAGAACCGTTTTTACCCTAAGCCCCAAAACCTTCCGGGGAATCCTAAACCCTAGACCCTTCACTACACAAATGACCACATGCCCTGCTGCCTAAGGGTATATAAACGTCTCCGAAGTTTTGGTTCAGACATCACGCCAGTACCCTGTAATTAAGCAACATACCTTGTAAAGGGTTTTAGAGTTTAGGGTACCCCGTAATTAGGCAACGCAGCTTAAGCTATAGGAGGCATCACGTTATGATTTCGGCATATTCCTCATAGAGCCCTAATTCAGGGGTATTGGGCTCCCTGCGAAATGGTAGCAAGTGCTGTCGTACAGAAAACGCCGTAAGGTTTAACTTTGTCGGTTGGCCCTTGCCTATTTTTTGGGGTTCTTGGAATAGAAGCTCTAGTATGCTCAGAGGTTCCAATAGCCCTTAATTCAGGAATACACTTTAAGTTATAGTAGGATCCCTAATATGAATATTCCTTAATTGAGGGATATTGGAGCCTCTAGTATGAGCTCTAGTACTTTAAGATACGGGGTAGCCCTGCATCCCCCGCCCGCAGCGATGCATCGCCATCCAACATAGAAGCACACACACTTAGCCTATTCGTCATTAGGGTTCGTGGTTTTAAGTTATAAGTACATTGAATATGCTTGAATACACCCTCCCGACGCCCACTTCTAATTTGCAGGCCCCTGTGTCATGCGCTTTGCGTGTCTCTGTTGGCTCCAGCCCTTTCAGTGGCCATTCAAGGTGGACGGTTTGGGGTATGCATTTTGGATGTAGGGGTCGGCTTGAGATTACCTTTTTCAGTTCAGCATTGCTCTTTCACACCTTGCTGCAGCCAGGAATAGCTGGGATTCTCAGTTTCAGTCAGAGCTTTGTAGAGTTCAGGGTTTATAGGGTTTGGGGTTTACCTTAACCCCAAATATCCTTTTTATGGACTTTTACAAGGAAATCATAAAAAAGGAGGTTCTTCAGGATCCAGGTAGGGGTTTGGGGCAGTAGATCTTCCATAGATCTCCCGGACGGCAGTGGATGAATGGCCGCCACTATTTGGAAGGCTCCTTCCAACAAGGACTTCTTGCGGAAGGGTGGCAGCGTCAAGTTTTTGTTGCGGTTTAATCAGCTTCGAAGTCAGAATAATTAGTACCGGCACTTCTACTTCTTTGGTAAAAATATGATCGTATTCCCCAACACCTCATTTTCAGAATCTCACCGACGACGATACCCACAAGGTTTGGGGACGCCAGGGTGCCTGGACCCAGAGGACGTCCGGCAGGGATTGTACTTGGATGGACAATGGGTGGAGCCATTCAGCCGGCGGCGCCCATATTTGGGGGATTCCCTCCATCCCCAAGAGACTAGCCCCCCCCTTGCCCCCCCCCTGGCCCCTGGGCCACTAGCCGGCAGATTCCAGGGACCAGGGACCTCCAGGCCGGTCCAGGCGGGCCCCTCCTGGCCCCTTCCAGCCCCTCTGCGTGTTTGGTGAGTTTCTGGGCTTCCCTGGCGGGGTGGGAATTGAGGGCGCCAGCCCTAAACCCTAAAAGGTAATATTTTGGGTGGTAGCCTGTGTAAGCTCACAGCGGGTGGGAAAAGGAATAGAAACCAATTTGTAATTGTTTTCTCAGGAGATTGCATCCTTGCGTCTAGACGTGGATATGCCGCCCCCCCACACCCCTGGGAGTGTAGGGGCGCCATCCTACAAAGAAAATACTGCCGCTGCGCGGCGAGACGCCCTAAACCCTAAACCCTATAAACCCTAAACCCTAAACCCGAAACCCCAAAACTCTAGGAACTAAACCCCAAGCCCAAAAGCTCTAAAAACTGAAATCCTAAACCCTGCGCCCACCCTCTGAACGGTTGCGGGCTGGGAGTTTAGCCACTGTAGGCGCTAATTGAAAAAAACCACGGGACTGGGTGGGCAAGGTTAGAAGTACCTCAATTGTGGTGATCGGTAGTTAAACATATACTTACCTTATTTATAAGCCGAGTTACTAGGTCCCATGACCCTTTCATGTAAATGCTAAATCTGCTAAATCTTACAATGCCCTGCACTGGGATGTGTTTCGTATTGCTTTCTTGGGCAGGTTGAGGTTCGGGGGACACAGGAAAGGGTGTGGAGAACCCCCCAGGGTTTAGGGTTTAGGGTTTAAGCTCTCCATGGCACTCTTCCAACAGCTTCTTTCTGTGATTTTCCTGTCGATGTCTCCTCGTTGTTCGCGCCACAGACTTCACCCCAGATCTTGACGCTGGGTCCTTGAAGCCTACGAGCTAACGTCCCTAAACCTTAAACCCTACACTGTTCCAGGTTTAGGGTTCGCAGCTTACAAGAGCCGCTATGAGGAACGGGGACCTTCCTGAGTTAGGCTGGCATTTTTGCATATGGGAGTATCCGAAAATGAAGGGTTCCTTACTTTGGGGTCCTTCTCATAAGGATCCTACTATCTAGGGTACTATATTAGTGTCCCCAATTTTCGGAAACTCACATATAACCCTATGATGCCAGGGCCGATCCCCAACAGTGACACCCCAATAACACCCTGTAACACCACCATCCAGCCCAGAGACTCCAATATCCCTTAATTCAGGAATATACCTTAAATCATATTAGGGATCCTACTATAATTTAAGGTATATTCCTCAATTAAGGGATATTGGAGTCTCTGGGAGCATGCGTTGGACAACGGGGCCGATGCTTTCAGCACCGCCATGCAGAGCGCGAGGTTGCTGAGCTTCGATCATCCCTGTAACACCGGGATGAGCAGGTCCGGCGCCTTCGCACACGGTTTAGGGTTTATGCTTTAGGGGTTTAGGGTTTAGGGTTCATCTCAAACGCCGAAAACGGGAAGCGCTCGAACAGGTGTTGCACAGGCTTGTCGGACAAGGAGGAAGCAGTCTTGGAAGAGCACCCGGCCCATATGGCCAGGTGGTATGCGTGACTTTCCATTAAGTACTGAGACTTCAGAAGCACAAACTACGCAAGAGAACTGAATGACACCGCTCCGCACGTAATTCTCATGACTGCCGATGCGAATGCAAATCCCAAGATCCAGCAACTCGCAACCCAGGAGATGAATCAAGGAAAACCTTCTTGAGCCCCCCCCAAAAAATTGCCCCCTTTTTACCCCATTGAGCCACGTACAGCCTTCCAAGCCCTATAATATGATAAAAACTTGACAGCACCCGAATCTGCCATAAGCCCTAAACCCCAAACCCTACCAACCCGGAGCCCTAAACTAAACTCTGGAACCCAAAGCCGGCGACCAAACCCCAAACCCTCTAAACCCTATCGCCTAAACCCTAAACCCTAAAGCCCGAACTCAACAACCCCAAACCCTAAACCCTGAAGCCCAATACCCAGCAACCCTAAACCCTCAGTACCAAATCCAATGTCCCGAAAGGTCCGATGCACTTAAAAAAAAGAAGTTCCCAAATCCAGCAACCCCACACGAGGGTTTTTCGAAACCCTAAACCCCTAACCCAGCAACGCCAAGAAGGACAAACCCTATAAACCCTATAATAGATCCCTTCTAATCCCCTTAATGGATTCCCTTAAACGAACCCTAAACTCCTAAACCCTTAATCGGTAACCCAGCAACCCCAAAAAGGACAAGTACTAGTACTACTGGTAGTAGTACTAGTAGTAGTAGTAGTAGTAGAAGTAGAAGTAGAAGTAGTAGTAGTAGTAGTAGCAGTACTACTACTACTACTACTACTACTACTACTACTACTACTACTACTAGGTATACGGTGGGTACGTGACGCCAGTGTTTTCTTCGTCTGAGTGTGTTATTTCTCTAGTTTTGAGCTGTTTTTACTGGTCGGAGGGGGGTACGCCCTTTTTGTGTTTTTTTTGTGTTAGCAACTGTTGTCTTGCNCTGTTGTCTTGCTGAACGCTGTTATTTCTCGAGTTTTGGCTTGGTTTTTGGGTGGACCTCGGAAAGATCGCGTTTTGTTTATGACACTGTTTTTTGGCGTTTCGCAATCTTGGATTGTTTGCATTTTTTGTTGGACGCTGCTATTTCTCGAGTTTTTGCTCGTTTTCGCTAGTTTTTCATGTCTTTAGTGCAGCATCACGATTTTGAAAACTACTTGTTTTCTACATCCGGTGTTATTTGCCGACAGTCTTTGCTGTTAAACAGGCTTTACTGTCAGAGAGGCTTTCCTGTTAAACAGTCTTTGTTGTTGTTAGAGAGGCTTTACTGTTAGACAGGCTTGGGCTGTTAGACAAGGGTTCCAGGAGGGCCTTGGGTGATAGGCAGTTGGCTTGGCTTGGTTGGGGGGTGGGGGGCCTTGGGGCTGGTGGGGAAGCGCGGTGTGTCATTTGGCTTGTTGCTATACAGGCTTTACTGTTAGAGAGGCTTTGCTGTTAAACAGTCTTTGTTGTTAGAGAGGCTTTACTGTCAGACAGGCTTTGTTTGCTGCGCAAAACTCGAGAAATAGCAGCGTCCAACAAAAACGCGAACAATCCAAGATTGCGAAACGCCAAAAAACAGTGTCATAAACAAAACGCGATCTTTCCGAGGTCCACCCAAAAACCAAGCCAAAACTCGAGAAATAACAGCGTTCAGCAAGACAACAGNAACAATCCAAGATTGCGAAACGCCAAAAAACAGTGTCATAAACAAAACGCGATCTTTCCGAGGTCCACCCAAAAACCAAGCCAAAACTCGAGAAATAACAGCGTTCAGCAAGACAACAGTTGCTAACACAAAAAAAACACAAAAAGGGCGTACCCCCCTCCGACCAGTAAAAACAGCTCAAAACTAGAGAAATAACACACTCAGACGAAGAAAACACTGGCGTCACNGCAAGACAACAGTTGCTAACACAAAAAAAACACAAAAAGGGCGTACCCCCCTCCGACCAGTAAAAACAGCTCAAAACTAGAGAAATAACACACTCAGACGAAGAAAACACTGGCGTCACCAACCAACCCTGCGCCTACTACTAGTACCCCGAAAAGGACAAGCCCTACGTGCCGCTGGCGAAGCAGAACTCGGGTCCTCTCTGGGCGCCGCCCAAGGCCAGGGCACTGGGTGGTGGGGTTCCTTCAGGGTTTAGGGTGTAGGGTTTAGGGCTTTTAGGGTTTAGGGTTTAGGGTGTAGGGTTTAGGGGTTTAGGGTTTCGGGGTTGAGGGTTTAGGGTTTTGGGGTTCCTTTAGGGATCCTTTAAGGGTTTAGGGTTTAAGGTTTTAGGATTTCCTCTAGGGCTCCTTTACGGGTTCCTGAAGGGGTTCCTTCAGGGTCTCCTTCAGGGTTTCCTGTTGTTTTTAAGGGTTCCTTTAGGGTTTCCTAAGAGCTCCTTTGAGGGCTCCTGTAAGGGTTCTATAAAGGGCTTAGGAGTTTTAGTTTAGGGGTGAGGGGCTCTGAGCGCAGTCTTCTTTAACGTGAGTTTGAAACTGTCGCAGCGTGCTATATCGGTATACAGTATACATCTTCTATCTATCTATCTATCTATCTATCTCTCTGTCTGTCTGTCTGTCTGCCCGTCGGTCTATCTTACTATCTATCTATCTATCTATCTGACGATTTATCTGTTTATCTTTCTATCTATCCATCTATCTGTGTACCGATCTATCTACTTTTCTTTGTTACATGCATATGTGTGCCTCTGTGTGTATACTGATTTCGTCTACTTATTTAGTTATATACATAGATACACATACACACCTGTACACATGTGTTTAGGTATGCATATGTATATGTGTGGATATACATGTATGCATGAGTGCATAAATAACTGCAGTATACGTACATACATACATGCATACATATAAAATGTATATATATATATATGTATGTATACATATGTATATATACACACATACATCACACACAGACACACATGTATACATACATACATACATACAGACAGAGACATATGTACACACACTCACATGCATATATATATATATTGATTGGAGATACATGGACATACATGAACACATATATGCATACATGCATACATACATACATACATGCACGCATGCATGCATGCATGCATGCATGCATGCACACACAAGCACACACACATACACACACACACATACGTACATATGTACATATATATATACATACGTGTATACGTTTCATCACATATGGGTTTACACATGTGTGGCCTTCGTAGGTCTTCGTGGTTTTGCGTCTTCTCCGCCTTTAGACTCGGGGAAAGGGGGGTACTCGTTGCACTCGAAGCTCTCAAACTCTTAGCCGACAGCCCGGGGTATGGGGTTTAGGACCCCTTAAATCCCAAATTACACCCTAAAGCCTAAACCCTGAGCTTATTGCGGGATGGGCATTGGGTGCAGGTCTTGAAGGTGTTGACAGTCGTAAGTTTGTGTGTGGGGTTTGCGTTGGGTTGCGTGAATGAAAGCCTCCACGCTCTCTGAACACTTACAAGACATTTGCAACCATGAAGGTTCCCACGCAGTTGCAGACGGAGTTCAGGTGGGCGACGCTTTAGGGTTTTCGCATTTGGATCCACACACAAGATTTGTGGGAATATCCCTGCTGGTCAGCTTTTTGTTTCGTGTAGTCTGACGTTCAGCAACATGCCACCTACTCAGCAAGCCTCATTCCTAGGTTTAGGGAGACCCCTTAAAGGGGACTCTTCTTAACCCTACTTCCGGCTCTCTTGAAAGGGACCTTGTTCAGAGGGATCTAGACTAGATTCCCCCTACTTGGAGGCCCTTTTGACTTAGTAAGTCTACTTAGTATCCCCTAGAAACCCTATTATAATCCCCCATAACCCACCTAACTAACCCTACTTACTAAGTCAAAAGGGCCTCCAAGTAATCCTACCTCCAAAAACCCTAAACCCCCAGGCCTCAGGTGGGTTCAGGGTTCCTGTGGATCCGGCATCCGGAGACTGAGCACGCCTGCCTCTCCCAGAGACTCCAACATCCCTTAGTTAAGGAATATTCCTTAAATCATATTAGGGATCCTACTATAATTTAAGGTATATTTCTTAATTAAGGGATATTGGAGTCCCCTAAACCCTAAACCCTATAGATCCCTTATAGATCCCTTAAAGGAACCCTCGGTATTCCTTTAAGGGATATTGGAGGCTCGCCTGCCTCTGAGGGCCCCAGGGGCCCAGCAATCTTTGCGTGCGCGGGCCAAGAGCGAGGTCCTACGCTACGGTTTAGGGTTTAGGGTTTAGGGTTTAGGGTTTAGGGTGGGTTTAAGGTTTCGGGTTTAAGGTTTCGGGTTTAGGGTTTAGGGTTTAGGGTGGGTTTAAGGTTTCGGGTTTAAGGTTTCGGGTTTAGGGTTTAGGGTTTAGGGTTTAGGGTTTTTGTTTAAGTTACCATATGGGTAGTTGTCAAAATTATGGTCCCTTTTTGGGTACCCGAAATATTAGCTGCCGTATTGAAATAAGGACCCAAAAAGGGACCATAATTTTGACAACGACCCACATGAAGTTCCTCACTTGCGATGTGACGGATGCCACTGCGATGCAAGGCGCTCTGCAAGGGAGTCTCGGCTTTGATCATGGCCCAGACTCGAACAAAGACTTTTGCTGCTTCTGCTGCATGCCCAGGGTGGTTGACCCGAGTATCACCCTAAACCCTAAACCCTAAACCGCTTGTAGACTCGGCCTTGAGCATGGAGTGCAGCGCCTATGCCTCGACCCACAACGTGTACACGCGCACGCCTCCGTTTGGCAAAGCGTTCCTGTGCCTGAGCTGCACGTGCTGAGCTCCTGGTCCTTGACTTTGACTGGAGGTTGCACTTTTCCTCGAATTCTCCCTTCTTGAATGACCACTATTCCTGAGTATTCTGCGTGGCATGTCGAAGTTTGCTATTGCTATAACAACAGCCATGACTACGGCTGCAATGCCCATGGCCGCTAATTTTCCAGTGTCTCAAGTCTAAAGGTGTTCAAACCTTCCGGGGGTCAGGGCTTAAAGCTCGGCAGGTTTCTTACTGGCTGTAGACTCAACTTTTCAACTTTTGGGGTTCTTATAAGGTAGTCGATTCTGAAAGTTTCAACTTTTAGTTCCTTGGGTTTTGGGCCAGTGAGGTTTTGAACAGAGCTTTCAACTTTAGTTTTGAAAGGTCCTCGGAGAAAGGGGGCGGCGAGGGAACCCAGAACTGTAAGCTAAGCCCCCAACCAAGCCCCAGAATCCTATAGTACCCAGAGGACCCAGTATCCCTGTATGTAAGGAATATAGCTTAAATCATAATATGAAGCCCCATATAATTTAAGGTATATTCCTTAATTAAGGGGCATTGGGATCTCGGGGTAGCCCTGGGATGGAAGATGAAAGCCTGAACATGTACTAATTCATCTTATTCCTTCTGGTTCCTTAGTATAGCTAAACCATAATGTCTCAAGCTCTGTTGTATAAGGCTCACATGTTAGGTTTTCGGCTTTGGGGCTTCCTGTTTAGGGGGTCGGGGGATGGCAGTGAAATCCTAGCTAATCCCTAAACCCTAAAATCATTACACCCTAAACCCTAAAACCTAAACCCCAAATCCTTCAGAATAGGAGCTCAAAAAAAGCCCTAAACCCTACACCTAAACCCTAAACTCCAAATCCCTAAACCCTAAACCCTCACAGAACCCTTACAGAACCCTTTTAGCAGCCTTTAAAGGAGCCCTTCAAATTAAAGGAACCCATGAAAGCAAACTTTAAGCTTCTCCAAATCCCTAAACCCAACAGTTCTTCCAGCCCTATAGTGAACCCCAGAAAGTTGGAACATAGTTTTAGGAGGATTCATGCTGGGATTCCCTTTGCTTTACTTTAAGGGCATGAGGCTAATGATGTTCCAACTTTCTAGCTTCTACTGTNCCTATAGTGAACCCCAGAAAGTTGGAACATAGTTTTAGGAGGATTCATGCTGGGATTCCCTTTGCTTTACTTTAAGGGCATGAGGCTAATGATGTTCCAACTTTCTAGCTTCTACTGTAGCTCTGGGAGGACCCATTACGGCCACTTCCGCGAGGGGCCGAAGAGGTGCGAAGGTCTAGAGTTGGGGATTTGGAGTTTGGGGGTATTTTGGGATTTAGGTTTTTTTTTTCAGGGAATCCTTTCAGGGTTTATAAGGGATCTTTAGGGTCTATAGGGCCAAGGGGTCAGAGGTTTGGGGTTCAGGGTTTCGGGGATTTAGGGTTTCGGGCAGGCCCTGTGGGGGTTTGGGCTTCATGGGTCTGGGGTTTAGGGTCTTGCTGGCAAAGCTCTAAACTCCAAATCGGGAGGAACTGCGAGCCATCGGCCGAGGGCACCAACATGCCCGTCATCAAAGGAATATGCCTCAAACCGCGATGAGAAGCCCGTATAGTCAACGGTATATACCGCTTTGAGCGGTATTGGGCTTTCTGGATGCGTCTAAGCTTTGCAACGCCCTAATGTATCCCCGATAAAACTTCGTATAACCCTTGACCCCTTCACTCCGTATACTTCGAGTCTCGGGTGTGACGGTCTGGGGCTTCGGGTTTGGAGTTTAGAGTCCCTGATGTAGGAGTTGTGTAGTAGTGTGAAGACTGAGGCTCATAGTAATTCAGATCTTGTAGTTCCCTTTATTAAGAATGTGAAGCTAGTGCTTCTGCAACGACGTATGACATGATGACGATGTTGATTTATTACTGGAGCTGTTGGTGGTGATGGTATGACGATGGCTGTGATGCTGTTGATGATAGTCATGGTCATGATGAGGATGATCATGATAGCGATGTCGACAGCATCACCATACATGATTCTCCAGAGCATCATAGGCAATACAACCTACAGTACCCCCTTACACCTTAAACCTTCAGAGCCCGAAATGCCGAAGTCCCTCACAGAGCCATTGTAGAACTCATCAGCAACCCTTCAAGGAGCCAAGCCCCAAGCCCTAGCCCCCTAAACCTTAGACGCTAAATTGAAAACCCCAGAAGGTGTTTTTGCCCGTTGTTCCGTAAGAAAGTACTTGAACGTTTCGCACTACGAGCCCAATGGGGCGAGCTGGCCACAGAAAAGGCTCTGCTACAATAGATTAAACAAAGCCCTAATCCCCTGAATCCCTAAACACCGAAACCCTAAACCCTAAACCCTAAACCCTACACACCGCAACCCCGGCCCAGACCCGGTCTCTCTTTCTGCGAGAGCCGGTACCTCTCAACTCAGAGCTCGTCGCGCCCGGCGCCGTGGCGGCAACGGGTTTCTTAGGAGATGAGGCTTTAGGGTTTAGTGTTTAGGCTGTTGGTTTTTGGTTTAGCAGTTTCGTTTAAGTTACCATATTTTAGGGACCCAAAAAGCACATAAGAATAAGCAATTTACAGGGATGTCCCGACCTTATTCGGCTTGATTTATGAGGGGGGGTTATATGGGATATCCCTACCCGAATGTTTGCCTATGTCACTTTTTGGGGCCTTGATAATACGTAACCCATATTGTTTTCTACAGATCACCATTCTGATTATGATTATGGCAACATATGGCAACTTAAGCTAAGCTTAACAAGAACCCAGGCGAGAGCTTGGTTTGTACATGAGGCTTACACAAGGATTCTGTGCGGGTTCTATGAGTGTTAGTTTGTTGAGATGAGCGGTTTGGGTTTTTTGGAGGTTGATTTTTTTGCAGGGTTTCGGGATCAGGGATGAAGGGTGTTGGGAAACCCTAAACCCTAAACCCCAAACCCGAAAGGGGAGCACACACCCAACCTCCAATCCCCAATTTAGGGTTCCTTTAGGGTTTGTTCTATGGGTAGTTATAAGTGCGGTTATAAGTAGGGTAACTATATACAGACTGCACCGGACATCCCAAGAGCAAAGCCTTGGAGTGGGACTCAGGGTTCGGGTGTGGCGTTGAGACTTTAGGGGTTAGGACTGGCCCTGAACTCAGAGACTCCAATATGGGGGTTTCCGACAATAGGGGGCCCTAATATAGCACCCTAAATATTAGGATCCTTATTATAAGGACCCCCAAATAAGGTACCCCTAATTTTCGGAAACTCTCATATCCCTTAATTAGGGAATGCACTTTAAGTTATAGGAAGATCGCTCATATGATTTAAGGAATATTCCCTAATCAAGGGATATTGGAGTCTCTGAGTACTCCTGAAGGTCACAGCTGATTTGGCGCTGGCTGGAAGGACTGCCATAAAGTCTGAAGAAAGCAACGGTCTGCTCAGAGTCTGTGCGAAACAATAGACTTTGCCTGTGTCTGCTTGCCCGTGATCACCACTGCACCTTAATCCTGAGTTCTTTAAGCATCCAAGCCGTTGTTCCGTCCACACCCCATAAGGCCCCTTTAGGTTCCTTTTAGAACCCTAACCCCTAAACCGTTGAAGGAACCCTGTAACAAGGTGGCAGGAATGCGTCATTTTGACAACAGACAGGGAGTGTATCTCCACAAGCCATCTAACAAGCACCTAGCTCAGGGCTACGCTGCTTTCATCCGGTACGGCCCGAAGCACGTATATTTACGAGCTCTTTGTGAAGTGGAGGTTGACCCAGCTGGTTCGGCCAAGAAGGGGAAGAAGACCAATCAGTTGATATTCGGATATGACTTCGTTCGCATCTGTGCTTTCCACTTACAGGTCGCCACCAAGAGCGAACTTAAACTTGGTGATTATCTTCGTGAGTGGGCCGGTGCACTCGAAGTTCCACTGTCCACAGCGCTCCAGGCTTTTAATTACCCTTAGTAGCTGAGTGGAGACACTTTACACTTTTTGGGATAATATTACACACCATAAAACTGAAAGTGTACGCTTTTTGGGGCTTGTGAACCCAGCAACTAAGTACCCAGCCCCGGCAACCTGTCAGCCTGCTCCCCCTAAACCCTTTGACCCCCCAGGGACTGTCGTCTCTGACACTCGAAGCCATAAGCCTTCGACCTACGACTACACCGGATTCTGCCTTATCAAAGCGTCAAAAAGCCCAGAGAGAAATGCACACTTTAATTACGAAGTATACCTCAAACCAGGGTTAGCTTCCCTTCTGCACTCAACCCGCAAGCCCTAGACTATATAATAGAGGGATCTTCGACCCTAAACCCTAAACCCTAAACCCTGAACCCTAAACCCTAAACCGCTATATTCCTTAATGTCACCTGAGGGGGCGTGCCTCGGTCATTGTATTGCGACTCTTACAGGGGAGCAAAGGCCAGGATTTAGCAGGTCAAAGCTGACCCCCTAAACCCTAAACCCCTAAACCCTAAACCCTAAACTCTAAACCCTAAACCCTAAACCCCAAACCCCAAAACCCTAAACTCTAAACCCTAAACCCCAAACCCCAAAACCCCAAACCCCAAACCCTAAACCCTAGACCGCCCAGACCCCTAAACCTTCAAGCCGCCCCAAATCAAAGTAGTCAGAAACCTGAGCCCGAAGCTCGGAAGCCCTGGAGCCGAAATCGTCTCGAAAACCACTCAAAGAGCACGTTCTCATAAAACTTTAAAGATAGCCTCTGATATTTTAAATAGAAAGCAGCTTCTGATAATCTTCATAGAAAGCTTTTCATACTGTTCTCAATAGAAAGCCTATAAGAGTTTTTGAACTCTTTCTTAGACCCTTCCAGTCCTTAAAAACCCCTTTTCGAGCCTTCACAAACCCTTATGAAAAAAACCAATATACCTGAAATACTACATGTTCCATCCAGAAAAGAGCTCCTGCGTAGGTACGTTCGGGTCAGATACATGCGCGGTCTAAAAACCCGACAGTAAATTCTATAACACCCTATTAAAGCATCTCCAAGGAGCCTTTTAAAGCCCACCAGGAGTGGCTCTGCGGTAGCTGCCTCGATGCGCCATGAGGTGGCTGACCCAGAGACATAAAAGACATGAAGCTTTAAACTCTAAACCCCTAAACCCTAAATCCTATACCCTAAAGAACCCAAAACCCCAAACCCTAAACCCGAAACCCTCAAACTTCCGGTGAAAGGCACATTTCACCTGAACAAAAAGCAGAATCCCAAACCCGCCTGTCAAACGCCCACCGCACTACAAAACCCACAAAACCCTCAAGCCTAAACCCCTGGACCCAAAACCCTAAACCCAAAATCCTAAGCCGTAAACCCTAAACCTGGGCTTTGGAATTTTGGCGAAGGCAGGGCTTTTCTCTTTCAGCCCCCCTCCTGCCTCGTGCGCCAGGGAAGCCTTCACGATTAGTAATAGTATTCCGTAGAGTTTAAGGTTTAGCATTGTTATTCCTAAACTTCCGCACTACAGAAATTCCACAACATTCCCCGAAACCCTCTTCTAAGTATGNAGGGAAGCCTTCACGATTAGTAATAGTATTCCGTAGAGTTTAAGGTTTAGCATTGTTATTCCTAAACTTCCGCACTACAGAAATTCCACAACATTCCCCGAAACCCTCTTCTAAGTATGAACACCCCAATTCATGTTCCTCTTCATTCCGTTTGGTAACCCCAGAGCCTCCCCCCGAGACTCCAACAGCCCTTAACTAGGGAATATACCTTAAACTCTAATAGGATCTCCCTGAAGAGCTTGGTTTAAAACCCTTACGCCCCAAGACTCCAATATCCCTTAATTAAGGAATATACTTTAAATTATAATAGGATCCCTGATATGNATACCTTAAACTCTAATAGGATCTCCCTGAAGAGCTTGGTTTAAAACCCTTACGCCCCAAGACTCCAATATCCCTTAATTAAGGAATATACTTTAAATTATAATAGGATCCCTGATATGACTTAAGGAAATTTCCTGAATTAAGGGATATTGGAGTCTCTGGAACCCTTCCGTCAAAAGTTGAATCCCCGAGCGTCATCCTTTCGATCAGCCACGCAGATTCAATAGTTGCTGGTGGGGACGCGGGCTTTCTTAAGCTAAATCAACTTCGGTGTCGAGGCTCCCAGAAAGCTTAACTTAAACTGACCCTTACGGTCTCTTTGTACGGTTAATGTAGGAACCTGATTAAGAAACCCTGGGCCTAGAACCCCCAAAATAGTAGGATTCATATGAAGACTGGTTTTGTGCCCGCCCCACGGTCTCTGGCAAAAGGATGCTTCCGGCTCTTACAGAGCAGCTTACGTGGACGGGTAGCCGAAGGGTTCTTCAGGTCCTTCTGTAGTTATCAGTTATACAATTCAGGATGCTTCTAGCTTCTAGAACATCCGACATCCTGCGACTGGCTCAGTTTTCAGCTACGTGCAGAGCTGGAGCTCGTCAAGAGCCGCGGCGAGGCGGATCCGGCAAGAGCACGGACAGAGGTTGGCTCTATCTTGGCTGAACTTGACATTGCAAAGCTTGCAGCTGACAGCATCGTCAAAGACAGCCGCATGATTCGTTCAGAGCAGGTGCTGACTCTGGCTGCAGGTCTGCCGGAGAAGCTGTTATGAAGCCCGCAAGCTTGTACAGGAACCTTGCACACAGCTGGCATCATGAATCAGTGAGTTTCTGATGCAAAGATCCGACCAGCTTGTCTGGCGATTGCCCGCAAAGCAAACAGCAGACACTAGGAAATCTTATGACACCATTATGCCATTGGCAAGTGGTGAAATTAGAGAACATCCTGTGCGCTGTCGCTTGTGGAGCCCCAGGTATCAGGCTCCATGCTGAACCCGTAACTGTCTCTCTCTCTCTCTCACACACTGTCGCATACAGGAAAAAAATGCAAACCCTCAACCACAAATCCTAAAACCTAAGCACGAGTTCAGGCCCGCTTCGGCCAGCAACAGACCGTTTCAACTCAGACGGCAAACATGTTTACAGGGTTGATGAACATCATGTTGAAGCCGTGCTGAACTCATAGCAGTACTTTTTCCAGGAATCGTAGCTGTAATGGGGAAATGCCGGTCGCAGTCTAAGACCTTGTAAAACCCGTATGAAACTTGAAAATGCCATAGGATCCATTTTGTAACCGAAAACCCTTTCATCCCCAGACGCTAAGGAGCATGTCGCATGCCCTAAATTTCAGCTCTAAACCCCAAACTCCAAGCCCTAAATCTCAAAGCCCCCCAAAAGCCCCAAACCCCAAGCCCTAAACCCCGAACAACCCAACCCTAGACCCTAAGCCCTAAACCCGCAACCCTCATCTCTAAAGCCTAAGCCCTGCGTCCCTACTTGGAGGTTCATGGGAATGAGTAACCAGGGTCATAACTAAGGTAGCTGTACTTATACGTACTTACTTACAGCCCTAGTTAAAGTACTTATAACACTACTCACTAACCCTAAACCCTAAACCCATGAACCTCCAAGTACGCCCCAAAGGTTTCTTCGCGGCCCAGCTATTTGCGGCACTCCCGCTTGTCGTCCAATGCCAGCGAGAATCCCAGCTTCCAACCTCTGTTTCAGGGCTTTATCAGGGTTTTACGACCTTAGGGTTTTGGGTTGAGGGCTCAGGATTTTAAGGCTTTCGGGTTCTAGGGTTTAAGGTTTAGGATGGGCCAATTGGAGGGTTGTATGATGTAACTATAAGTACGGTTACTTTGTAAAATCCCTAGTTACCAAGTTCCATGATCCTTCATGTAGATGGGGGTTTTGAATCTAATTAGTTTAATTGATATGTTTATACATCATTGTTTCTGACGGTCCTTCAAAACCCTAGTCGACAGACTGCACTCGGTTCTGTTCACGCCATCTTGTCTGACATCTTACACTGCTAAATTTTAGATTCGCAGTTCGCGTAAGCCCTAAACCCTAAAACCTAAACCCTAAACCCTAAATTCTAAACCCTAAACCCTAAAACCTAAACCCTAAACCCTAAATTCTAAACCCTAAACCCTAAAACCCTAAACCCTAAGCCCTTGCTATTATTAGTAGCAGCGCCAGTAGTGTGGTTCTCACGACTCGAAGGCTCCAGCTAAGGTACCACAATAATCTACTATAATACGGTTGATGGACAAAATCCTGCATGACCCTAAGGACCCTAAACTATGGGAATTATGGTATATTCCTTATAATGGGTAATGCAGGATTTTGTCCATCAACCGAATTACTACGGTCTACTATAATATGGTACTATAACTAGGTAGGGCTTTGGGACATTTTATATTTTCCCTTATTGGGCTTAAGAGGATCTTATTTACTAATATTTTTCAAAAGCTTTAAAAGCCCCACCTATAGTACGGCTGATGGACAAAATCCTGCATTACCCATTATAAGGAATATACTATAATTCCCATAGTTTAGGGTCCTTAAAGTAATGCAGGATTTTGTCCATCAACAGTATGGTACTACAATCATGTGCAAAATTACTACGGTCTACGAGAATATATTATATACTATAATAATGTACTATAAGTACGTGGATTGCCTTGTTTCGTCGCGCAACAACATTTTTTGCAAACCTCGCCGAGATCGGGACTGCATGTGGGTAGTTCTCTAAACCAAGGTCTTTTTTTGGCGTCCTTCTTAGAAGGGTGCCGTGGTATTTTGAGCCCTAAGGGACCCTATATAGTTTGGAAAGCTACCGCCATAGTAACCCTTTATGGTGAAACCCTTATAGGGTTTAGGGTTTAGGGGTTTAGGGTTTAAGGTTTATAAAGATCCCTTTAAATCCACTTGTAGAGCAAAGGGGGCTTCCGTGTGATTTGCACTGAAACCCTAAAGCCTAAGCAGTCGATGCCAAGAGATTAAGAGCCCTAAGCCCTACCTGTCGCCGAAGAGACCTACCGTTCTAGGGATCCTTTTTATGGGTTTTATATGGTTTTATATGGTTTTATATGGTTTTATATGGGTTTTATATATAGTTCCTTCGAAAGATAGGTATTTCTGGCCACAGGTACGCCCTGAACCCCAAACCCACAAGCCAACCCTAAACCCTAAACTGTAAACTCTAAACCCTTGTAAGCCACAGAGCGCCTTATAAGGGACCTGATCGCCTGTTTCTTTTTTTGGTCCGCTCAGGCGGTGTACATACGCCAGGAGATTGAAGGGTTTGGGGGTTTGGGGTTTAGGACCTCATACCCCTGTTCGCATGTCGATGATTGTGGAAGTCGGATTGCTGAGTGGCAGGACAGCTGCCGTGAAAATGGGCTTGGACGAAACCGTGGCTACATTGAAATGTCGGGCACAGTCTGAGCTTGGAGTCGGGAGAGGGCGGCTGGTGGACTCGTCCGGGAGCATTCTGGATGAATGTGCACTGGTCAAGCAAGCTGGGCTGCAGAACGGTGACTCACTGACGTGGCACATAGGCAGAGTTCACACTCATTTCAATGCCAGAGCTTTTGCTGCCATTCTCAGTGATGGATCTGTCGTGACCTGGGGTGATGCTGACTTCGGTGGTGACAGTAGTGCTGTGCAGGATCAGCTGAAGAATGTGCAGCAGATCCAAGCCGCTACTGGCGGCACTTTTGCTGCCATCCTTGGCGATGGATCGGTCGTGACCTGGGGTGATGCCGACGACGGTGGTGACAGTGGTGCTGTGCAGGAACAGCTAAAGAATGTGCAGCAGATCCAAGCCACTGACAGCGCTTTTGCTGCCATTCTTGGTGACGGATCGGTCGTGACCTGGGGCGCTTCTGACATGGGTGGTGACAGTAGTGCTGTGCAGGAACAGCTGAAGAATGTGCAACAGATCCAAGCCTCTTCACATGCTTTTGCTGCTATTCGCAGCGATGGCTCCGTCGTGACTTGGGGTGATGCCGACCGTGGTGGTGACAGTAGTGCTGCGCAGGAACAGCTGAAGAATGTGCAGCAGATCCAAGCCTCTGCAAATGCTTTTGCTGCCATTCTCGACGATGGATCCGTCGTGACGTGGGGTGCTGCAGTGGCTGGCGGTGACAGCCACGCTGTGCAGGATCAGCTGAAGCACGTGCAGCAGATCCAAGCCTTTCTCACCGCTTTTGCTGCCATTCTTGGTGACGGATCGGTCGTTACATGGGGCCGGTCTGATCATGGTGGTAACAGCAGCTCTGTTCAAGCTCAGCTGAAGCATGTGCAGCAGATCCAAGCTTCTCCGGTTTTTGCACGGATCGGTCGTCACTTGGGGGCATGCTTGCTGCGGTGGTGACAGTAGTGCTGTGCAGGATCAGCTGAGGAATGTGCAGCAGATTCAAGGCAATGACGGCGCTTTTGCTGCCATTCTCAGCGATGGGTCTATCGTGACCTGGGGTGGTGCTGACGAAGGTGGTGACAGCAGTGCTGTGCAGGATCGCCTGAAGAGTGTGTAGCACTTGCAAGCCTCTTCCTACACTCGTATTGCCGTTCCTGGCGATTGACCGGTCGAGGTTGTCATCAGCTCCATGGAGGATTCGCCGAAGCGTGTGTAATATCGGGGCATAACTAATTGCCAATACTAAGTTTCAATACTATTCTGGGGGTGCTTCATCCTTATGAATTACAATTACAGCATAAGATACCCCGAAACCCTTTTCGAATTATTCGGGCCCCTATAGTACCAGATCTTCCTTTGCTCAAATGTTCAGCTTTTCCTCTCTGCCGCCGCAGTGCCAGCAGCACAGCAACAAGTGAAGCGTGGCGAAGCATCCGCAGCATCATGGAAGTTCTGAAGGGGGCCTGGTGGCGGTACTGGTCCTCGGTCCTACATCCGGCAGGTTTATTGGCAATGTGGCCTGAATCACTACGATAAGATTCTCGGGTCGATTGCGGGTAGGATCACAGATCAGGGGTTAATCCAACTCAAGAGCGCCAACCCCCAGATATCTTGGAAGTGAGGCTGCAGGCTACAGGTAGGGTTGCTTGCAGTTGACCCTCTGAGACCAATGAAAGTACTTCTCACACTTCTTACATGTTGCAGTCATGAATCCCAAGCGTTGTGTCAAACCCTAGACCCTACGGTACTAATTGCCAAAACTATTTTTGGGGTTCCTTCGTATAATTATGGTATAGTGGGCCCCAAAACCCTACTCTAATTATTAAGGCTCCTACATTACCTAAAACCTCAAAACCCCAAAGCCCTTAATCCTAAATCCAAAGCCCTAAACCCCGAACCCTAAACCCCAAACCCTACAACCCCCGATAAAGGAAGCCCTATAGATCCCTATAAAGGAACCCTACAGTATGTGTGGCTCGGGGGGTTGATTTGGTGCCTGAAAACCGAGCTACATTTCGGCGGTCCAAACACGATACTTAGGGGTTTAGGGTTTAGGGGTTCAGGGGTTTAGGGGTTTAGGGGTTTAGGGGTTTAGGGGTTCAGGGGTTTAGGGGTTTAGGGGTTTAGGGGTTTAGGGGTTTAGGGGTTGGGGGTCCCTTTAAAGGGTTCTTTGAGGGATTCCTTAAAGGGTTCTATAAGGGATCTAGGTTCCTTCTAGGGTTCCTTGAAAGGATTCACGATGGTTTAGGGTTGAGGGTCTGCTTGGAGGATCATGGGACCTAGTAGGTTATAAGACCTTAGTTGGGGTTATAAACAAACATAAGTATGGTTACGTACCTTATTTCTAACCTTAGTTACTAGGTCGCATAGTCTAGCAACCTGATTAAGAAACCCTTGGTCTTTGTTAGGGTTCTTTATACGAGCCCCAATATTTTGAGTCTTCCCTTTTAGCCTTGTTGTATAACTATAGTGACATATTCCCCAAAACCCTATCCTAATTCTCAGGGCCCTTATGCTACCTGTCACCCACATAGCCATAACGTCGGCTTCCATGGTTGGGATTTCCTTGCAGTCCCTATACAATGCACCCTAAATCCTTTACCTTAAGTTAAAGCACAAGCCCTAAACCCCACACGCGAGACCCTAAACCTAACCCTGTAAACCCTGAACCCTCACAGAACCCTTATAGCAGCCCTTACAGAAACCCTTTGATTCAAAGGAGACCATGAAAGGAACCTTAATCCTTATCAAAAACATGCCGAACAACCCTTAAACCCCAAACCCTAAATCCTAAACCCTAAACTTTAAATCCTAAACTTTAAGCCCTAAACCCTGAAACCCCCATGCGCTTCTCGCCTAGGCCTCTGCAGTTCGGCAAGAGGCTCTGAAGCCGACGAGGTCGTGCCTTTAGGGTTTACGGTTTAGGGGTTTAGGGTTTAAGGGTTTAGGGGCTGCTATAAGGGTTGCTAGACGGGTTCTGTAAGGGTTCCATGACGGTTGCTATGAGGGTTCCGCAACGGGTTTTTGGGGTTTAGGGGTTATCGGTTCAGGGGTTTAGGGTCTGGTGGTAGTTTAGGGTTTAGGGGTTCTTAGGGTACCGGGTTTGGGGTCAGAGGTTTAGGGCTTTAGGGTTTTAGGGATTTCGGGTTCGGGGTAGGGGTGCAGGGTTTGAGGATTGGGGTTTGGGTCTTTCCATTTAACTGATCTTACTATGCATGTTGTTGTTCCTCGTCAGCTAAAATACATCATATCTGAGTACTAGCAGCTATTATTGTTATGCTATTGTTAGTATTGCTATAACTTTTGTTAGCACTATTCCCATTATTTCATCATTGCCACTCGTATGAATGAGTTCAACTCTCATGTTAGGATGATTGTCGATGTTTCGGGTTCCTGAAACCCTAAACCCTGCACCCTAGACTCTAAACCTTGAGCCCTACACCCTAAAACCTAAACACCTGGACCTAAACCCCTACACCCTAAACCCTAAACTCTGAACCCTAAAGCCTGTTTTACGGAATTTAGGAACTGGGATGGTGTACGGTAACTATACTCATAATTAGTTAATATTAACCCAAGTTATGGGCCACACCCTAAACCCTGAACCCCTAAACCCGAAACCCCTAAAACCTAAACCCCAAACCCCTAACCCCTAAGCCCCTAAACCCTAAACCCCAAACCCCTAACCCTTAAACCCTAACCCCTAACCCTAAGCCTTAAACCCTAAACCCTAAACCCCTAAACCCGAAACCCTAAACCCTAAACCCCGAAACCCCTAACCCCTAAACCCCTAAACCCCCAACCCCAAACCCTAAACCCCAGACCCCTAAGCCCCTAAACCCTAAACCCCTAAACCCTAAGCCCCTAAACTCGAAACCCCGAAACCCTAAACCCCGAACCCCCTAAACCTAAGCCCCTAAACCCCCAACCCCTAAGCCCCTAAACCCCTAAACCCTAAACCCCTAAACCCTAAAACCGCACGGGATTTGGGAACTTGGCCCGGAAACTTTCTGCCCCCTAGCCGGGCCATGGTTCTCTAAGGCAAGGGCCCTATGGGATCTTCTTTTTTTGGGTTTCTTTATGGGTTTTCGGGGGTTTTAGTGGGGTTGTAGTAGGGTTTGGGCTTAGGGTCTAACAAGGGGACCTCAAGGGTGGGACGAAGGTTCTTGTAACCTATGGTGCTTAGGCAGATCACAGGGTTTTAAACAGGTCTACTACAGGGTCCCATTCAGCAGAATGGGAGGTGGAGATAAGTGGAGGCTGTGAGGGAAAACTATCACCAATTATGAGGACTCGAGATCGGACCCTGCGCCACCATAAGCCTCGGGTCAGTACTCCATTAGAGTCACAGCACGGTGGCCTCCTTCGCCCTGGCGGGGCAGGGAGGGCCCTGCCCTGCCTCTGCCCTGCCTTGCCCTCCCTGCCCCTGCCCTGCCCCTGCCCTGCCCCTGCCCTGCTGACCTGCTTGCTGTGCCTTGCACTTCGAGCAGCCCTTACAGGGCGTGAGGGGCAAGTTGTTTGTTGGAAACCTTTGCTTTCGTCCAGCGGCCGGCACAGGCCGCGAGGACCCACAACCCGATGCCAATCCATCTCAGCTGTGGTTTCCTGAGTATTGTAGTCGTTTGTGTGTCGAGCTGCGGGAAGCAGAGAGCAAGAAAGCCCCCCTTGCCGGGGGTTTGGGGGGTGGACCCTAAACCCTAATTGAGAATAGTTGGGGGTGGTTGGGGCGGGAGTACATGCCGACGCAAGCGCGCGATAAGTGGGTGCGCCCCTATTCCTCAAGTAAAAGGCGCACCCACCGCGCACATACTGTTACAAACCCTAAACCCTAAACCTTAAATTCTAAACCCTAAACCACAAAAGCCTAAGA
Source organism: Symbiodinium sp. clade A Y106 (assembly GCA_003297005.1). NCBI lineage: Eukaryota > Dinophyceae > Suessiales > Symbiodiniaceae > Symbiodinium > Symbiodinium sp. clade A. Next base: position 253,137 of record BGNK01000108.1, on the reverse strand, counting down.
ACCCGTGGCTGCAAGGATGCGCCCTCTGCCTTCAGGGTTTCGAGTCGAGGTTCAGGTTCTGTTCCCGCCGGCTCCCTGAAGAGCTTGGTTTAAAACCCTTGCGCCCCAAGACTCCACAATCCCCTAATTAAGGAATACACCTTAAATTATAGTTGGATCCCTGATATGATTTAAGGAATATTCCTTAATGAAGGGATATTGGAGTCTCTGGGAGGTTTAGGGTTTAGGGTTTAGGGCAAACGGGGCTTATAGGGTTTCCGGGAACCTTGTTGGAAGCTAGGTTGAATTCAATCTGCCTGCGGCTGTTGTAAGGCTCAAAGGCATTGTCTGTATGCCTCAGGGTGCTGTAGCCAGTATAAAACTCTACGGCCATGTTGTCATCGCAACAGCAACAGATGGATGCTGTTCCGTGGAAAAGCCTGCGCGAACGGAGTGAGTCTTGTTTGCACAAGCATTTTGGTTGCTCGTTCTTGTGCTTTCCTTTGAACCAGAAACACTGCACCCTAATTCTACACGCCAGGTGCTTATCCGTCAAGATAGAGCCCCTAGCGAGTTACCCACGAATCCAACCCTAGCAGGAGCCGCGCCCCTGCAAGGCAAAACCGGTTGGCAGAATTAAACTGTAAACCTTAATCGAAAGAGCGACTTATGGACAACCCCTGAAACCAACACTGTCCTCATCTATCGTCGCCCTGACTTCGGTTTTGGGGGTGAGGCCCTCAGGCTTTTGAGCTTCAGCGTTTAGGGTTTGGGGCACGTTGTTGTGAGAAGTAGACGCTCGTCGAAACAGTACATCAGCATCGGCATCACTACCGTCATCACCATCGTCATCACCGCCATCGTCATCATCGTCGTCGTCATCATCATCATCACCACGTGCGGCCGTAGCTAGCAGCTGTTAGCATGACTCCATCGTCATCAGCTCACTATACTAATGGCAGCCGCAGAAAGACGAGCCGTACCTTGTGCACGGAGCTCTGAACCATAAAATCAGCCCAAACCCTAACCTCAAACCCTAAGCCCAAGTGGCAGCTTAGGACCTTGAGCTGAAAAGCGGGAAGGAGGATGAGGAGGAGCCATCTCTGGGGCTAAAGATTGCAGATTGAAGGGAGCCCTGAACCCTAGACGAAGACTAAGATTATTACCACCACTACTACTACTACTACTACTACTACTAAAACCACTACTACTACTACTACTAAAACCACTACTACTACTACTGCTACTACTACTACAACAACAACAACTACTACTACTACAACTACTACTACTACTACTACTACTACTACTATCTTAAGCCTAAAAGCCTCCACCTTAAACCCGACGCAAAAAACCCAACAACGCACCTAAGTCCTGAGCACAAAAACCTTACTTGTAGAACCCTTATTGGTCCCGTCTAGAACCCTGCTAGAACCCATAATATGGATCCCTTAGAAGAGCCCTAAACCCTCCTGGATTCAGGGTTCAGAGCTTCGGGGCCCAATGCTCATGGGACAACTAGAGTTATGACTAAGGTATCCATCCTTAAGGTGTTCTTGAAGGGCTCTATAGGGTTTAGGTGTTTGGGTCTACTTAAAGGATCATGAGACTTAGTGACTAGGGTTTAGGGTTCCTTTTAAGGGTACTACAGGGTTGCATAATATCGTTCCCTCTAAAGCTTCTTATAACTAAGGTAACTCTACTCATAATTTGTTTTGCAGGGTTTGGGCTTTGGGGTTTTAGGGGTTCAGGGTTTAGGGGTTTAGGGTGCAGGGATCAAACAGATGATCTCAAAATCTTTTACCCGGAGACTTCAAGACACAGTAATTAAGGGACATGCCTTCCATTATAGAGGGCTCTTGCGGACATTTTTTGGGGACATTCCTTGTGAGACCTATTAAACATTCCTTCATGCCCATAGTAAGACCCTAAACCTCAAACCAACATAACCCTTGAGGTATATACCGTAAACCTTAAACCCGAAACTTCCTAAAAGAGTTATTGGGCCAGTCCCAGACTCGAAACCCCAGAGAGCCCAATATCCCTTAATTAAGGAATATACCTTAAGTTATAAGGGGCTTCATATTATGATTTAAGCTATACCTTAACCCTAGGTAACCTACCTTTTTAAGGACTTATATAAGAAAATCATAATAAGGAGCCCTAAAAAGGTAGGTTCCGTAGGGTCCAGGTATTCCTTAATTAAGGGATATTGGGTCCTCTGGGACCCTAAGGACCCTAAACTATGGGAATTATGGTATATTCCTTATAATGGGTAATGCAGGATTTTGTGCATCAACCGTAGGTATCGGTTTCGGGTACCCAAAGGACCCCATATCCCTTAACTAAGGAATATAGCTTAAATCATAATATGAAGCCCCTTATAATTTAAGGTATATTCCTTAATTAAGGGGTATTGGGCTCTCTGGGTAAGTAAGTAAGAATTTCACGTAGTGTTTAATAGAGAGCCCTGAGTACAAATAGTTTTGGGGACTGTTGAAATCGACACTAGAATCCGACCAGACCCAAACTGAACCGTATAGAACCCGATGAGACACTGCGGAGCCGATGAGCATCCTATACACGGGTTTAGGGTTTAGGGCCCTCGGCCCTACACCGTGACCTCGGCGTTAAACCTTGGATCCTGAACCCTCAATCATGAAACACGGTTTAGGGTTTAGGGTTTTAGGGTTTTAGGGTTTAGGGTTTAGGGTTTAGGGTTTAGGGTTGGAAGTGGTGTTTTTTTTTTTTTGCTGTGGCCCCGCCGGGTCTTTTTAGACCCGATGTAGTACCCCAGACATTTTTTGTTCTTGTCTAAAAAGACCCGGCGGGGCCGCAGAAAAAGCAAAAAACACCACCAGGGCCTTGCCGAAATCGCCCCAGCCCACAGTGAGTGAGTGAGCGTCCGGGCGGGGCCACAGCAACAAAAACAAACACCACCCCGGTCCGGGCGGGGCCGCAGCAAAAAAAACAAACACCACCCCGGCGAGGGGGAGGCATCGCCACCCAGGCCCGCAGTGAGTGAGTGAGCGGCCGCAGCAAAAAACAACACCACCCAGGGTGTTTTTTTTTTTGCTCCGGCCCCGGGGAAAGGCAGGGGAAGGAGAAGCCCCGTGCCGGCNAAAGGTCGCGGCGCCCAACGGAGCGCAACAAAAAAAACACTTTGCACACCCGGGGCCGACAGCAAAAAATTTTCTAGAAACCAATGACGCGGGGCACGAGCAAAAAGGGGCCACAACAAGAAAAAAAACACCCTGGCCGTTTAGGGTTTAGGGTTTAGGGTTTCAGTACTACACCCCCAACCCCCCTTGACCCCTGAGCCGTAAACCATTAATTCGCCCTAAAACCAGAATCTCAAAGTAGGTCTTTTTCATTTCAGGGGTCGGCTTATTCCGTCCTCAACTCCTTCCTTCGCCATCATTCCCAGATCTCTCGGCTTCAACCAGGTAGGGTCGTCATTCTAGCAACTGCGAGTTCAGGTCTTGGGGTAATGACTGCCTTTCACCTAAGCATGTTACCAACGCATCCAAACGAGGTGAGAACTCTCGCTAAACTGCTACACGCCCTTGCAACAAGAGCTGCCCAGACCCTAAATTCTACACCCCCGGCCCTAAACCCTAAACCCCTACGTTCCAAACCCTAAACCGTTAACCCCTAAACTTCCTAAACCCTAGGCCTTAAACCCTAAACCCTTCTCCCGAAGCCCTAAGCCCTAAGCGGAGGTTCTGAAGACGCGATCAGACCCCAGCTCGGCAGGACGTGCCTCCGTGGCAACTGCGGTTGGTGTTTCTGTTGCTGGGTTCTTGGGTTTAGGGTTCTTGGGTTCTTGTTCAGGAACTTAACCTAAGTTACCATAATGAGACCCATGGTAAATAGTAGGGTTTCCTGATTACGGTACCTTGAATTGAGTTGTTCAACAAGAACCCAGTACTGTTTTGTCTTCGCGGGGCTTGTTGGGGTTGAGGGGACTTGCCCTGTTTCCGAGAGAAGATATTCGACAGCCGCCTTGATAATTTGTGTACCGAGAGAAACCCTAAACCCTAAACCGTCCTGTTTCGATACTACAAGCCCTGCGTGTAGGATTTTGCAGCTTGTTGCAATCGGGGTTAGGGTTCAGGGTGTAGGCTAGAAGAAACCATGGAAGTGCTAGGAACTTGAACGGAATCCGAATGTAGAACAGCCCTAGCATGTTGCAGGGTGGGGTGGGGATGCAGTAGGGGCTAGTGCGCATGAGAGTTGAATATATAAACAAAGTGCAGCCGGAGCCCCAAACCCGAAACCCTAAGCCCTATTCTAATTATTAAGGCGCACACAGCAGCCAAGGGAACGAGGGTGTTCGTTGATTAACCACAGGCTACATCCACATCCTTGCTTCCAGGAAGGGGTGTGCTCAGGCCATAGCATCCAGTTGTCACGTCCCCTCTGTCATTAAAGGCGCCTGGAACCCTAGCCCCTGGAACCCTAGCCCCGAAAGCCTAAACTGAATGTAAGGCTCGCGGCCCCCAAACCCTAAACCCTAAACTCTAAACCCTAAACCCTGAACCCTGAACCCTAAACCCTAAACCCTACACCCTAAACCCTATATCCTGAGGCTTCAGGGTTTTAGGGGTTTGGGGTTTAGGGGTTTGGGGTTTAGGGGTTTGGGGTTTAGGGGTTTAGGGGTTTAGGGGTTTAGGGTTTAGGGTTTCGGGTTTAGGGTGTAGGGGGTTGTGGGGAGGGGGGTTTCATGGCTAATTCTACTTAGCTCATAAGTAGGTGACCATCTATTGATACATGCGGCCGATCGATCACTCTGAGAAGTAAGTAAAAGCTACGAGTTGCAGGGCCGTAGCCCGGCAAGTCGAAGTGGATGGCAATGAAAAACCCAGAGACTCCAATATTCATTCCTGAATTAGGGGTTTTACTTCAAGTTGTAGTAGGACCCCTAACTGATATAAGGTATATTCCTTAATTGAGGGATATTGGAGTCCCCTAAACCCGAAACCCTATAGATCCCTTATAGATCCCTTAAAGGAGCCCTAAGTATTCCTTACTTAAGGGATATTGGAGTCTCTGGGAAGGCCAGAGCACAAAAGTACAGGAGCTCAGGCGGCCCTCCTGCCGCAAAGGTCACTGAAGCGCCGATGTGCGGTACCCAGAGACTCCAATATCCGTTAGTTAAGGAATATACCTTAAATTATAGTAGGATCCCTACTATGTTTTAAGGTATATTCCTCAATTAAGGAATATTGGAGTCTCTGGGTAGATGTGGCAAAAACGGGGGGGGGCGGTTTTGGCAGCCGTCGCAACTCAAAGCTTGCTGGGCGGAACTTGCCAGCCACCAGGCAACTTTTCAGGGGCAGCTCTGCTGAGGTTGAATCTGAGCTCCTCACTTTTGCGCTTGGGGCGGACATGTTGGCTGCAATAATTACTAACCATGTCCCGTATGGGACCTGATGGGCTCTAGTCCAACATACCCCAAAACCGTACTCTAAGTACCAACGCACCTATGTGCAACATTTCTGAAGCGCATATAGAACAAGCCGAATGAAGCCGTTATCCAAATCCCCATAGTCCTTCTGAGGAATTACACCCTAAACACTAAATCCTAAACCCTTCCGAGGAAAGGTGCTCCATCGCGTTTTCACCTCGACCACGGCAGAGCCTTTGTCGCCAAGAGGGCGACGCAGGTCCAGGCGCCTGGCCTCCTTAACCCTAAGGACCAAATGTCCCAAAAGACCATCCTTGTTATGGTTCTGGGGGCCTAACTCCATAATAGTTGTGCATATGGACCCTCTTTGTGGGTTTTATCAGGGATTATAGGGTTTTATGAAGGTGTTATAGGGGCCTCAACGGGCACTTTCAGGGCTCCGCAAGGGTCACATAGTCTATGAATCCCTGAATAATACAAGCTTTCAGGTTTAGGGCTTGGGTTAATCTAGGGGCTAAATATTTATTTCCTTTACTATTTTGTGGATTCCAAATTAATTATAATTATAGTAGAATGGGCCTCAACGCGCTATTCTGAAGGGCTTTGGATGTGGGATTTCGGGCTTACAGGGTAGAGCTGCCTGTCGCCCTCCCTGGTCCGGCTACGTCGCCGGGGGCACGGAAAGGGTGAGGGTATTAGGGTTTAGGGTCTAGGGTTGAGGGTTTAGAGTTCAGGTTTCAGGGGTTTTAGGCATCAAGGCTTTTGGGTTTCAAGGGTTTTGGGTGTGAGGGTAGGGCTTTAGGGCTGAAAGCATTGAGGGTTGGGGGTTGCAGGCTTCTCTCGACAGCAGGACTGCGTCTCCCAGCCAGGCGGCCCACAGACGATTATGACTGTGTTGGGCGCACCCCTAACCATGGACGGGAGCCTAGCTCCCCTCGTTGCAGAGATGCAAGGATGTGCGCGCGCGCGCGTGCGCCTCTGTTCCCATGCCCTCCTGAAAATCGCCTCACGCTCCACTCGATGCTGTTCCGTGGAGCTGCTCTCTGGACCTGCCCAGCATGGCCAGCGCAACAGACCTTACTCATGGCGGCGAATAGCTGCCAGTTGCTGCTAGTTCGCACCACGACGGCGGGGGCGCGTCCGTTAGGGTTGAGGATTCAGGGTTTAGGTTTAGGGTTTAGAGTTAGCATTTAGAGTTGAGGATTCAGGGTTTGGCAAGCAGACAGGGTTGCATAAGGGTTGTATCAGGGTTTTACCAGATTTTTCGCGGTCTTTTGTGGGTTGTACGAGGTTTTATGGGGTGTTGCAAACTGATAAGTCAGCAGCTTATAGTTGAAGGTTCATTGCAATTTGAAAGTAAGCTTGGGAGTGAAGTAATTGTACTTGTAGTTGTATATACTTGTAGCACCCCATGCAGTATGCGCTACCCAGAAGGTCCATATATGGTACCATCATGGAATTAGGCCCTAACAGACCATCCTTGTTCTGACCGTCCTTTATTATGGTTTTGGGGGACCTATCTCCACAACAGTAACATATATATATATATGTATGTATCTATGTATGTATGTATGTATGTATGTAATGCTTACCTTTCTGCACATGTATACATATATATATATACACACGCATATACATATATATACATATATATATATATATATATATGCATATATATATATGCATATATATATATATATGCATATATATATACACACGCATATACATATATACATATATATATATATATATATGCATATATGCATACATATATATGTGTGTGTATGGACCCTCGTGGTTATTAAAACCCCACAGACGGCCATTGCCTAAGCAAAGCCCCGCACAGGTCCAGCTCACGGGCGAGCTGGGAGAGCGTGGCAGATGACGAGTCTCTCTGCCTCGCCCCCAGAGGCTCTTTAAGAAGGGTTTCTTTTCAGGGTTCGTTAACGGTTCCTTTAAAGGGGTTCTACAAGGGATGCATAGGGTTTCGGGTTTGGGGAATGGCGTCTAGGTTTAGGATTTAGGGTCAAGGTTTTGCTGGAAGAGTGAATAGGGGAATAGGGTTTAAGGGTTTTATGGAGCCTTTTTATCTAGGTTCAATCTATGTCCAACATGCTGTTAGGCTTTTGACAAACCTGAAAAACCTTGAACACGCCTATCCGTTTAAAACAACGCATAGAAACCTTAGAACTCTACAAAACCTTCTTACGGTTAAAACCCAGCCACGGGGTTCGGTTTAGCGTTTAGGATTTGAGGTTTAAGTTCAGGCTTTAGCTTGGTTCAGCGCTGACGGTTTAGGGCTGAAGTTTTAGAAAACCGAAAATCCTCTAGTTGAGCCTCTAAACCCTAAACCTTAAACCCTAAACCCTAAACCCTAAAACCCTAAACGCTAAATAACAACCCTATTCCTGAACTCAGCTTTGAGATCCTGCGACAAGCGGCCCCAGAGCAAAGGAGCATCATCTCTACCTAAGGGTTCCTTTAAGGAATACCTAGGGTTCCTTTTTCTCCCGATCTACCGAGGGTTCCTTACAGGAATACCTAGGATTTTTTAAAGGGTTCCTTAAAGGGTTCCTTTAAGAGATCTATAAGGGTTCTATAAGGGAATTGGGAATGTTCCTTAAATCATATCAGGGATCCTACTATAATTTAAGGAATATTCCTTAATTGAGGCATAGTCTCAAACACTGAACCTCCAGCGCTATAAAGTTGCATGAAACTCTATTCTAAGCATGAAGGCCCCTACCATAGAACCCCATGAAAAAGTCCGTAACAAACCTTCCCTTACAGAAATCTTGCAAAACCCCCCTTTTGCAACCCTTGTTTAACCATTTTAACAACCCTTGTAAAACCCTATAGAAACTCCTACAACACCTCATAGCCACCCCCACTGAATCCGAAACCCTAAACCCAAAACGTTCAGTCCCTTCGTTATGCCGCGCCCCACTCGTCGATCATGATGCTGCAAGTGAGGATTACACCGTAATTTACAGTGGATTCGTTGTTCGCCAAGTACAAGAACCAGTCATTTCTCAGGTCTTGATTTTTGTTAAAACACGGACCAAGTTGAGACCCTCTCGTGCGAAACGCTTTTCGAAATTTATTATTTGGGACTGAAAACAATGTTTCAATTCTCAGATGGTTAAGAGTAGTGCAGTCAGACCATCATGCTCGTCATCATCGTCATGGATGCTGCGCCATTGGATGTGCTGGTAGCACCGACGTTATCATCCTGGGGCCATGGATGCTGCGACAGTGGATGCGCTGGTAGCACGGACGTTATCATCCTGGGGCCATGGAACCTGCGACAGTGGATGNTGGTAGCACCGACGTTATCATCCTGGGGCCATGGATGCTGCGACAGTGGATGCGCTGGTAGCACGGACGTTATCATCCTGGGGCCATGGAACCTGCGACAGTGGATGTGCTGGTAGCACGGACGTTATCATCCTTGGCCCATGGATGCTGCGACAGCGGATGTGCTGGTAGCACCGACGTTATCATCCTTGGGCCATGGGTGCTGCGACAGTGGATGTGCTGGTAGCACGGACGTTATCATCCTGGGGCCATGGAACCTGCGACGGTGGATGTGCTGGTAGCACGGACGTTATCATCCTGGGGCCATGGAAGCTGCGACAGTGGATGTGCTGGTAGCACGGACGTTATCATCCTTGGGCCATGGATGCTGCGACATTGGATGTGNGTGGATGTGCTGGTAGCACGGACGTTATCATCCTGGGGCCATGGAAGCTGCGACAGTGGATGTGCTGGTAGCACGGACGTTATCATCCTTGGGCCATGGATGCTGCGACATTGGATGTGCTGGTAGCACCGACGTTCATCCTTGGGCCATGGGTGCTGCGACATTGGATGTGCTGGTAGCACCGACGTTATCATCCTTGGGCCATGGACGCTGCGACAGTGGATGTGCTGGTAGCACGGACGTTATCATCCTGGGGCCATGGATGCTGCGACACTACATTGACGGAAGGGCCGAAGGCCTGCAGCCCAAAATATCGGAGGCCCCATCGATTTCGTGCCTCTGCAACCACAAAACCTCGTAAAAAAACGATGCGCGCCCCACCCGCTGGTCTGCGGCAGGACGCTGGGTCTGAAGGCTAAACTGGAAAGGCCCATCCTTTCACGAGTGCTCGTAGGAACCGATTGTTGCAACCCCATGAATCCCCACCGAAGGATCCTCCTCAATAAATCCCTAAATGCTAAACTCCGAAACCATCCTACTGTAAGTGCATCTTGACCTCCACATCCCACATCCGACCAACATCTTCAGGCTCAAATGTTCAGCTGAGCTTGATTCTCGAGCGGACGTCTCAACTCTCAGACAGAAACCCTCAACCCACCTACATCTTTAACCCTAAACTCTACATTCTACACCCGAAGCCCGAAGCCCAAACCCTGAACCTTCAGAATTTGGGGCCCTTTGTGGCCGGGGTCTACTCCAATCATTAAATATCAAGGTTTTATGGTTTATGGTTCAGGGCCTAGGGTGGCAACTCAGACTTCTTGACTTGGGGTTGTCGGAAGCGACATGTCGGTCCTTTTGGAAGTTCGACTGCTCAGCGGCAGGACCGCTACGATCGAAGCAGGCTTGGGTGAGGAACTGGAAGTATTGACTCTTCGGGCGCAGGCTGTCCTTGGAGTTACAAAAGGGCGGCTGGTTGACTCATCCGGAAGTTTTCTGGATGCTTGCTCACTGGTCAGGGAAATCCCGCTGCAAAATGGTGACTCACTGACGCTACAAATCAGTCCAGTTCAAGTATGTCACACTGCAAGCGCTTTTGCAGCCATACTTGGAGATGCATCCGTCGTGACCTCGGGTCATAGTAAAAGTGGCGGTGATTCATCACGACACGTCTTAGTCGATTTCTTGCACGTCGTCTATGAAGGTACTGGTGGCGCTTTTGCTGCCATTCTTGCTGACGGGCACGTCGTGACCTGGGGGCGTGCTACTGCAGGTGGTAACAGTCGGGCTGTGCAGCATCAGCTGAAAGGTGTGCAAAAGATCTGAGCTTCCCACTTGGCCTTCGCCGCCATCCGTTTCGATGGGTCCGTCGTGACTTGGGGAGACACATCAGACGAGGACAGTCGTGCCGTGAAGACTAAGCTGAAGAATGTGCAGCAAATCCAAGCCACTGTAGGTGCTTTTGCTGCCATTCTCAGCGATGGATCCGTCGTCACGTGGGGTGCTGGCTGGCCTGGTGGTGACAGCAGTGCTGTGCAGGAGCAGCTGAAGAATGTCCAGCAGATCCAGGCCACTCACCACGCGTTGTCAGCCATTCTGAGTGACGGATCAGTTGTGACTTGGGGTGATGCTCGCATGAGTGGTGACAGTAGTGCTGTGCAGGAACAGCTAAAGAATGTGCAGCAGATCCAAGCCTCAAGCAGCGCTTTTGCTGCCATTCTCGGCGATGGATACGTCGTGACCTGGGGTGGTTCTGCTTATGGTGGCAACAGTAGTGCTGTGCAGGATCAGCTCCAAGGCGTGCAGCAGATCCAAGCGTCTTACAACGCTTTTGCTGCCATTCTCGGAGATGGATCCGTTGTGACCTGGGGTGATGCTCGTGTCGGCGGTGACAGTGGTGCTGTGCAGGTCAAGCTGAAGAATGTGCAGCAGATCCAAGCCACTGTAGGTGCTTTTGCTACCATTCTCAGCGATGGATCGGTCGTGACCTGGGGTCAAACTGCCTACGGCGGCGATAGTAGTGCTGTGCGGGAACAGCTGAAGTATGTGCAGCAGATCCAGGCCACTCAGCACGCGTTTTCAGCCATTCTGAGTGACGGATCAGTTGTGACTTGGGGTGATGCTGACATTGGTGGTGACAGCAGTGCTGTGCAGGATCAGCTGAAGAACGTGCAGCAGATCCAAGCCACTCTTAAGGCTTTTGCTGCCGTTCTCGGTGATGGATCTGTCGTCACCTGGGGTGGTGCTACCGGCAGTGGTGACAGTGATGATGACAGTGAGACAAGTTGGGCTTCCGAAGACCCGTAGTCCAAAAACACATCGGTTCGATTTGGTACTATAAGTCCGGGTCTGATTTGACATATGTGACAAACTGTGCGAACCCAGGAAGCCGAAACCGGAGATATGGAGTCCACATGCGATGCCTGTGACTGCGCCAATATGGCAGCGCCCAGGGTTTTAGATTTGGCGTTTGAGGGATCTATTCTGTGGTGACAGGGTTTTTTGGGTAGTTCAAGGGCTCAGGCTATAGTGTTTAGGGTATAGGGATTAGGGTTTAAAAGGGTTCAAGGGGTGCCTGAAAGGGTTCTTGAAAGAGAAATGTTCTTGAAAGGGTTCTATGGATTCTTTGTAAGGGTTACAAGGAGTTTTATGGGGTTTTGGGGGGTCGTTTTTCGGGTTCTACAGGTGCTTCAAAAGCGTCCTGCCAGGCGTCTGTGAGTCTTGAGGAGGTTGTGGGGGTCCATTTCTAGGGGTCTTTGTAATAGGTAATTTTTAACCTCCTGAACCCTAAACCTGATACTGTTTGTTCTACATCAGGGTCCGTCATTTTCTTGAGCTCTTAGGTTGTGGTGTTTTATATCCATGTGTTTTGCTATAATCAGGGTTTTTTTTTATGTCTAGAGGCTTACGTAAATCAACCCTGCCCCACAACACTAGTCTCTATGGAACCCTGCAAACTCCTAGTGTCAGGCTTGTTACACTAGTCACAGGAAGCCTTTCTGAAGGTGTGCCCTAAACCCTAAACCCTAAACCAGGGTTTAGGCTTCTTGGCTTCGGTCTGCGGGTTGCACGTGCTTTTAGTCTTAGTTTCTGACCGGATACACTTTACACTTTTTGGGATAATATTACCCACTATAAAACTGAACGTGTATACTTTTTGGGGCTTATGAACTCAGCAACTAAGTAGTTGAGGGAGCCTGGAGCTGTTGGTGCAGGGCTTCCGGGCCTTCTGTTCGGGATCTGCGGCTGTCTTGTGGGGGCTAAGGATAAACGGATTGCGGGCAATCGGACACAAATCCACCCTTTAGTCGGCTGCACCGAACAGTTTGTCGCCCATAGTGCCATAGTGGACTTGCGCAGCCTTTAACCACTGAGAACCACAACTGTTTGGTTCTTAGTAGGGAATGGAGGAATGGACATGGAGACTAAGGGCTATTCCTTCACTAAGGGATCTTGGAGTCCCCTAAACCCTAAAGCCTTTAGATCCCTTATAGATCCCTTGAAGGGAGCTTATAGATCCCCTTACAGGAACCCTGTAAACCTCTGTGGAACCCTTTTAAAGGAGCTTCCGGGTTGTCGGAATTTAAGAAATCAAGCTGAGGTGGCAGCGGCTGCGAAGGCCGACATGGGAGTCGGGGTTGCGAGGGTAAGAGTTTAGGCTTTAGGGATTTAGGGGTTTAGGGTTTAGATTTTGGGGTGGATAGGATTCGGGGTTTTGTGTGTGGGATTGACGGTTCTGGGATGCAGGGCCGGCTTGGAGGTCTGCAAGTTGTCATTGCGGTACTGTCGTCATTCCTTTCCTGTTGCTGCTTTCCCCCTGTTTAGTCCTACTTCTGCTGCTTCGACTGCTGCTGCAGCTGCCCTATTCCTACCACAACAACAACGACTAACTATCATTATCATTATTACTACTACGACTACGACGACGACGAGTACTACTACCACTACTACTACACCCTTAGACTTTAAACCCTTAATCCCGTTATGCCATAAACCCTAACCTCCTTACCCAGTGCCTCCTTTGTCCCTTAATGAAGGAATAGATTATAGTAGCATCCCCAAACCCTAAGACCTGAGCCTCAAACCTCAAACCCTAAACCCTAAACCCTAAACCTTAAACCCTGAATCCTAAACCCTGAACCCTAAACCCTAAACCCCTAAACCCTACACCCTAAACCTCCTAAGCCCCAAGGAGACCTAAGCCCGGCGGAGGCCCGCGGCTGCATTCGCGAGGTCGTACACCCAGCCCGTGCTCATCAGATGAGGGCGAGGCCCGGAGGGCTCTGCAGAAGATAGGGTTTAGGATTTAGGGTTTAGGGTTGAGGATCTAGGCTTTAGGGTTTCCCCGAGGGCTCTACAGTAGATGCCGAGGCCTTAAAGTGCCTAGATAGTAACTTAAGTATATGTAGGTACATGGAGCCTTAGGATATGGTTTAGGGTTTCGAGTTTAGTAGTAGCCTTCTATTTGAGGCTTTCAGGGTTTTAGGAAGTTTTATGCTTGGAGTCTTTAGTTTAAGAGTTTGTGGTTCAGGGTCTTGGTGTTTACCCGTTCAGGGTCTTGGTGTTTAGGGTTCAGGGTCTTGGTGTTTAGGGTTTAGGGTTTAGGGTGTTTTTGGTGGCTTGTTTCTGCAACATTGTGCCGGATTTGATGGCAAGGAAGGGTTGTGACCGTCGTGCGAGTTGTCGTAAGCGTTTCGATCCTTTACCCTCAACCTGAAGTCTGTCACCTACTAGGTTCCTGAGCAGTACCCTTTTGCCCTTTTTGTTTTAGGGTCCCCTTGTTAAAACCGAATAGTAGGACTTATTATAAAGTGGCTACTCAGGAAGCTAACCTAAATCCTGAACCCTAAACCCTAAACCCTAAACCCTAAATCCTAAACCCTAAACCCTAAACCCTAAACCCCTAAATCCTAAACTAAGCTAAACCAAGCCCTGAACGACAAAGCCTAAAACCTCCTCGAGGCTTAATCCTGACTCCTTTACATCCAATCCTGAAGACTGCAGCCCATGCAACCCTAATCCCCAAACCCTAATCCCCAAACCCTACACTACAAAGCCCTAACCTCTAAGAACACTAAACTTGAATCCTAAATCAAAGAGTTTAGGAGTTCCGGGGTTAGATTGAAAGGGTTTGGGGGTGCAGATTTGGGTTAGGGTTTCGAGGTTTATGGTTCAGGGGTTCGTGGCGCCCCCCAGCCCCTAAATCCTGAACCTCTCTATCATATATTAATTTGACTTTCAATGACCTTCGCGGTCCATCGTATTGATGTTGTGGGATACTCTGGCTGGGTGGGTGTTACATCAAAGCCGTAAATATAACTTTGCCGCCTGGTCGATCCGGAGCTGCTGAACCCGAAACCCTAAACCCAAAACTTCGGCTTATCCTGTTGTGAAGATCCTGAGTTTGAAAGCGACACGAATATCAAGGCTGATTACGGACCTGGCTTCGAACATGAGCGTGCTTTTTTTTGGGATCGCTGTTGTTGCTCTTATGAAACCCTAAAACTTAAGCAAGAATTTCGGGGCTCTGGATTGGATGCGCAGTTGGCCAGGTCTCCTACCACTTCATCGTCCGCCGTGCAAAGACCAACATTTTCTGAAAGGCCGGACCAATACAAGAGTGTTTAGGATTCTACGCGGTTTTGGATTGGAATACTGCACTTGTTGTTGTTCTTTAAACAAGCTTTTAAGCTTTTAGGTATAAGCCCTACACATTGAACCCTGAAGCGTCTGTTGCTTGTGTTTGATTCGGCTTACAAACATGAGGGTCCGTGTGATTGTTTTGGGACTCTGAGCCTGGCTCTCCACGTTCTGTTCGACTGGACATGGGTAGTTTTCTAAATTAGGGTCGCTTTTAGGGGGACCCTAATTTGGAGAACCATATATGGTTTAGGCTTGTGATTTTTTGGGGTGGGGTTGGTGTGGCCATGGTTCTTGTTCAGTGTGTGTGTGTGTATGTGTGTGTGTGTTTTTTGTTTTATGTTTCGGGTGCTCTCAGAACTGCGGATGCTTATTCTATAGCGATCTTACGCGCGAATATGGAGTTTTGGGACATAGTGTAGCTCAATTGCACATTGACTGTAAGGAGACATCATTACTACTTATGCAGATTTCTTTATTATTGAAATGGTCAAGATGTCTGAGCACCTTTCGGCGCAGCAGATGTGGATCCCGAGTCAGAAGCTTTCGCTGTTCAAGGCTTAGACAAGGATTCCTCGGAGAGTGCATGTATCTATGCAGTATATACTCTGACCTTAAAGGGGTTCCTATGTAGGTAGGTCGGGGGTCCGGCAGGAACACAACAGTTGACCGACTTCTTTCCTGTGTCGTCCCGGCCGTAACATATGATGCAATAACGTCCAGACCCTAAACCCTAAACCCTAAACCCTCATCCTTAAACTCTAAACCCTAAGCCCTAATCCATAAACCCTAAACCCTAAACCCAAAAATCCGAAAAGCCCGAACTTTGCAGAGAGGGTGGCTTAGACCAAGCCCTACGACCTGGCCCCAAGCCCTACGCGCTAAACCCTAAGCCCTAAGCCCTAAACCCTAAACCCTAAGCCTTAAACCCTAAGCCCTAAACCCTAAGCCTTAAACTCAAGGCCTATTTGCTCTGCCCCTGCCCCTGCTGCCCTTGCCCTGCCCTGCCCTCCCTGCCCTACCCCTTGCCCTGCTTGCTGCATCAAAATGCTTGAAATGGAATGAGTTTAGGTGCTAAACCCTAAAAGGAATAGGTTTGGGTGGTCTGGCCGCCTTAGACGGCGTGGGGTGGGAGAGTTAAAAGAAAGTGCCATCCACAACAGGCTCCAACGGCCAATCGTCAAAGGACGACGCACTCGAAAATACACTGTTCCAAGATACTTCCGCTTATGCGCCATTCTACGGCAAACCCTAAACCCTAAACCCTAAGCCTCAAACCCTAAGCACTAAGCCTTAAACCCTAAACCCTAAACGCTAAAACCCTAAGCCTTAAACCCTAAGCCCTAAACCCTAAACCCGAAACCCAACCATAACCTTGGCCCTGCTAGAGACCCAGAAGCTCCTCTCCGGCGCCGCAGGCCGTTCGGAGGAGCTGTGGAGGAACAGGAGTCTCGCGTGGAATTACATTCAAAGCCGATGCTTCCCATCAAAAAACCCTAAAGCTTACCTTAACCCTACGTAACCTACCTTTTTAAGGACGTATATAAGGAAATCATAATAAGGAGCCCTAAAAAGGTAGGTTCCGTAGGGTCCAGGTATAGAAACCTTTCAAGGAGCCTTGAGAGGCTTGTCACTCTCCTTGGCGGAATTCCCGTTGCGGTAGGTACCCTAAGGGTCCAAGTACCTAATTCTCACAAACTCTCGAAAATAGTAACCTACATAACTACTGTCCTAAACCCGAGTACCTAACTATTGGGTCCTTTGGACCCTTAGGGGTACAACAATGTTTCGTGGGAAGCCTTCGGCAGAAGTCTGCGTGACCTTGGAATAGGTCGCGTTGCTTCGGGTAGTTGGCGAGATTTTCCTGCTGCTCAGTCCAGCCACTGCAATCGCTCTTTAAGTTTTAAGGGTTAGGGTTTAGGAATTACACACATGGTATAAGTATACAGTATTTGATGATGCATGTTATGCAAAAAACCTGGCACAACTTAAACATGGATGTCGGGGTACAGTGTTTTTGACTTGGAGTTGGCATCGAACCCCATATGACATACGGTTGATGATATAAATCCTGCATTACCTTAAGGACCCTAAACTATGGGAATTACGGTATATTCCTTATTATGGGTAATGCAGGATTTATATCATCAGCAGTATGAATATGTCGAAACACAGCCTTTGCAGCAAGCCTCAAGTAACCCTTACTAGGTCAGAGCCAATAGCGCCCTCTGAGGGCCGCCCCGATTGTTACGTCTCGCTGAAATGGAACCCGGTCGATGTGGGACAAAAACGGAAGCGCGTGAGTGGGAGCTTCCGCTGAATCTGTAGGGGAGCCCTGATTTACAATTACCACTACTCCCATTGATATCATTCTTGTTACTAATATCGTTACAGTTTCTATGATTCACCAAACCCCTTTCTAGAAACTCCAGAACGTCAGGATTCGTACCATAATCACGTGTTCAGGAATGCAGGTTTCTTGATGAGGGTTTTGGTGTTTACGGTTCCTTCAGGTTTACACGGATTGTTGCCAGGGTTGTAGATAGCTTCCGAAAGCCGGAAGCGCAGAAGAAGGTCAGGGCAACTAAGGGGTTTAGATTAGCGTCTGCGGCACTTTGCCCTAAACCCTAAAGCCCTAAACCCTACAGCCCGAAAGCCCTAAACCCTAAACCCCTAAAGCCCTAAACCCTAAAGCCCTAAACCTCTAAACAGCCCCGTAAACCTTAAATCCAGAGCCTAACCCGTGAAGCCTGTGAGTTTCAGGGGTTGGTGGCGGTCTCTTTATTTAAGGGTTCCTTTAAGGGCTTTAGGGATCCATTCCAAGTTTTTTTTGCGATCTATAGGGAATTGTAGGGGTTTAGGGATCTTTTTTGGGGGATCTGTAGGGTATCGTAGGGGTTTTAGGGATTTAGGGGTTCTCTTTGCGGCTGCTGGCCGGCAGCACCGTCCGCCGTGCAGCATTGCATGTGCGTTCGAAGTCTCGGGAAGGGTCCGGTTTCGGGATTAGGATTTAGGGTTTACGATTTAAGGTTTAGGGTTTAAAGTTTAGGGTTTAAGGTTTAGGGCAAAGAGCACTTTTGACAGTTTAGGGTTCGGGATGTAGAGTACAGAATTTGAGTTTTAGCATGTTTTGAGGCTTTAGGGTGTACGTAGGGTCTGGGGTTTCTGGTTTTAGGATGTTGGTCCAGTCTCCTGGTGAGCGACCGGGCTGTCTACTTAGAAACTGAGCAGCTTAGCTTTCGCTTTTTGGGTGTATCGGTTCACATACATACATTTTCTGTATACGTACATATGTACATTTTAACAGAACCTCAGCAACATATCTGTGGGCAACCAGCAGAAACCGTACAAGCCTAAACGAAAGCCATAACCCCGATACTCTCAGACACCCTAATCCCTAAATCCTAAACCCTTAACCTCAAACTCTAAACCGTAGGTAGTTATTAGGTAGTTATAGCCCAGATGTAGCTCCGTACGAACCGTCAAGTAGAACATGTTGACCTAAATGAGTAGGTAGGGTTTAGCATTCAGAATTTAGATGTCAGCTGGGTGCATACATAATTACATACTTACATACATGCATATACATATATATATACACAGACGTAGTATCTTGGCGTTCTTCTGGTTGGCTCTTAGGACTTTAACTTTTTGGGTTTCTATATGAACTATAATAAGGAGGCTAAAAGTTTAACTTTTAGGATGGGTTCAGAAGTCAGCCAAGTATAGTAAAGACTACGGTTTCCTTATATGGTAACTTAAACTAAATCCCTAAACCCGAAACCCCAAACCCTAAACCCCAAAAAAGGGACCAGCCTACACACACACATAGTATAACATAGCACAAACCCTCTTCCAATCATTAAGGCCGCTAAGGAACCCCGTTCAGTCTTTAGGTCGCTCTATGCGAAGGCCTGAAGCCCTATAAAACAGCGGTCGTAATATTTAAAATCCGAATTCCTAGGGGTTTAGGGTTCCTTTAAGGGATCCTTAAGGGTTCCTTTTAAAGGGTTCCTATAAGGATTACAATAAGGGATCTATAAGGGTACTCTCAGTGGTTTAGGTGTAGGAACCTGAGTAAGAAACCTTGGGCCTTTGTTAGGGTTCCTTCTATGAACCCTATTATTTTGGGGTTATAGGCCCAGGGTTTCTTAATCAGGTTCCTACATTATCCGAATTCCTTGGGTACTGGCCCGGCTCCTAACAGTTGGATATCTTAGATAGTGAACGGGAGAACTTTAAACTTTTTGGCCTTATATATTAGCTCTATCTTAGAAAGTTTGAACTTTTTGGGGCCCGGTTGTTGAAGAAGAGAGATATTATGTACTACATAATTATACATAGCTCCTTCTATCCCCCCTTTATATAGACTGTTACAGCGTGGGGACAGTACCCAACGTGTCCCCTTGTCACCCGTCTGTAAGTAACCCTGAACCCTAAACCCTAAACCCTTAAAAACCCTAAACCCTAAACCCCTAAACCGCGCTCAACTGAACACATCGGCACGCACCAGAACCAGAACCAGACGGTATCCCCTTGTACTTGTAGTCTTTTTAACTTAGTAGCTGAGTGGATACACCTTACACTTTCTGGGATAATATTACCCACCAAAACTGAAAGTGTATACTTTTTGGTGCTTATGAAGTCAGCAACTAAGTAAAGCTTAGAACAACGATCACCTAAACCCTAAACCTTAAGCCCTGAACCCTAAACCCCATGTTAAGTCCTTCTAAAGCCCCAATACGTGTATGTGGAAGGCAACAGTGCTACTGGGCACGAACCCAGAGACGCATTCAGAGCCTTTCATGGGATCTGCAAGGGTTCCCTTCAAGGGCTCCTATAACAAATTGGGGTATACCTGGAACTCCAAAACCCTATTGATAAGGAAGTGGGGTATAAGAAGGGATCCAGAAACCTATTGTTTTCAGGGTTAGACACTTTTTTTAAATGGGTCATAACCAATCATAACCCTCTATTTTGCGGAGTTCGGGGACCCTAAACATTAAACCCTCAAGGCTAAACCCTAAACCTTAAATCGAAAGTTAGAGGGGGCATCCTGAATATCTTTTAAGGTATACTTCTTAATTGAGGACGGGAGGGTCTTGGGGAGGTCTCGTGGTTTAGGGCCCTTTCTGTCGGCAGCCAGCCCCAAAAGGGGCGCTTGAAACGCTTGGTGCTTCTTTATCAAAGGGAAAGTCTAGGCCAACTGTACGATCTTAATGATGTGGGTACCTTTCTATAATAGTAGTATACTGGGCCCCGAAACCCTATTCTAACTATTGGGCCCCCTATAGTAGGGAAATCTAGGCCAATGGTACGATCTTAATGAAGATTCTGTGCTTGGAGGCCCTTTTGACTTAGTAAGTCTACTTAGTATCCCTTAGAAACCCTATTATAATCCCTCATAACCTACCTTACTAACCCTACTTACTAAGTCAAAAGGGCCTCCAAGTGGGTACCTTTTTATCGATCCCCGGAGATGCCTGGAGGCCGAGAGTCTATTTAGGGTTTAGGGTTTAGGGTTTAGGGTTTAGGGTCTAGCACTAAGATTCTGTGTGTACCTATCGATCCCTAAACCCTAAACCCTAAACCCCTAAACCCTAACCCTAAACCCCTAAACCCCTAAACCCTAAACCCTAAACCCTAAACCCTAAACCCCCGAAAGATCCCTGGAGTCTAGCACCAAGTTGAAACGGGGACTTCTGAAGGCCAGGGGCGCCTGCGCAAATCCGAGTCTTGGTCTCAGCACGGTTTGGGGCTTGGGGTTAAGATTCAGGGTTTACGGTTTTTAGGGTTCCTGAATGCTGAGCCGCCTGATGTCGAGAAAGTCCCAAATATGTAGTACGGATGAATTATTCCAGCCACCAAAGCCTGTTTACAGCTGCTTGCCAGCTAGAAACGGGCCTGTCGCCGCTGCTCCTTCGCTGGACGGACATGAAGGGAGGAAAGAGCCCAAACCCTTAAACCTAAATTAAGACCCCGCACCTGAAACCCTAACTAAATCCGAAACCCTAGCCAAACTTAACGTCTCAGCAATCCGTCATATCATTCCTAGGTTCCGCTTTACAACTGTACTATACTATAGCATACCACCTTCTACATGAAGTTTGAGGTTTAGGGTTTGGGGGTTTAGGGTGTATTGATAGAAGCTGGTCCAAGCCGGCAAGGTTGCACCGAAGCTCGCCACAAACGCTTCGGGGTGCTTCGGAGTGTTAAAGTTCTGTAGCTTATAGCTTCGGGCTAGTGTGGAGTTTATTGCTGAATTTGCTTGGCGTTCTTCTGGTTGGCTCTTAGGACTTTAACAACTTTTTGGGTTTATATATGAGCTGTAATAAATACGCTAACAGTTAAACTTTTAGGAGGGGGTCAGAAGTCAGCCAAGTTTGAGGGGCATACTGTGCAGGGTCCCTAAACCCTAGACCCTAAAATGCTAAACCCCTAAACCCTAAATCAGGGTTCTGCACTCTATGTCGCCACTGAATTCCGGAAGCCAGCGAAGGGAGCGCCGCAAAATCTTTCTTCGAAGTGATCCTTCTACTTGGGAGTTTCCGAAACTTAGGGGGTCCCTTTGGGTTCCTTTGAAGGGGGACTAGAAGGGCACTATAAGGGTTTCTTTACAGGGCTATATAAGGGGCTATATGAGGGTCCCCTATTTTCGGAAACTTCGACTTTCCTTTCGGATATCCTGCTGCAAATGCATGCCTAGCGTGCCTGCAAGCCCCTGGTCCTAAACCTAGAGACACTCTGCCAAGATCTTCGAAGTATAAATGTAGCCAGAAGCTGGCAATATACGCAAAGTGAAAGATATATTTACACACATCTATATACACGAAGGTCCTCAATACCTATCAGTTCTAAGGATCCCTACATAAGGTGCCCCCAATCGAAATCGTAAGAACCCTCCAATAAAACTCTATAAGCCTAGCTCGAGGTCTGGAAATCCGGAGCACTTGGCTCTTGAATGCGAATTTTCTAGAAACGCGCCAAATGGCCAAAAGGGACTATGAGGGTTTATCCGGTGATAGGGTTTGATACGAGTTTTAAGGCCTTCCACGGTTTTGATAGGAGTTTATCGCATTTTTTCGTAAAAGGGTTCCCTAAACCCTAAATCCGAAGTCACAAACCCTAAACTGTCGAAATGCATCATACGGGGAAGTCTTCGTTGGGAACGCAGATGTTGGGTTAGGGTCTAGGGTTTCACCAACTCACATCAATCTTGCAGGCAACAGGCACTGGACAGGACAACATCCTGATGGTACTGTTGATGGACAAAATCCTGCATTACTTTAAGTACCCTAAACTATGGGAATTATATGTATATTCCTTATTATGGGTAGTTCAGGATTTTGTCCATCAACCGTAGTCTCGCTTGTTCGGCCTCCGGCCCGAGACACCAGGAAAGAATATTCAGATGTAGGCCAGGCACTTACACAACCTACCAGAATCAATGCTGCTAGTAAGAATGACCATAAAAAGAAAGGTGACCATAGTGATATTAATACTAGCAGAACTGATGATAAGAATAATTATGATACTAATAGCGTTGAGAAATATAGTAACAATCAAAGATAATGACAATGAAAATAAGAATAGCGACACAACTAATGGCAATAGTAGTAGCAACAGTAATAGGAGTAGTGTTGCTCTGGTGGTTGAATAGAAATAGTGAAAGTGATAGTAGAAGTAAAGATGATAATGGTAGTGATACTGGTACTGATACAGCAACAATAACAACTACTACTCCGACGACGATTACTACTATTACTATTACTACTACTACTACTACTACTACTACTACTTCTACCACTACCACTCCACTACCACGACCACGACCACGACCGCGACCACTACCACTGCCACTACCTCTTGGTAGTAGTAGTAGTAGTCGTAGTGGTAGTGGTAGTAGTAGTAGTAGCAGTAGTAGTAGTAGTAGTAGTAGTAGTGGTGGTAGTAGTAGCAGTCGTAGTAGTGGGCCCCCCAACCAACCACCTCTCCTAAACACGGTTTAAGAGCACATCCACTTCACTTGGTATTTACAGTACTTTCGTGATGTCGTAGTCCAATAGCAACCACCGCCGTTGAGCACTGTTGCTGCTTGCAGGGTGGGCGGGGGGTGGGGGGTGGGGGGGGGGAGGGGAGCATGACGACGTACTTTTTAGAGCACATCCGTTTTCTCGGTATTTACAGTACTCTCCTGATGTCGCAGTCCAACACCGACGGTGATGATGGGTTTAGGCGCCAGGTGGTTGGTAGGTGGGGTGGCTAGTAGTAATATTATTATTATTATTAGTAGTAGTAGTAGGAGTAGTAGTAGTAGTAGTAGCAGCAGTAGTAGTAGTAGGAGTAGGAGTAGCAGTAGCAGTAGCAGCAGCAGTAGCAGCAGCAGTAGCAGTAGCAGCAGCAGCAGCAGCAGTAGCAGAGCAGTAGCAGTAGCAGTAGCAGTAGCAGTAGCAGCAGGAGCAGTAGCAGTAGCAGTAGCAGTAGCAGTAGCAGTAGCAGTAGCAGTAGCAGGGGCAGCAGCAGCAGCCAGCAGGAGCAGGAGTAGTAGTAGCAGCAGCAGCAGGAATAGTGAGTAGTAGTAGTAGGAGCAGGAGTAGTAGTAGTAGTGGTAGAAAAAGGGGTATTGTAGTAGTGGTAGTAGTAGTAGTAGTAGTAGTAGTAGTAGTGGTACTGGTACTGGTCCTAGTACTCGTACTCGTACTCGTACTTGTACTAGTACTAGTACTAGTACCAGTACCAGTACTGGTACTAATACTAGTAGGAGAAAGTAGTAGTAGTAGTAGTAGTAGTAGTAGTAGTAGTAGTAGTAGTAGTAGTAGTAGTAGTAGTAGTAGTTGCAGCAGCAGTATTGTTAATTGTAATTATCCCAATGATAACAGTAATAATCATAATCATAATAACGAGGAAATACTAGCAGTATCAATCGCAAAATAACAATATGTTGGCACAAACTGACGGGCTGGCGTGGCTCAACAGCAAAATGTAAAACGTCCAGCTCTGGACGTAGCTTCGCTGCAGGAGGCTACTCTAGTAGAAGCCAGGAAGTTGGAACATCAATCTCCTCATGCCTCAAAGGCAAATTGTAAGTACTCCTAGCCGTAACAATCCTTAGGCCATGTTCCAACTTTGCGGTTCACAGTAGGTGGCAGCCTTCTGTTCAGACGAGCATGGGAATTGTCCAAATTCTGGTTCCTTGCGGTATCTCCGCATTCTAGCAGTTTGCTTCCGAGAACATATAGAAGGTTGAATGAATACCAACACTATTCCTTGGGGTTTTGGTATAGTTAAACCCCGCAAACCCTATTCCAACGATTAAAGCTCCTACATCATGGCCCTAAACCCTGGGGTCCAAACCCTGTGGTCAAGTCCAAGGACCTGAACGAAAAGACGCCGATCCAAACGCCCGAAATCCTGGGCAGAAAAAATGCCGCCCAACACACTGCTATAATATGGGAGTTTCCGAAAACAGGGGACCCGAATGTAGTACCCTAAATAGTAGGATCCTTATTATAAGGATCCCCAAATCAGGTACCGCTTATTTTCGGAAACACCCGTATGAGCGTTAATACTTAGACGGGGGTTGGGGTGTGTATATGACAGGAAATGTCTTAACGCTTCGTGTCGTCTCCCTCGGCCAAGCGGCCTACTCCCCAAACCGTAAACCCTAAACCCTCAACCCTAAACCCTCAACCCCAAACCCTTGGCTTAAGGCAGAGGCAGAGAAGTAAGGAAGCGAAGGAGGGGGGGGGGGGGGGNGGGGGGGTCGTGTAGGCCCGAAATTGAAATCCAGTGGAAGACATGGGTGGTTGTCAAAATTAGGGTCCCTTTTTGGGTGCCCCAAATACTAGGTGCCGTATTATATTAAGGACCCAAAAAGGGACCCTAATTTTGACAACCACCCACATGAAATTTCAGAATTGTGCCTTGCGGGCCCCCGGTCCATGAGTGCAGCATGTGCGCGGGGTGGCCACCCGAACAGGACATGAAGAACAGGGTTTAGGGTTCAGGGGACAAGGGGTCCAGGTGAAACCCTCTGACCGCTTCGGCCGGGGCCGAGGCGAAGTACGTTAAGGAGCACGGGAATAATGTTGTTACTTACCCCGATAGTAGCCGAAAGACGCAATAGGCAGTCCCTTAAACACCACACCGGTACCGGTTGGTGGAACTTCGGAGAGGGCATTCAATCCAAAACCACCAAAAACTTCTCCCAGAACCTCAAGCCCTCAACCCCAAACCCTACACCCTAAGCCCTAAACTTTCTAAACCCTAAACCCTAAATATCCTAAACCCTAAACCCTAAACCCTCCGCTCCCAGAGTTGACAGATAGTCGGCCGCGGCGAGCGCATCTAGGGGTTTGGGGTTTAGGGTTCGGGGTTTGAGCGGTTTCAGGTTCATTTTTGTCATAGTTGGGTAACATTTTACATTTTTATGGCTACTTAAACCCAATACGGAATAAAAATTCAATTTTTTAATCCTATCCCAACCATGAACTAGTCAAGGGGTCTAAGGCAAATCAGGGTTTGGGGTTTAGGGGGGGTTCAGGGTCTGGGGTTGAGGGTTTAGGGTTCAGGGTTTTTAGGGTGTTTAGGGTTTAGGGTTTTGGGGGTTTTAGGGTGTTTAGGGTTTAGGGTTTTGTGGTTTTAGGGTTTAGTGTTCAGGGATTGGGGGTTTAGGGTTTGGGGTTTAGCGGGTTTAGGTTTCGGGTTTAGGCTGTTAGTCGGGGTTCAGAGCCGCCGAAACATTCCCAGCCCTGCAAACTGCAAGCCCCGAAGCACATGGGTGGTTGTCAGAATTATGGTCCCTTTTTGGGTCCCTAATATAATACGGCACCTATTTTTAAGATAATGTAGGAACCTGATTAAGAAACCTTGGGCCTATAACCCCCAAAATCGTAGGATTCATATAAGGAATCAAGATAATGTAGGAACCTGATTAAGAAACCTTGGGCCTATAACCCCCAAAAGGGACCTTAATTTTGACACCTACCCACAGCCTGACCCCAAAATCTATCCACAACACCCTGATCAGCCAAGAACATGCAGCCGCAGACAGCAAAACCTGTCTTCAACAATTCTTGAGCGGCCCTTATGCGTTACCTACAAACTGGCATAAACTCGCAAAATACCGTTATGAAGCCTTGGTATAAAGCCCTTTCCCTATAAAACGTTAAAAACCTTTGAAACCATAAGAAACTGTTTGAAGCCCGTATCAGAACCCCGCAAAACCTTAATAACATCGTAAACACCCTTCCAAGCGCTATATAAGCACCCATGAACTTAAAAGCCAAGCCTATAAAGCCCTGATAAACGGCACACGAAACCACCGGCGTAGCTTCATAGCACATTCTTAAAACCCTATGAAACTGTGTCAAAACACGACTTTCTTCACTGGCCTGCCATGAGCTCGGCTGCCCGGACGGCCCCGGACCCCAGGGAGCTGTTGTCTTTCTTCAATACAGGGTTCCTTTCAGGGGTTCCTTTGAGTGTTTCCTTTAGGGACACCTTTAAGGGGTTCCGTTAAGGGTTCCTTTCAGGGGTTCCTTTGAGTGTTTCCTTTAGGGACACCTTCAAGGGGTTCCGTTATAAGGGTTCCTTTCAGGGGTTCCTTTGAGTGTTGCCTTTAGGGACACCTTTAAGGGGTTCCGTTAAGGGTTCCTTTCAGGGGTTTCTTTCCAGGGAAGCCTCTTGGGGTGGAGGGTTAAGGGCTCCCCGTGAGGTTCCCTTTACGGTCTTCCATGAGGAGTTTTGTTTTGAAACGTATGGGGTTTAGGGTTGCGGGGTCATATCGGGCCCTGCATAAGGTGTGCCAAAAGGCAAAAGGTTTTAGGCCATATAGGGCCTTGCAGCGGGTGTTGTAGGGCTCTAGGGTTCTATGGCGAGTCAAAGATGGCTTGGGTCTTTATTAGGGTTCCTTATATGAATCCTAAAATTTTGGGGTTATAGGGCCAGGGTTTCTTAATCGGGTTCCTACATTATCCGAATTCCTGGGGTACTGGCCCGCCCCCGAACAGTTGGATATTATGTACTACATAGTGAGTCAACGATGGCTTGGGTTAGTTTGGGCTTTAGGGGTCGAGGTTTTTAGCGCTTAGGGTTCAGGAGGTTCTAGGACTTCGGGGTTCCTTGGCTATAAACCCATAAGCCCTAAACCCTAAACCTTATAACCCCTAAACCCTAAACCATATAAGCCCTAAACCCTAAACCATATAAGCCCTAAACCCTAAACCTTTTAAGCCCCAAACCCTTAACCTTATAAGCCCTAAACCCTTAACCTTATAAGCCCTAAACCCTTAACCTTGTAAGCCCTAAACCCTCGCCGGGGGGAAGCCAAGAAGAGGCCCCCATGCTGAACCTAGACCCAAAGCCCTATGCTCAACCGTTTAGGGTTTAGGGGTTTGGGTTTAGGGGTTTGGGTTTAGGGGTTTAGGGTTTAGGGGTTTAGGGTTTAGGGTTTACGGGTTTAGGGTTCCAGGGTTGAGGGGTTTAGGGTTCAACCCCTAGGCCCCTAAACCCGAAAGCTCAGAACCCTCAAATGCTTTGAGTTTCTGTTGGGCGGTTTCAGACTGTTCCTAAACCCGACCTGGACCCAAATAATCCAACTTTTTATTAAGGACATTATCTGAGGAAATAATAATAGGGAACCCAGAATGGAAGGTTTTTATAGGGTCCAGGTACACCCTACACCGTAAGGTTTTCCAAAGGTTTTGGGTTTGATGCTTTACACCGCATGGTTTTCCAAATTCCAAAGGTTTTGGATTTGGTGCTTTGGTCCTAGGCAAGAGGTTCTGTGGTTTGAGAGTGTACGAGTTTTGGGTTTAGGAGTTTGTGTTTCAGGGTCCAGGGTTTCGGATTTGAGGTTTAGGGTTTGTGACTTTAGGGCAAGGGTTTAATTCAGTATATTCGATTCAGTGTTCAGGGTTGTGGGTTTGGTCACCAAACCCAATGCCCCTAAACATGCGGATGTGGGACGAGAGAAAAGCCGTTTCCTGTGGGAGGACTCGGGAGCGCATTCCCTTGAAACGCAGCTGCAGCGCCCGTTGCGGGAGGCCCGCGTGAAACCCAAACCCAGTTAACCCCGAACTAGCGACCCTAAGCCCAAAGCCTTAAAGACAAAACCACGCAACCTGAAAACCTCAACCCTAAACCCCTAAACCCTAAACTCTAAATCCTAAACCCTAAACCGTTAATTAAAGCTCAGTCTTAAAGCCCTTCATGCCCTACATAAGCCATAAGCCCTACTTCGGCGGATCTGGGGACTTGACAAGTAGGGTTCTGACTACCTGAG
Source organism: Symbiodinium sp. clade A Y106 (assembly GCA_003297005.1). NCBI lineage: Eukaryota > Dinophyceae > Suessiales > Symbiodiniaceae > Symbiodinium > Symbiodinium sp. clade A. The sequence goes on along the minus strand of BGNK01000108.1, from coordinate 225,120 downwards.
TTGGGGTCGTATATACTTATAAGGGTTTAGGGTTTAGGGTTTAGGGTTATAAGCATAGTTTTCTCATTTTTTATCCCACTTGCCAAGCCCCATGAACCTTTCAGCGAGCCCCAACGGCCGGAACCGTAGGATTAGTCGACAGCTCCGTTTCAACCCTAAACCTTTTGTGGGTCGAAAGCACCGGAGGTCGACACACAAGCCGGCTTCCCGGGCTAACAATAAACCTTTGATTTGTTAGGGTTGAGGGGATTTAGAAACCCTAAACCCTAAGCCTTTGACTTCTTGGAGTTGAGGGGACTTAGAAGTTTTCGGTTCAACCAAGAGGTATCATGAATTAGTGTTAAGATCCCCTCAGACTCCGTTTGTAGACTAAACAGCGCAAGCCAAAACTGTTAAGGGTTTCAGAGTCTAAAACTCTACGGTTTCGGGCTTTATAGTCTATAGAGTTTAGTGAGTTCGGGTTTCAAAAGGCTGTGTGTTGCCCGGATTCTGCATCCCTACACCCTCGACCCCGAGAACTTGAATCCCCAAACCTCCTAGGACCTGCAACCCTAAGCCCCCTAAATCTAAGGTTAGACGTATGGGCCCTTAGTATGGGCCCTTAGCCCTTTTAAGGGACTCTAAATTAAAGGGTACAAATAGGGTATATATTAAGCATTTCAGGATCCCAGGCTTAAGGGCCCATACTATGGGCCCATGGAAAGAAACCTAAGACTAAACCCTGAACCCTAAACTCTAAACCCTTAACCCCCCTAAGACCTGCAACCCGAAGCCCGAAGCCCTGAACCGCAAAGCCCTACAGCGCTAAGACCCAAAGCCCTGCAGCCCTAACGCACTGAAGCCTCAAACAACAAACCCTAATCTAAACCCCTTTTAGATCATCTAAATGAACGCGATAGGGAGCCCTAACAGGTCTAGAGGAAGCCTTTTAAAGGAGCAATAGTCTGCCGAAGGCCGGCAGTATCACAAAACCCTGTAAAGACCATACAAAACTACTGTAGACACGGAAAGAACTCGTGCAAAGCCCTGTCATAATCTGGAACCCTCCCCTTATAGAACCCTTCTACTGGTAGCACCCTGACAGATCCCTAAACCTGAAACCCGTGCAAAAGAATCCTAAACCCTAAACCCTGCAAGAACCCCTAAAAGCCGAAACCCTAAATCCTAAACTCTTCAAAAACTCGAAAAGCTTCTCTGAAAACTCAGAGCTCGCCTTTTCGTCTTCGACGGCTGCAGGTGGACTCACAGAAGTGGCTGGCTCCTAGTCTTTAATAGGCTCTCTGCGAGGGTTCCTTTTGAAGGGTTCCCCCCTAAACCCTAAACCCTAATCCCTAAACCCTAAACCCTAAACCCTAATCCCTAGGGAAGGGGAAACCCGGTAGGCCCCCTCTTGGCTATAAAGAGTACATGGGTTGAATGCTTGTAGACGGTGTGAACCGAAAACCCCGTTAATACCGATGAATGCGGGGTTACCGTTNATGGCAGCTTACTTACGTACGTCAAGAGGTATGGTGTCATGATGAACAACAATATATCTTCTGATGGAAAGGCAAGACTGTCAATGCAGCACGTTAGGCAGACATGCGAAGCCAGGTGAGAACATCGAGTATTATGTTCATCCCATATAGGTGTCGGATGCACATATCATAGCTCCTTCATCATCGCTCAACCACAAATATCTCGTTGCCACTCACGTGATGTCTGTTACGTGTCTACG
>BGNK01000108.1:133747-222189 GCA_003297005.1 Symbiodinium sp. clade A Y106 | reverse complement strand
GTGTTTTAAATCAATGCTTCTTTGATCATACGGGCCGACGTGCAAGGATCATAGGACACAACAAGGGTTTTGGGAGACGTAAAACAGCCATGCGGGGGCCTACCTGGTTTCCCTCTCTCGAGTCTTTAGGGTTTAAGGCAAAAGAGTTGTAGTGTCGGGTCAAGGGATGCTTTGGTGAGTGGAAAGGTCACCGAAGGACCATGCCTAGACATGTTACGACTTGACAACGTCATGGCATACTTGGGGTACGACAGCTGCGAGACTTGAACTCATGATGTCGCCGAGGCCTTCTGCTGCCGTGGTGAGCTACGTCCCGAAGCTGGCACCTCGAAAGCAGATTGGGTTGGGCCCTAGATGAAGCTTCGGAACTTCACAGCAGGGCGGTGGGTTTCTGACTCGGGCTTGGGTACTTGGGTATGGCAGACGCCTTGTAGTCTGCATTGTCTGGAGACGATACTCTAAACCCTGAGGCCGAAAGTCCCAAGCGTCAGCCTTTGCTGTCAGGCAAGGTGCAAGGAAGTGGCGCTTCGAAAGCTGGGAGAGCTTCAGGCATCTGGCTGTGCTTGTGCTCTTGTTACGGTTTCAGAGTTCGAGTCAAAGTTCGATGAAGGGCGAGTTCCAGCCTTTTCGAACAATTCCCTACAAGACTTCGTATAGTGTGCTTTTCTGTTGATTCTGCGGTCTGCTGTCCGCATTTTGTCAGAGACAGCTTGGGGAATTCTTTCATGTCCGGACGCCAGATCGTATCTACGATGCCGTCTTCAAGTGGCTTTTGGGACGTTTCAATCATAGCAATCGAGTTTGCATGGTGCCTTGACTGTGCTCTGCCTCTAGGCATTGCTGAGGAAGTGGATGGGAGCGAACTTATGTCACATGACATATACCTCGAAGCGAGCATCACCCAATGCCGCCAGTGTGAGTGTTTTCTTCGTCTTGGAACACTATGCCGATTATCGTCAGCTTGTGGTACTCGGCAACAGAGGCACGTGTTTTTTGCCGAACGGTCACAGGCCCGAATCTTGTTTCAAGATCCTCGAGCCCAGATAATTATATGGTATAGACACCCGTCGGACCATGATGGTGTTTTAGCCCAAGTCTACTCAGCTACAAGTACATGTTCGCACCCCGCAGCGGTACACTCTACGAATTGCTTCCGTCTCCGCATACCCATACTTGGAGGTTCATGGGTAGTTATAAGTGGGGTTATAAGTCCCCTGATTTGGGTTATAACTCTAGTTACCCGAAATATAACCCCACTCACAACTACCCCTGAACCTCCAAGTAGACGAGCAGCTTCGAATAATTACCCCTACAATTTTGGTGGTTCCTTGTTATAATTAAGGTATAATGGGCCCCAAAACCCTATTCTAATCATTACGGCCCTATATGGCCCTATATTAGAGGAGCAGCTTCAGGCTCGGGGCTTGAGATCCTCAAAGCCTTCAGCTCCACAAGTACCGAACCAGGCAGCCCCCTTTCTGCGAAGCCCATAGTAATAGTTATTGAAGAATAGTAATTATTATTAGAATCATTAGAATTCATCAATGAGTAACAATAATAATAATATATCACAATGTTAATACTGATAAACGGAAGGTCCAATGCTCTTGCCTTGTTGTTCTCCGAGCTTGGCAAACTGCGCTTCAAGAGCAGCGGACAGCCGGGAACCCTGTCCAGGGGACTTGACCTGTGGGCTAGTTTGTTACACTCTCCTTTATGCTTTAATTGGTCATGAATGATCTGAGTCTTTGTAAATCCTGTTCCTGGACTACTGAGTCAGTCCAGATTGTTTCTGTTCGCCATTTCGACAATAGTTTGCACAAGTTTCACTGCTACGAGACCAGCCAACTCCATGCACCCACCGTGTCCCCTCATCTAACCGTGAACTATGGCCGTCATTTTCTTCATCGCCCCAGTCAGTCCCATGTAGTCTGGCGCTTTTCTAGCTACCATTCTCGCTTGTCCTTGTCCTTTTGGCGGTTCCTTATTGTCATAGTATCATATACCCCAAATGCCTATTTTATCATTAAGGCCCCTATACTATAGAACCCTACCAATAGATCCCTTATAGACCCCTTTAAAGTTTAAAGGAACCCTACTCTATTTATTAAGGCCCTAAGGCCTTGCAAGGCACTTTGGGAGGGAAACCCTAAACCCTAAACCCCTAAACCCTAAACCCCTAAACCCCTAAACCCCAAAGTGCCCTAAACCGTTCGCAGCAAGGCGCTCTTTTCGCCGTCCGAGGCTCCGAAGACCGAGAGCCGCAGAAGGGATGCCCCTCGAGGAGTCTCGAGGCTACTATAGGGGCCTTAAGAATTACCAGGGTTCCTTTAATAATTTAATGGGTTCCTTAAAAAAAGGGATACTATAATCTATACGGCTTCTATATGGGAATTTAGGGATAGAGGGGCCTTGATAATATTTACTTATACTATTCTAAGGGTTCCTTAGTATAACTATAGTATAATCTAAGCGAATAATTACTATTTTTATGGGTGCCTTATTATAGTTCTAGAAAAACGGGCCCTACAACCCTATTCTAATTCTTAAGGCCCCTATAGTACGCTCGCCCTTCGTTTAGTAAACCCGTGCTTTTCTCATTAGCCATGGCGGACCCTCCCGAGCCCCTGCCAGCGCCCAGCTACTGCAAGAAGATGTTGGGTGCCGGGCAGGAGGCGCCACCGAAGGTGTCGATGATCTACAGCGTTTCTAGCTTCCTCGGTGCCTTCATGGGGATGGGTGCCATAGGCTTGCTCCACAATTTCGTCATGATGCCGTATGCCAGCATGGTCCTCCTTGTGGGGTCCTTCGGGGCGATGTCGGTGATTATCTTCAGCGGCTACAAGACGGCTGCAGCCCAGCCCAAAAACGTGATCCTCGGCAACACCCTAGGTGGCCTCGTGGGCGTAGTGGTTTGCAACTTGATGACCCAGCTGGGCCTTGAGAAGTTGCTTTGGCTGAGTGCTGCTATCTCCGTTTCCCTGACCATCTTGGCTCAGGAGGTGACGAGGTCAGTTCATCCACCCGGAGGTGCGACAGCCCTAATTTACATCTTGTCACCGGCTGCGCAGGACATGGGCTACTGGTTCATTTTTTGCCCCTCCTTCCTTGGGGCAGTCATCCTCGTGGCTGTGGGCTGCGTGACCAACAACCTCGCAGAGGACCGCATCTATCCGCAGTACTGGTGGCCAAGGGCCTCCACACCTCAACACGCCCAAGACGAGAAGGGCCCGGACAGCAGCGACAGCGAGCAGGAGACGGGAAGAGTGAGCAAGATCCGTTGCTACTTCAGGAAGTTTCTTGGGGCCGGGGCTGCTCCCCTTCCGACAGCTTCCCCACCTTTGAACCAGACATGGTGCAGTTTGCTCGGTTCCTTCCTTGCCGTCGCTTCGCTCGGACTACTGGAAGAACATCTGATCATCCCTCAGGTGCAAGATGCCCTGAGGTTGATGGTCGCTGCTTTCGGTGCAATGTCCGTCCTTGTTTTCTCGGCATGGAACACGCCCTTCGCGCAGCCGAAAAATGCAATTGTCGGCAATACCATCGGCGGCTTTGTTGGAGTAGCAGTCTACCACTTGTTTCTGCTGACAGGCATCGAGGGGTATGTCTGTGTGGGCGCAGCTCTCTCCGTCTCCTTGACCATCGTTCTGCAGGAGTTTGCGAATAGTGTGCATCCACCGGGTGGGGCCACTGCGCTTCTGTACGTGATCGTGTCCTTTTTTCAGAAGTCTGCGTGGATGTATGTATTTACCCCAGCCTTCCTTGGCTCTGTGATTCTAGTTCTTATTGGTTGCCTTACCAACAACCTCGCTGAAAAACGACACTATCCTCAGTTTTGGTGCACTTTCAAAATTTTAGCACGTGGCCATTGCTTCTTGAAAGCTTAATGACCAGCTGATCAACTCTTGTACTTTGGGGTGGCCGTGTGGCACGAGTCCACGACACAGTCGGCGCCTTGTCCCTTGTTCCTGGCATTTGCAAAGACCCAGGTGGAAAAAGAATTAAAGCCTACCTCGCATAGACGACGCTCCGAGCTGCAAGCACGAAAGCCCTAAGGGTCCATGTGCCCAACTAATATATACTTCGGCCCATATATATATATATATATATGTATGTATGTATATATATAATATTATATATATATGTGTGTATGTATATATGTATATACACACACACACACTACTTGGGCACATGGACCCGTAGGGAACGTGAAGAGATCGGAGATCTCCCCTGCACTCGGCGGCCCTTTCAAGTTGCTGCATGCTGACACGAAAGCATCCATGCACCCAAAATTTTAAACAATCATGGTACGTTTGAACTTTCGGTCTTCAAGCCACTTGCCTCTATAGGTATAGCCTGGGTATAGACATGCGTACTGCTTGCTTAAAACAGCAGCGAAGTTCCATTTCGACCAGAGGGACGAGACTTCGGAAAAGGGCCCGCGCTGTGTTGCAGAGCTTATCTGCGCTGGTAGGTTCGGGTAGATCCCAAAATGGACGGAAGCTTGCGATTGAAGCACCGACGGCTCCCTGAGAATCCCTGGACTTCGCCAAGGACACATTGGCCGATGAAAAGTCCAAAGCTGTCCAGGCAGAGGTGGGGAGCAGGATAAATCCGAGAAGCCTCCCTAGATTCGACCTTTGAAAGAGTTCTATAAGGGATTTATACGGGTTCTATGATACTGAGACAGAAATGACATGAAATGACTAGAATGACTAGAATAGGTTTAGGGTTTACCTTTCTCTGTCTTGTGGCGGATCCTTCTGGGCGGGGGCGGAGTTGTTCGCATCGGACCGGAGAAGAGTCGGCTTTCAGGGAAGTTGTCGAGTTCAAGGTTGTTGAGCGAAAGAAGCCTGCTGTTAAGGGTCTTGTTTGATGGATGTTGTGTAGATCCGTGGCCTCCTGTCGAAGAGATCTCAGGCCAGGAATGCAGTGATGATGCGCTGCTGCCATGTTGGTGTGTGCCATGTGGAGTGTAAAAGTCTGATGTGCAGAGGCAGAGAAAGTCATGTCACAGTAACCCTGAACCCGAAACCGTGATGGCGAGAAGGTCGAGAAGCTTGAGGCCAAGAACAAGGCACTGCAGGCACATCGGCACTCTCTGGCGCATCGGTTTGCATTCTTCAATCCCTCGTCTTCCCTCAACTCTTGTTTCCTCCAGCATGGTGTAGGGGTGCAGGCTTGGGACTGGGACCGGGTCGGGGGAGGAGGGAGGCCGCCGGGCTGATCGACACCAAAGCAAAACTTTTGATTTTGATATCAGCCTTTTCGTGTCAGGGAGGGGGCCCGAGTTGTGTGGCAGCTGAGCAGATGTTACTACAAAGGTGCCCGAGGGCTTCAAAGAACATGTGCATAATGATCTGGAGTATGTTGCAGTGCATGACCCGCAGGACGAGATGGCGGCGGCATCCTGGCTGAGGGCCTCTTCTGATGCGAAGAAGTTTGCTCCAGCTAACAATTACATAGCAACATCGTGCTCTCGTGTCTCCAGTTCAATTGCGCTCGTAAGGCTATAGTAGTTCCTGAACCGCCTCTAGTATAGACAGCGCCCCCTGCCTCCCTCCCATGGCGTGGTTTGTAGGCGAGTGCGGCATCTGCTTTTGGGCCTGGAATCCTTGCAAATGCTGTATGTAGGCGGATCTCGATATCGCCGCGACATTTCGAGAATCCCAACCCTAAACCAAACCCCACAGAGATGCGGCCATACACGCCTCAACCCTCAACCACTGACCCAAAGCCTTCATCTTGTGGGAACGAGGCAGAGCAGAAGCACGCCAAGGAGCGCGAAGAGATGCAGCAGGAGTTGAACAAGGCAAAGCTCGGGCATGGTGTATTGTTTACGGTTCAGGGCAAAATACGTAGAGCTTCCTTTCGTCTGAAAATGGTATGTAGGGTTGCCCCACTCAGACAGTTAGAGAAAAGGCTTCAAACTAAATACAGAGGCCTGGTCCAGGGGTCGCAGGGGACTTTTAGGCCATTGTTCCATACTTGCGAACGATGCTCAGCTCCGAACCTCAACTGATAGTCCGAGGATAACGACTCACTGCCAGAAGCTATCAGCGGTGTTGTTCTTCTCAAGCAGACCCAACTCCATAATCTCAATCACGACTGCCCGACACATCGACGGCTTAGCCTTTTCTTCGTTGTTGAAGCCACTTTCAGCGGTTGCGACCAATTCTTGACGCATGCTTAGTTGCTAAGCTTGAAGTCCCTGCCCTTGCCTGCCCTTGGATGATCATCGCCACGCTTCTTCTCTTCAGCCCCCGACAGTCCCTGCAGAGGCCAAGAAGTCGGGCTGCTGCGTTGTTCAGTGAGGGAAGTCTCAGTTGCCTGCAGCTGCCGCTACAGTGGGAGAGCTTTCATCGGAAGTTAAGAGCACTTGTGCAAATTGTTGCTTGCCATGTCAGGGGTGGGTTTGCTAAACTGGAGAGAGCTGTGTCCTTGGCGTCGGGAGCACGCTCAGCACCGTCAATTTCAGAAAACTTATTTTTATTTCGGGACTTCCTGGGGAGGTATAGGTCCAGGTAGGTATTACGAAGTAATTAGTCTGAGGTCGCGATCGAAAAATCTCACGCGACAAACCCTAGGTTGAAATGCAAAAGTCCGGGCCGCGAGCTGGCACAGGCGTTGCTATCGCCCTGCAGAAATGTTGCAGGGCCTGGCAGCTACCGCTGCCCAAAGTCAAAGTGGCTCGTAGCTTTCTGAAGTGCAGGAGTGCGAAGAATGTAGTACAAGCATGTTAGGAGAAACAACCCAAATTCATGGGGCCCTTTGTCGCGATCCAACTCTGGCCGCGACGAAACATGAAAGGGCTCGAAGCTGACTAGCCCACCATCACAAAGCAGACTCTCGGTGCATAGGTCTGTGTTCTTTCTAGCGGCGTCCTCATGCACCTTTACAGATGCCGACCATTCAAGCCCGGACCTCAAACGAGGAACCCGGTTACCTTCAGAGGCTGCGGAAAGAGGAAGCTCAGTTCAATCCGCTGCTGTACCACCACTATACCGCTACTATAGGAGTACCGGACGTCGACGACTCCTGCCGCTGCTTCTACTACTGCTGCAGAAAGGAAGGCAGATCCGCAAATTCTGATGTGCATAATCAGCATGAAATGCAAAAGGCTCGCACTCCCACTGCATCCAGCGGCAAGCAACTTCCCCGAAGTCTAAGGGCGAAAAAACATAGGGGTTTTACTATTATCCTTATGTTCCGACCCCTACCTACATGTTTGAGGAAGTGCAGGAATATAGAGTTGTGAAGAGCAAGGCGTGTGAGAGAGCGCAGAATCCCGCAGCAAGTTGGAGCTGAAGGGCCCGGGTAACGCGGCAGTTCCGGAAATAAGGGAGACACCAAATAATGTGGGCGTAGGTGTTTTAGGGTTTAGAGTTAGTTGGGTTTAGGGTTTAAAAAGGGTAGGAGCCTTAACATATTAGGCCCCGGTCCCGCAGCCGAGACTGCTTCTTTCGCCGCGCCATGTGCCAGCTGACGAATGCACCTCAGAGGGCTCCGTGGTTTCTGGTGGCTGCCACTGGCTCTGGCCTGGGCTCCTCACGAAGAGTGGGATCTCGCCACTCCCCTAAAGTAGCATAGGGGCCCTCATTGCTGTAGGAAAGGGTTTAGAGTTCAGGGCATTACAGTAGAAAAGGCATGTGACAAGCATAAGGACACGATGAGGGAGTACTATTGCAAATTAGATCCCCTCACATTATTAGACCCCTTGTTCATTTGTCCCAGCTTTGGCCCCGCGAAGGGGACCTGGCCGTTACCTTCAGGGTGGGCGCAGATAGTGCAGAATTCGTCCAAGTCAATGACCCTTGGATAAAAAAGGAAGCCAAAGAGCGAGCCATGAGGTGAAAGATGAATGTCCAGCAGAAGGGGAAGCTCCCAGCGCATTGGTCGAAGCCGCCGTGTCGGTGGTGACTTCTGAGCAGGTGGAAGGGCTGGACTCATGGAGGGTTGCGAGGTTGGGCAGACGCGGATAATATAGGGGCCCTAATGATTGCCTATACCTTTTTGGGAGGTTCCTGATTATGACTTATAACTATAGAAGAACGGGCCCCAAAACCCTTATTAAGGCCCCTATATATACTGCTTCCACTTCGCCGGGCATCCCAAGTTTTCAGCATCGAAGTGCCTGCCCACCTGGCCCCATGCCTTCGCCACAGTCCAAGCACCTTGAGGCGCTCTTCTCCTCTGAGCTGCGGGTGAAGGTCCTGGCGAGCCTTGAAGCCCGGGCAAACCGCTGTGGCCTCACCAGGCTCTGCTCGGGAGGGCGGGGGGCGGGGGTGGGGGGAACTTACGTGGCGTTACGCGTAGTTGTTGTTATCCTTGTTTGTCATGATGATTATTATTGTTATCGGTATGAGCCATTGTAGGTTCGAAGCTTGCTGTGTTTCCGATAGGCAGCATCAGACTGGGTCAGATGCCAGCAGTGATGCAGAGGAAGCCTTGTTTATATCGGGAAGTGATCGGCCAATAGAGCACCCAAACTTTCATTGCGGCTCCTGTAGTACACACATGCCAAGATCCCTTACACGCCGGAGCGGGCGAAAGAAAATCCCAGCGTCCCAGTGGCATTCGAGGTTGCTGGCGCAGCTGGTGCTCTTGATTGGCCATGCCCGCAACACTTCGGCAGACACGTTCGGGTCGCTCTGGTTTTTTGGAAAGATTTGTTTTGGCTGAGCTGATGCCCCCAACAAAGTATAAGTCGCCAACATCCCTTCGCTTGCCCACCTCTGCTTGAGTTTAGAGTTCCTATCAAACTCAAGGCCCCAAGATTCCCCCGGCGCAGATGTGGCACTTCGGGCCTGGATCGGCCTTCATGTGCAGCCTCCGCTTCCCAGCTTCTGGGCCGTGGCCGGAAGCCTCGTACCGGAGGTGCTGGAGGTGGCAGCTGCTGCTACATGCCTGAATGCTGAACATGACATGTCTTAAAGGAAGATGCCGTGAGCATGTAGAAAACTTGTCTTCTTGCCTCCAAGGGCTCCAAGGTGCTGTTACTTGGGATTCTTTATGGGATTCTTTATGGGCTGTATCACTTCCGCAAGAAGGCGATGTTTCTCCCGCTACCGAGGCCATCGATCATCGACTCCGAGTGTTGGGCCTCTCAGCGATCGCTGAGCCGTATGCCAGCTGTGATTCCATTCCAGATGTGGCGGCCTACGCGTTTGCCGTGCTTCAGCGGGTATGCGGCATGACTTTCCTTGGTGCGCCGTGGATGTTTTTGGGGGTGGCACTGCAGCACAACATGTTCATCAGAGGGTTTGAGTGCATCAAACTCCGAGGTGAACGCTGAGGAAAAGGCTGCAGGCAAGACCTTCTGGTCCAAGGCCCGCGAATTGGCCAGTTCGATCGTCCGAAAAGGTGCCTTCGAATGGGTCAATGCCGCTCGAGTGGCCTTTTCCAGTCACTGGGTGTCAACTTTCGGGCTTTTCGCCCTCCTATGGGCTGAGAGGGATCGCTAAATACCAAGTCCTTGCTTTGTTTCTGGAGGGGCTCTGGCCCGCAGACCCCGGGCCGAGGTAGTCTCATTCAGAAGGCAGCCAGGGAGGCCTGCCCCTTCGGGGTGATGGCCCTGAAGCTCATCCGCTGCATTGGCCATGATGCAGAGCAGAAGCAGGAAGAGGCCGTGCAGGGGCTGGGCTTCAATACTAGTATAGTTGATTGGGACATTGTTGCGATGTCGGGAGATGGCCGGGTGTGCGGGGAGGGCGGGGGTTCTCTCTTCCGAGCCTTTGGCCAAGGTGGTGACGCTGGACACAGATGCCGAGGAACTCATGCAGTGGACGTCGGAACCAGATATAGCAATGCTTCTTCACAATGCTTGGCCTCTGTGGGGCCTTCTGGCTTTACTGGCAGGACAGAGGAAACATAGCTTCATCATCACTGCCCGAGATGCACTCAAAGCAGAGCTTTTCGATCAGGCACCCCTACTGGATGCAATGTGGGAGAAGCTAGGTCTTACTTGAACAAACTTGTTACGTTTCGTTAAGGAAGGGTGCTTGTCCACAGAGTCTTGAGGGTCCTGACATGACAGCCCAGGAAGCAGGAGTCTGGAAACTACCCCCTAGGCGCTGTTTGGATCACGACGGTTCCGCGCCGGACCGACGCCACGGAGTTGTCCACTTGGCTTAGTCGATTAAGGAATGCACTTAAGGTGCGCAATCCACCCTACACAGAGCATCAAGTTCTGCTTGTTCTGGAGCAGGGCTCCGAAATCCCGAAGACCAGCTGCAAGAAAATGGCATGGTTCGGTTTTTACAGTGGGCCGCTTCTCCACTGTGTGTGGTCCACTTGGGGGGCGTCCCCGGGATTGGATGCCCTGGCTTTGGCCTACTTCATGCTGCGACGGGGCACTCCAGTCGCTTTCTTGAATTTGGCGACCATCTCCTTCCCGGGTTTGGGAGACAAGGCAAGCCACCTCCTCACGGCGCAATCCATGGGTCGACACCTCATGTTTATCACGGACACGCAAGTGCTCACCGGTGCCGGAGCTGCCCCGTCGGAGCGTAAGGAGCTGCAGGCACCCTTCATCGATGTGGGACTCCGGCTCTTCAGGCCGTCTCACCCCACGCTGGCCCTGATCCAGGACCGCATGGGCAGCGAGCAAGAGGGAGGCAAGAAAGCAGAGCGACAGGGAGCTTCGGCACTAAATCGAGTCTAGAGTCTAGGCCCAGGCATGTGTGCATATGTAACCCTTGCAGTGAAGGACTGCTTCCATATCGCCTACGAGAACCCTTTCATGGCAGCCGAAGATGTGGTGAATCGCTTCGAAGTCTCCTCGAAGTTGGACCTTTTGCTGACAGCAGGGCACGGTTTCGTGTCCTCCGAGGGATGGAAGGCTGAAGATGTGAAAACCCAGGCAGAACCGATGAAAAATCGCTCGGCTCCTGTGGATGCACACTTGGCTGGTGGTATCCTCCTTTTCAGCATGAGGCCTTTCAATGTGCTGCCACGATGGTTCACCGGCAAGGCTTGCTTACAGGTCTGTAAGTCCGGATTACTAAAGTGTGCGCCAGGCGCCGGCGGCACGGCCTGTGAGCTCTTGAGTGGAAGTATGGAAGAGGAGCTCTTACTGACCCTCAAAAACAGCTTTGCTCTCTCAACGCCCGGAGCTCGTAGTGCACGGCCGCGAGTACTCCAGGCAGGGCCCAGCAGCTGTGGCACTACTTCGATTGCGCACTTCTACTCGGATGGGCATGGGCTCCGCGTGGCCAAGAACTACATCGAAGGTCGGGAGATCAGGGATCATGTTCGTTTGGACATGAGTCTGAGCAGGGCTCCGTTTGCAAAATTGGATCGCTTCGATGTGGTGGCAGATGCATTCGATGTGGTCCGTGTAGGCGTCCACTTCTGCTCGGATGTAGTCGGCCGCGGAGGAGAGACGTGTGAGAAAATACACTATGATGCGCTGCAGGAAAGCATCGATGAGTACAAAGGCATTCTCCGTGCCCTGCAGGAGGCGTACCCGAATCTTTGGTTTATCCACAACACCTGCAAGAAGGATCGCTGGCTGCCAAAGAGGGTGCATAATTGTTGGCCGCACGTGGTGGCGACACCGGGGGACGATTGGGCACAGTGGCTTTCGCAGTGGAAGATGTGTTGCGACGAGTCTTTTGGAATAGGCGGCAACCAGTCCTGTTGGGTACCCGAAGAGCAGGCTTTAATCAAGATCCCCAAGAGGCTGAATTTTAAGGATTTCGTTTATGCTGCATGCTGCGATGGGCTGACTTTCTACAAGACCGCTTGGGATATGGTCCACGCGACCCTGGCAGAAACTATTGTCGATGAGCGGCGCGTGCCCTTTAACATCCTCCGCCACTTGCCTGCCAAGTACTTCGGTGACTCTCTATAACCAGATTCTGCCCCCTTATGTAATCGCATTAATTAAGCTTGGAGTGCACTGTCCGACATCGTCTAGAACAGGCCTGTTGGGTAAGATGCAAGCCAAAAGCAAGAAGCCCATGCACATTCAGCACATGTGGAAGTCTCAGAGCTCAGAGGGCAGAACGAACTGAACGCGTGCCGTTTCCCGGTTTATCACTTTTCAGCTTCGTCCCCTCCCGTTGGGCCTGGGAAACTGAAGCAACCCTACAAAACCTCTAAGTCTCGTTGAAATCCCTCAGATCAGGACAAGATCCCCGGGAGCTCAGCGAAGTCCTTGGCTTGCAGGATGACTTCAAGGCTAGCGCATGGCGTCAGATCCACAAGACGGAAAAGCGGAGAAGGGCTTCGTCTCTGCTTGGTTTGCATCCCTTTCTTTGTTATTCCTGATGGTGATGATGATGATGATGATGATAGATCTTAATTCAGGTCGTAGGACCCACTCTGAGCTCGCAGAGGCAGAAGTTGAGACCAGGGTGGCATCTATTGAAGCCCTGAAAGTCAACCAGACCTCCTGAGATGCCCAACAGAACCTGCATACTCAGGCCCTTCATAGAGAGGAACAGGAGGAAGTTCAGGAGCTACTGAACGAGCGTCACTACCCGCCTTTGCACCTAAGAGTGCTGCCTCCCCAGTTCAAATTAGAACTTCGACAGGGTTCATAGGCAGGTGACTTCAGATTTGCGGTTGAGGTTGGGATCCTTTCGTTTAGTGAGTGTTCCTGCCTGCGCTCGGTCTGGAGCTTTCCTTGGCATATATATATATATATATACATATATGTATATATATATATATAGAGAGAGAGAGAGAGAGACAGTTGTTTATGCATTTATTTATTCATTGGCATTGGTTTAGTTATTTTTATACACATACATACATGTAGAATGTGTAATATCATATGTGTATATACATATAAATTAATATAAATACATAAGTACATCATATATATATATATACTATATATATATATATATATATATATACATGTGAATTTTCTGGGCCTGTACATGCCAGCTCTGGAGAAAGGGATAACCTGCAGGCCAGTTTATGTGGCCCAAGCTCATACACATGTGGCTACCTGTATAGGCAGCGAGTGTCCCTGACCTTTGCTGAAACCTCGAGCGTAGAAGCTTGAATAACTACCAAAACTATTCCTGAGGGGTCCCATCAGAATTGTAGCCGAAGATGCCTCGGAACCCTGCTCAAATTGTTAAGGTCAAAAGGAGTCCAAACATTACTACTGTAGCCGCAACCACCGCATTTGCGCCAAACAGCCTCTTGACTGAAAGCGCTCATCTCCCCGCTGATATTTGAACGAACGCGAGAAGATCCAAATGCCCATTGCCCTGTCACCTCAAGTTGCAACTCGCCCATCCTAAATCCTAACCCCAGCAACCCCTAACCTCAGCAACCCTACAAGCCCTAAGCTTTAAAGCCCTGGCCTGCAGGGTCGAGTTGCGAGAGTCCAGAGCCCATAAGCCCTACAGACGCCAAACCCTAAACCGACAACCCCCCTGAGCCCTTCACCAAACCTCAGCCCATTGTTGCCCGCGGGCTGCAACCTGCGAATCGCGCAGCAGCAGCCACTGGAAGCCATGGCCCCGAAGATGATCCTTGAATGCATGCATACAGGGTCGAGGGCCGAGGGTTTAGGGTTTGCAGCTGCCTGCCGTGTTCCTGCTGGGTGGGGTTGGTGTTGCGCACTGTTGTGGCTGTTGTGTTCGTGGTGGTGGGTAGTGGCGTGTTAGCCGCGGTAGGCGTAACAATGACAATGCTGCTGGTGCTATCAGATCAGGTTCTTTCCATGCTCGCTGGGCTATCTTCTTCGATGTAAAGGGTTGAATTTAGGTTGGAGCAAGCCGTGTGGCGCACAACAGTTGCACTCTGTGCACAACTGCAAGGAATATTCTCGAGTACCGCACTGCCAAACTGGAAGCCAGGACGGAAGCTGCTCGACAGAACGACGAATAAAGCTGCTACTTCTAATCACGGTTCGCATGCTATACAGGCACCTGCCTGCTCGATGCTGTCAAGATTATCCTGCATAGGCCATTGCAGCACGCGAGCCCTTCACTAAGGCCAAGAATCGGCTTCCGAAGCTTTGTTGCCCATGTGGAAGTGGTGCTGAATCCTGATTGCAGTCCGCCAGCATGATGGTGGCACTGAGCCTAAACCCTAAACGGCCCTAAACCCTACCCTAAACCCCCAAACCCTAAAGCCTCAGCCCAGCAGGATGAACACAGTCGGCTTCGAATCCGGTGGCATGCGTGGGCCTCAGATGGCTGCGCCTTGGTGGCTTCGGTGAGAGACTGGCTCAGGCCAAAGCGCATGATTGGCACGAAGCCGAACAACATGGAGCCTCGGCTTAGGCTTTAAAGATTGCTATAGGGGCTTTTGGCCTTGTGTTTGGTGCTTAAGGCCTTTGGGGTTTCAGAAGGGTTGAAGGGGCCAGATCTGCTCGTTTGCCGCAGGCGTCCTATCACATCCCCGTGGACAAATGGACGCCAACCGAACCGAATTCTCTAGTATTCAAGTCTGGAGTAGTGCCAGTCTAGGGCGAAGAGAGGCCCTGCTGTAGGGGTTTTTAATAATTAGAATAGGGTTTTGGGGGCTCCTTATAATAATTATGGTATAATATACCCCCTAACCTCATTCTAATGTTCAAGGCCCCTACAATAGCCCTGTCTCTCATTTCCGAGCCTCGCGGTCGTATCAAGGATGACTACAGAAGCCGATTCGAGACCATGGGCCTTGCGCCGGGATCCCAGTTCAGCCTAGGAGCAGGGAGCGAAGCTCCGCTGCGACATTCAATTCAGTATCATACTAGTACTAGTAATAGTACTAATAATACTAATAACATTATAAATAGTACTAATTATACTAATCAATAATGCTTAGGCAATTTTTTGGGGGGGGCTCTAAGTTATAAGGGGCCCTGTAGAGCGAGAGGGCTTTCGCCACGGCGCAGTATGGCACAGTAAGCCCTGGGCCTACCGCCGGCAGGCCGACACGAAAGCCAAGAGAGTTTTCCGGGCAACCTCGCATTCGTGAAGGTAGGTGTGAGAGGAAGGCGAGAGGCTCGTAAAACAAGCTTTGGTGAAATAATACTGCTGTCAGCGGGTGAGTCTTCATGAGGCTTCCACGAAAAGTATAGTAGCTTCGAGGGTGAAGTGGCAGCACCTACTGGGGTTTGACGGTCGGTTTTGATACAATTTTGAATTGACCAGGGGAGGACAACACGATTTTGGGGGTCGGTTACACTACATTTGTATATAATTCAATAGGGACAATGAGGTCCTCGCACAGGACTCCACGAGTCGAGCCTCGAACCTACAAGCCCCATCCCCGATCGAAGCAATGAAAACAAGATCACAGGATCCACTGTTTTTGCCTCCTGCATCGCAAAGGCTTCAGGTTTCCAGGTTCAGGGTTTATACATAGTGTTTAGGGCCTTTAGGTTTATTTTGTTTCGTCCCCTCCTTCCGTCTGCTATAACTAGCTTCGAGCAGGCCGTGGCCTTTAGATTGCGACACCAACTCACACTCTCGCACTCGGCTGGCATGGCTTCATGTCCTCTGAGCTTGCTATAGGGGAGCTTGCCGGAGCTGCAAAGCGAGTAGTACTTTGTGGGTAGCAGGTGAGGATGCTGTCGTTGATGATCGCAACGGTCATGATGATATGAGTAGACCATGATCATCATGATGCGGAGGGCCGTTACGCAGGATGATAGTGATGACCTCAGGACCCCAATTCACAACCCTACGAAGAAAAGGTGATTCGCAAAGCCCGAACTACAACACGCCTGCTTCCCCGTTCCCGCCCCGCCCCCCAAAAAAGGTCCGGGGGCTCGGCGGCAATGTCGAAGTCCTTGCAAGGAAATGCCCAGGTGCGGGGTTGAGAGGTTGTCGGCTCTGATATCTCGTGAGGATTTTTCGTTAGTTGCTGTAAGCCCTGTGACTCAAGAAGAGTGGCACTGCCCTGAACATTTCTGTGGATGGTGACAGAATCGGAGACTTCCAAGTCATTGCCTCGCAGTCTATGTAAAAGGAAGTCACTACCTAGGAAGCTGTCAGGGTTCATGCAAAACTTCGCAAACACATCAAGTGCAGCAAGTGCAGCAAAGAAAAGCGTCCATACGTTCTTATGGCTCTGTGTCTAAGGCATGACGAAACCTCGAACAGTCACCATGTCTGGCACAACGCCTCCTCAGGCTGCTGCCCAAAAAGCGCAGGCGTTGGGCGAGGCAGCCTGTGTACCCGGGATCCTGCATTCTACAGAGCCTGCACATGGCAAACCGCAAGAAAAAGCGGGAAGCCGATCTGCAGAATCATGTGCACAACACGCACGTAGGTGGGTGGTAGGTAGGTAGCCAGGTAGATCTGTATGTATGCATGTTTGTACTTAAGTATGTTCTATTCGGGTATGTGCAGACACCTGTGTACAACAAGGTCCATACACATCTTGCTTTTGGAAATGGATACTGTAGATGTGATGGAAAAGGTTGCAGACAGTCAGTCCGTTCTGCGCACTTTGACCATTCGCTTCCACTTCACGTACCTACGTACCTGCCACTTCCTCTTCGTGTTTGAGGGAAAGGTGTTAATTTGTTTTAAGGATTTACTGGCCTTTTTGCCAAGGTCTGCGGGGGCTGGAGCTCGTTATTATGCAATTCGAGACAAGCCGCTGGAACAATGCATCTTTGCAGACAAGGCCGAAATTGGCAGAACTCATAGACGCTGTGTGGAGAAATGACAAGTGTCGTCATAAGTTAAGCACACACCGCGTCATTAAATGCCCTTTACTCCCCGGAGGCGTCCAACTCGAATCTGGCAACTTAGTGTGTTCCACCTTTAAAGTGCTTGTTGGGATTTGTGAGTGAAGTGATATTTGGCCAGGCTATGGGGGCCGGCGGTGCGCGCGTGCCCTTGGTGCCCGATGCTGCTGGGCTCTTGGCTTCTGATGTCCAAGTCGTGCAGGGCCAAACTTGGTTTTCTGAGGGCCGCACCATGGAGATGATGCTGGAAAAGTTCGTGTTGGGATCTCAGTTCTCAGTGTAGCTGTTCACAGCCTTCAAGCCCTCGTGACAAATCGTGGCCGCTGCTGTTAAAGTCCCTACGCCTGTTTTGCACCAGTTTCGTGGAGTCTGTCATGCAAAGAAAATTGTCGCTTTTGCCTGTAGCGCTTGATTGCTTCGTGATTTCCTTCATGTCCTATGGGAGTTTCCGACAATTAGGGGTACCTTATTTCGGGGTCCTTATAATAAGGATCCTACTATTTAGGGTACTATATTAGGGTCCCCTATTTTGGGAAACTCCCTTCAACCTGCTGCCTGAGGAACAGTCGGCTGGACAAGTATGCTGTCGCGGCTGCGGAGAGGCAGAACAAGGAATTCAAGAAGGCGCCGCGTAGTCATCCCGTGCCATCTGTATCTTCATCTGTAGCACCGCAGGAAGAGAAGAAGGGCAAGAAGAAGGACAAGAAGAAGAAAGACAAGAAGAAGAAAGACAAAAAGCGAAAGAAGGAGAAGAAGAAGGCCCCGTTACATTGTTACATCCTGCCTGCCGGTCTGAGAACGCATCCATGAGACGCTTCCGTCAAGCCTTGCACAACCAGTCGTATCTGAGGACAAGAAAAAGAAGAAAAAGAAGACGCCTGGGCTAGAAACAGAAAATTGCATTGTGACGCCCTTGTTGGATGTGCAAGTAGCAGTAGGATGTGTTCAGTAGCTATGGGATTTTTAGAACTCCTTTCAAGGATTGTACGAGTAAGTATAAAGCTATACGAGGGTCCTTTCTTCTGCACGCTCCCATTTCCGGGATTTCCGGGATTCTATACGTTGTGACGCCCCGAACCACGCCAGCAACCGCTCTTGCAAAGTCAGGAAATCTTCGTCCTCGTCCTCCTCCGGGTCCTCCTCGAGCTCCTCAGGGTCTAGCAAGGGTGCAGAGGAAGGCGATGAGCAAGGCCGGCCGTAGAGAAAACCTGGTTTTCTTGCTGGACGTTCTGTTTCGTCGACTTGCTGATAAAGAAGGCTAAAGGCAAGATCCCATTCAGAAGTCTCTGTTGGGTCGAAAACCAACCACCGAAGCGCGCCGGCACACTGAATGCAATGCCAAGTGCATCATCATAACTATGTCATGTTCACTCAAAGGGTAAGCAGCCAGGTGACACACAAGAAGCACAAGAGGTGGCAGCCGCGACTTAGCTGACTTGGAGAATGCCGAACACCGACAGCACACTTTTCCGCATCAACACGAGACTTTCTAAATCACTGTCCTGTCATTGGTCAAACACAGTTCTCGTCCTGGGCAGGGCTGGCAGGGTCTTTTCAATGCCAAGCTACGACTTGTCAGCAACGCGTGTTGCCTCTTGGTGGGCCTCGGCGCTCCGTTGGAAGAAGTAAGATGTTGCCTCTTCGCCCACACACACACACACCTGAGCAATGGTTCCTTGTGCTCACATATGCACATGTGTATAGGTGGGCGGGTAGGTAGGTAGGTATCCGTGTGTATGTATGTATGTATCCATGCTGCGTATGTATGTGTATGCATGCTGCGTATGTGCATGTATGTGTATGAATGTGTGTGTGTGTATATATTTTTTTTGGCGGGAAACACAAACATAACACCCATCCATCCAGCCAGCCAGCCAGCCATCCAGCCATGCAGGTATGCATGCGCATACCTGCATGTGGGCAGAGCTGGTATATATGAGTGGTCTTGTAGACCCACACCGGAACCCTCTGAGACCAAAAGCCGCATACTCCATTTAGTATACTCTCCTCTCCTGAACCTCGACCTCCCGGAAGCCCCCAAACCCCAAAGCTAAGTGTCAGACCTCGCCTGGTATTGCCCGAGTGTGAGTCTCAGAAAAACCGAAATCCCGAGGAGGAGCCTCGCCTAAACCCTAAACCGTAAACTTTAAGCATTGGGTGGAAAAAGGGGGTAATAAAAAAAAAACCTTAAAGTTTCGGCTTTAGAGTTTCCTCAGCACCTGGGGGCCTGGAAACAGTCCCTGCCTAATCCTCTGCCCCTGGAGTCCTGATTAAGGCCCCTACATTCGCCGCAGTTTTCCTGAGGAGTTCCATGGCAAGGAGGACAATCAGGAGGAGGCTGGGAAGGATGGGGGAGCCTAGTGAGGTTTGGGACTTCGGACCGGATAGAAGAAGATGATAGAAGATGAGAACCCTATATAGGAGTTTCCGAAAATAGGGGACCCTAATACAGTACCCTAAATAGTAGGATCCTTGAGGTACCCCTGATTTGCGGAAACTCCCTATATAATCCCTAAACCCCTGAGTTCCGAGAGTCCAAACCCTAACCCTGGATTGGGTAAACATCCGTTTCGCGCCGACTCGCGCCGGAGAGCCAACCCTTAAAACCTGGGCATCCCATAGAGCCAGATAGGCCGAAGAGGCATAGAGCAACAGACCTTTACAACCATATTGCTGGGATCACCTCTACGAAAGTCCCTAATGTATCCTGTTAACCCCGACTGCAAAGCCTGAGTAAACCAGACTAACCCAGAGAAACAAGAGCCTTTTAATGAAGCCCCGGCCTGGACAGAACCAAGTGTACGGGGACCTTGCTTTGTGGTTTCTGAGCACGGCTGCGTTAGCCTTGTCGGGTCTGGAAACTAAGGAGCCAGAGTCAAACTGCTCAGTATATCGCCCCAAGAAGCTATGTGGCAACTACATGGGAATCTTCGTTAGATGTCGCGAAGCAGATGGTTGATGTTTTTTTGCTGGGGTGACTCAGGTTTGCCGCGAAGGATGAGTTCCATCGTGTGTGCAGATTTTGTTTGGAGATGATGATAGAGTCTGATAGAGCAAGTGTTGCTGTAGGATGGGGCATTTTCAATCCACAAAGCCACGTGAAAGTTGGGCACGGGTTCCCCCTGCCCCAATGCGCATCGGGAATTGCCGAAAGCGACGAAGCCTTGAGACATGCTTTTGCAAGGACCGTGGCCTCACATTAATCATGTGCTCCCATTGTTCACTGGAGCGTAAGACGCTGAATCAGGGGTCGCCTGAGAAGTCTAAGAAGGACAAGAAGAGCGAGAAGCACGACAAGGCCTTGGTCAGAAGCAGTTTAGGGCTTCATGGTTTAGGGCATGCATGCATCAAGAGACTGACCTTTGACGACGTTTTTTGCTGCAGCAGGAGAAGTCAAAAGGCGAAAAGAGGAAACACAAGGACGACTGAGAAGACTTGCCTGGTGGCTAGGTAGCTTTCAGATCGAAGCAGAGGGTCCAAAGGACCCATATGTCTTTAAATCCGGCAGGGGCTCCTGCAGCTCATAGGATGAGGCAGCCTACCAGCAAGTGCCTCTTGTTTAGCTTTTTTGGTAGGAGTCAGATTCTGAGAACGGATACAACTGATACAACCATCTGCTGAATTGGAGCCTCTGCCGTTGTCCATACAGCCCTGCTTCAGCGTGCCCTCCTGCAGTTTCGCGATGTTTGCTGACATTGTCTGAAGTAGCCATGCTTCACCCCACCTGATGACGTCTACTGCATGTTCACGGAGAAGCCCTGCCTCAAGACAGATTCGGGGAGTCCGAACCGGGTCGTGATGAGGAGACCGTCGCAACGCCACGACCCCTCTAGATGTAGCACAGGTGTGACGGCCGTGGCATCCCGTCTTGCAGGAGAGCGCACTGCTCCGGGCAAATGGTTGAGTCCGTAGTTTGATTAAAGTCCATCCCACCTATGTGCCTGCACGACGCTTCGGAGCCAGACCTGTCTCATGTATGCACTGCCCGGACCAAACCTCAATTGTGTATCGCACCCATTATGTGCTGCTGAAGCGTCAGTTGCTGAGCAACCGGAGGTCGGTGGCCCAAGCCGTGGAGAAAAGAGGGGACCACGGGCCTTGCTTGGCTTTGGAGATACATCTGACCTTTGCCGGTCGGGCTCCCTTCCCCGGCAGGTTAAACGGCGATGGTGGTGCTGTGCAGCGGTGTCACCAGGCTCCAACCTCAGCTTCTACGCCAGTAGCAATACCCATTTGTGTACTCGGAAATGTTGGTAGCAGTTCAACCTAAACACAATCTAAATCCTAGACCAGAAACCGCTGCTGGCGGTACAAGTCCGCCCCGCAGGTAGCCCAGAGGCTTATCCCGACCCAGCCTCTTCTGTGGGATTCGCGATTGAAGTCTGGGATTTATGGTGCGCCGGGCTGGGTGTTAAACTCTTAACCAGAAACCGACCCGATGTTCTGCATGCGCTAAACCCTAAACCATAGCTACACCATGGACAGCGCGTTTGGTCGTTTGCGCCGAGGCT
This sequence comes from Symbiodinium sp. clade A Y106, assembly GCA_003297005.1. Taxonomy (NCBI): domain Eukaryota; class Dinophyceae; order Suessiales; family Symbiodiniaceae; genus Symbiodinium; species Symbiodinium sp. clade A. The sequence goes on along the minus strand of BGNK01000108.1, from coordinate 201,021 downwards.
TTCCGTCTCTGGTGTGGGGTCTTCGGCATCATGGACAGGAATCTGGCTGAACAAAATACATGTGCACATCCACATATATCCCTTGGTTAGAGGTTCTGAGGTTGTTGCAATACGTGTCTCTTTGTTTGCATGTCTGTCTGTCTTTCTGTCCGTCGGTCCGTTGGTCTGTCGTTTGTACGCATGCAAAAACAAACGCATTATATATAGATGCTTACATGCTCACACATCTATCGCTTGGTACCTAGCATGAGCTACCATGCCTTGCAACGCCATGCCATACATCCCATCCAAATATACAAACATTCACACACGCATATACAGACATGCACGCATGCATAGGTACCTACATACATCCATACATTTTGAACTGTATGATGTACATTACGGTAGCTTCCCGCCGTGAGGACATGGGTTGCTCGCTGCAGAGACGGCTTTCCAGATTGGCAGAGCGCAGGAGCAAAATGGCACCTAGCCGTTCGTTGCACTGCTAAGGGCTTCTAGGGCAGAAGCCTTCGATGCCTTGATCTGGCCCTGAGGAGCCATTATATATACCCTCGAGCCTGGCAGTGTGCGAATCGTTGTACTCAAGGAGGATACAGCAATCGGTGGAATCTTGCGCCTTCAGCTCGTCCTATAGGCACCCATCGACTGTGGGTGCACAGCGTGAGCGCCGAAACCCTAAATCCCCAAAACCCTGATGAGGCAGCACGGGCTTTTTGTCGCGAGCTGAGGCGACCAGCTCCGGGAGCAGCTTGTGGCAGAGGCGTGTCCCAATGAAAACCTGAAAGAGGCACATGTGTATTTCTGTGTTTGCATACGTTTCTAGAACAAAGGTACAATGTATGTATATACATGTGTATGCCTTGTAATGTAATGCAATGTATCCCTACACCCGACCCTAAACCCTAAACTTGCCAGGCTTGTCCGAGTGTGAGTGTCAAAACCCTAAACTGTACATGGCCGGTGGAGGGGTCTCATGACAGGTGGGGCACCGCAAAGCTCTAGAGGAGCGCCCGGGCCTTTGGACTTCAGACGCTTTCAGGCCATTCAGAGGCGAAGAGCTGGTAGCAGTGTCTTGTTACAAGTAATTCTTACATCTTAACTATATACCAGAATATGTGTATATATATATATATACATACATATATATATATATATACTTTTTTTGGCATACCCCAAACTAGGGGTGACGAGTGCCAAGGGGTTCGAGTACGTACGCTGAGGTGGATGAGTGTACAGTCTCGGCTCAGGTTGTTGCGACCCTAAACCCTAAACCACACTGCTGTTAGATTCTGTTTAGCAAGGGGGGGTGCATCTAGCCTCGGTTTCTGTTGGCTCAGTGTGTTAGGCGAGGTGTTGGCACTTTTTTAGGTGCGTTTATGGCGTTGGGTTTCTTACATAGTTGTACTTGGGTTCTTTTCTGTGTCCTTCTCTTCGCCTGACGCACGGACCTTCTCGAGGCTTGCGTCTGAAAACAAAGCTCGCTAAGTCAGTTTCCAAAGCTGAAGATCTGCTGGCAGAAGTTGCCTTCTGGCAGCGAATGTTTAGCGCAACGACAGGTGCTACGTCATAGTGCCCTGCACCCAAGACAAGACTACGTCGAAAGCACGGAGGCTGAGGAACCGCCCAGACTGTTTTGTCCGGCGAAACCTATACTTCAAAGGGCCATGCGGGAGCCAAAATACTTCAAAGGACAGGCAAACTTCACTCAGCTACGTCCCCAAGGCCACAGGGTGGTGGTAGAGACGTTGGAGGCCTCTCTGGAGTGACTTGGCGGCATGATCTGCAGTTTCAGGTGTTGACATACATCTCCATCCCATTCAGACAGCGGCAGGGGTGTTTGCAGTCATTCAAGCAGGTCACTGGCCCTTCTGGCCGGACGAGGTGTGGATTTTGGAGTCGGGCTTGAGGTCCTCTTGGCCATGTTTGATGTCTCTGGCTTGTTCTCTGACTACCACATGATAGCGTTTGTTATGATGTAGGGATCACCACGACAACCTCCCACCTGCATCCCGGAGCGCATTTCCCTGCGGTGCGACTTTGTCAGCTGGTCGGGTGGGAAGAACATCACGACCGGAACACCGAAGCCCCAGCACTGAGTTCGTTGATGACTACTCTGCAATGCCGGCTCGACCTTGTGAAGTAGGAGGCAAACAAGTTCGTTGATGTCATTCGCCATCCGAGATTCATGCGTTTCCCCGCCCAGGAACACTCATACGCAGGGCATGGTGGCCTGCCAGCAGGCTTGAGACGAGTTCTGTGGTCGTGGTAGCAGCATAGACAAGAACCGGGCGATTGTAGATGAGACTGCTCATGGCAGCGAGGGCGGGCATAGGAAAGTTCCACAGTGTTGGGCTGCTGTATTTTGACGCAGCCCAAACTAAACACACTGCATCAGGATCCCAGGTCGTGGCTTCGGGTAGCTGGCTTGATCGAATTGGCTGATGCTCACAGAATGCTGTGGTGATCGTGACGAGAACTCGGAACACGAAAACATTCAATAGACTCATGTCTGACGACGCAACTGTCAGGCGATTCGCGACATCCAGATCTCTCTCGCCGAGAAGGCATCGTCTTACGTCTTCGCCTTGAAATGTCAGGAGGTCTGATCTTCGAGCCTAAAATAAGGGCTTCAATAAATTACCTATAGCATTGTCCGGGTATAATATACCCCAAAGCCTATTCTAATTACTGTACTAAGACCCCTATATTAGTGTGCTTGGTGCGGCGAATGACATTACATAGAATCAGTTCTTGAGCAAAACATGGAAGCCGGTTCAATTTGTGTTGCTCCGAGTTGACACGCTCAAAATTCAAATGGTGTTGTCTTGTGTGTATATAAGAGTCCTGCTGCAGACGCGCGTCACGCGCCCTTAATCTCTGAGCACTCCAGTCCGTGATCTTCACTTGTGATGAGGGTCTCTCCCCCAAGCCCTTGCAGACCCTGGTATAAACTCCAAACGCTTGATACGGACAGGGCATGACAGAGTGTGCCGAGCGACAGCATGTCAGACATTTGTCCCAGGTTTGGGGGCTGATGTGGGAGGGCCGAAGGTAGGACTTTGGTCTGCTGGGTTGTGCAGAGGCAATCCCGGAGACGAAGCGAGGATTTGTGCTGTATTCAACCAATGGATGCATACCCATATCATCCGGCCAAACGGTTCAGCCGGCGGATGCAAACCTATGCAAGCGGAGGAGAACTGATCAACAGAACCAACCCAAACCCTAGAGAACCTTCCACAAAACTAGCATGCGCCAGCCAGGACCGGCAGATGCAGGAGCTCTCGGCAATGACCCTGGAGCTCCAGCAAACAGTCCGCGTCTTAGCTGCCTTCCCTGGCCGTGGTTCATGCGACCTGGCGATTGGAGTGTGGTTCATGTAATTTGATGTATGTACAGTGGTTCAACCACCGGATCTCTTCGGAATGCTGCGAGTCTTTCAGACACACGAACCCCAGCAAGGAAACCGTTTCTGAAGCTGCAGGAATCCATTTCGCGAGGTCATGTATACATCAGGGTACCGTCCTGGGTGTTGCATTGATAAAGCATGCACATCATGGTAATCAGAATGCATAGCGGTAACACTCTATGAGCCTGAGGCCCCAAGCTACGCCGATTTTTGATCAGCTGCTTTAAACGTGAAAATCCAAAGACGGAACAGTATCATAAGGAGCTAAATTCTACAAGCAAGAAGTTCTGACCAACGCCGTGCACGTGTAGCCAGCGGTCATGAACTTTCAAGATGTGTGTGTGTGTGTGTGCGTGTGTATCTCTGTGTCTCTGTGTGTCTGTGTTTGTGTCTGTGCGTGCGTGCGTGGGTGGGTGGGGGTGGGTGTTCTTTGGGCCAGGCCCGAGAACTGCATCAGGGACTAGCCGATCAAGTACAAGGCGGCTGGCTTAGGGTCAATGCCTTGGGCGAAGCTAAGTTACAATCGAGGGCTTCAGTTTCAATTGTAGGCTCAGAGTGACTTGCCAAACCTTACTCCAAATATGTATGTCTGCACGTCTGTCTGTATGTATGCATGTTCATTAGTATATCTTGAAAGAACGAAGAAAACAAAGTCTCGGCAGGGAGGTAAAGAGGGATGGACGGATACATCGGATACATGGAGGGAGGTAGCTGCACTACCTAAAGGGCTCCTTTTTGCATCCAATGATTGACATGCGAGGCGCCGATCGGCTCTCGCGAGCAGTACGGGAGCTCTTCACACAGGACAGTGGCTGTTTGAGCAGGGGGCTGCTAAATGGGTTCCGCTCGGCCGTCAGAAGGGTTGGTACGGCTTCTATAGGGCTATGTACTTCAATGTTATCATGTCAAGCAAGGTGGTGACAGAATCTGGCTTGGAGTAGTCGGAGCAGATGGCCTGCAGAAGGAAAGTCTGAACATAAAAATGATGTACCCGAAATCTGAACTGCATTATCCGAGCTCTTCATGCGGCCCGAACCCTTGTGTGTTGCTGACTCTGGAGCTTCAGTGCGTTGGCGAGGTGCTCCAACCTATGCAGTCCGAGTGGCACCGGGCTGAGCTCAGGCTCATGGACAGCAGTCGCAGACTTGTGAGCGTTGTGTTGACCAGACCCCTGCCTAAACCAGCCCGAGCCTCTTTGCTCAAGTAACTCCTGGGCATGTGGATCGGGTGACACGCCCTGAAAGCCATGCCAGAGATGCCCCGGGCGCGGCGTTGGCTCCTGCTGGCTCTTGCGCTTAGCACAGCAAGTCTCAGCTTTGTGTCGACGAGGCCGACGACGCCAAGCAGGACACGACGAACACGACTTGGGGCTCTCACAAAAGAGGAGCTGGAGGCGGTGGAAGCATGGGAGCAGAAGGAAGAAGTTGTCACCGATGCCCGGGAAGGCGAAATGATCGCGAGCCATAAATTTCCCATCCCGGCTGACGAACTGATCCAGCGGACGAAGCTGTACCTGGCAAAGAACCAGTATGGCATCAATGAGCCCGATATGCTGGCGGAGGACTTTGAATTTGTCGGGCAGGTTATTGGCCCCCTGGACAAAGCCACTTTCATCCGACAGCTCGGCCAATTCGACCTGCTGGTAGCTTTCCCAGACGTCAAGGTTCGGTGGCATCATTTTCGCGTGGACCCCTACGATGCCTCGAGAGTTTGGTTCACGGGCCGTTCCATGGCTACGAATTTGGGAGCAGTGCCTCCGCTAATCTCGGAGGCCACGAATAAAGCCTACGAGAGCCCTCCGGAGGCATGCTCTTTGCGCTTTAACGAGCGTGGGCAGGTCCGGCTTTGCTTCAAATTGACGGTACGTCCTTCTTTCAATCAGGATCCTCTACTAGACTCTAGTATATATGGTAGGTATATTATTTGTAGGTGTTCTGCAACTCCCAGGTGGTGGAGTACACCGCAGGCTACGTCATCGACCGGCGCCAGGGAAATACGGGAGGTCGCGGAGGATTGCTGGGACCACTCTATGCCATCGGCAAGGGGCTTCCTTTCCCTGAGGCCCAGCCCTACGAGTGGTCCTGGCAACGGAAATTCTTCACGTGGCTCGGGGAGGCTTTGGCCGGAGATGGTCCGAAATGAGATGTACCTTTGTAATCCGTTCGATGCAGGCATAACTTTAGCAGAAAACGCCTTGCTGCAAGAAGTGCCGATGTAGTAGAGAAGGCGGACAAGGCTCGCACGTTGGGTAGTCGTGCGTAGAGGCCACAAACCTCGACCACAGATTGCCCCGATTCACCAAGGTCTTCCATGCAGAAGTACTTCGGGGACTGGTGTCGGAATCTGCATATTTCTGGTTTATGTTATGACTTCGCTGCCTATTATCAGATCGTTCCACCAGATCACGATGGGCCGCAGTGTTGCAGGTCTCAGAAGACAGCTCGGGCATAACCACAACAGTTTACGTGACGCTCGATTGTGTCAGGAGACCTTGCACCACCTGGGCTGTACATCTCATGAGTCCAGTTGCTGGCCGCGCTTTGAGCATCAATATCCAAACGAAAGCTGTGTGATCCCAAGCAACAGGTCATGGCTAGATGACCTGACTTCCCAGACTTCTGAAGCCTTATAATCCTTGGATCGTTTAGCATACTCTCTTGGACGAAGGGGTCGAAAACCAAAACAGGACCTGGCACGCGAGCTGCGAAAGGCCTTGAGTTCAATGCGCAGAGCCGGTTGCTATTAGCATTCCCCGAACGAGCATGCATCAATGAAGGGTTTGGGGGCTCCGCTCAGAGTTCTGAAAGATTTTGGCGTTGACTTGTAGTCTTTAGCTGGAGGGGACAAGCCATGGCCCGAAGATGCCTTTAGGGTTTAGGGTTTAGGGTTTAGTGCAAGAGCTTCTTTTGGGTCTGGCGTCCGCGCGCTACATACGTCTTTCTTCCCAGGTAGTCCTTTCTTCCACCCCACTTCCTCCCGCCGCATCCACGAGGCTTGCCAAAGAAGCCAAGCTGAACGGGCCGAAATGCAGAGGCTCCAGAGATTCATTTAGGGTTTATAGGATCATGTTGTCAGTGGTGTCTGCTTTTCAGCGCGACCCTTGGCATCACAACTGGTTAGGAACAACAGCAATACTTGCACTGCGTAGCTAACACCAGCAATCGCAGCAGCAATCTTCGCATGTGCAACAGCACAGTACTGGTCATGACCATGATCGTTTCGGTGACAGAAGGCGTAGCCATCGTATATCAGTTCGAGTCCGGGCCAAACGGCCCGGTTTGGATCTCAGAAAATCGGGGACCTTACCGGGACCCTCCATCTACCTCTATGCGACACGAAGCACCCGTTAAACCCTGATTTGAGGCGAAGTACCCATTACCCCCATTTGAGAGCACAAGGAGGGTCCAGGCAATGCAGAGTCGAAACAGTCGGAGCTTTGATTTAATTTCTCTCAGCCAGGCACCTGGGACTGCACCAGGCGGAGCTGTCCGGAATGAAGGCCGATTCTGTGGGTTTTGGGATTTTTAAGGTCTAAACCCTGAACCCTAGCTCAGAAGCAGGTCAAAACCTAGGGATCCTTCGTTTAGGGTGCAAGTCGGTGTTTTAACTGGAACGTGTGTGATCGAGTGAGAGTGCTTTCTTCAAGAGATTTTACCGTTCGTTGTTCTAGTGCCATCTAGCGGTGCCATCGGGCTTTTGATATGTTACCGTGGTACCTGTCCGGTTTGCCGTCAATGGTAGCGGGTAGTCTGCCATCTTGCGCATCGCACTCCGAACTTGCAAGCCCTGCCTCGAATCGCCAATCCGACGTGATTCGTTTCGTGGCATGATGTCTTCGAATTTACCTTTAGCAGCTAATAGCAGCTACTTTAGCTTGTGGGCATGATGGGAAACCGCTCGGCTCCGCCGTGCTTCTGACGGCAGAGTGAGCTTTCGAGGGAGAGCACGGCGGGCGAGATTGACAAAGTATTTGCCTCGGTCCCGGCAGGTAGGTACCCAGGGGCAGCGAGCGCGGGTTACGAGGTGAGGGGGTATGTTTTCCCAGCAGGTCGTAGCGATCCCAGATCTTGCATGGGACTGGGAGGCATCGCATGATTATTTCGGCGAAAACCCCTTGGCAGTTTGAGATCCTAGAATCTCACCAAGCTCCAAGACGTGCGGCCTTGGGTGTGCATGTGGTGGTGAGCTCATTTATAAATTAGGGGCCAGGTTCGACGCTTCTTGTCTCTTGTAGATGCAAAAGCAGAAGAAGAATTGGAGAGAAGGAATGCCAATACGACAGTCGGACGAAGAGAAGCTTCGACGACCTGTCATTATTGGGTTTAGGGCCTTTAGGGTCTGCCAGGAGATGGTCCAGCGATGGAAGCAGGCTCGCCGCCTTGGAGGTTGGGGCTCGGTATAGACATTGCGCCAGCTGACGCAAGCTGAGCAGTCGAAGAACTATTATATGTCTTCAATACAGTTATCAGTCAATCTCTTTCGCGAGAGATTATAATCTCTTTCGAGAGAGATTGACTGGTTAGATAGCTAGAAACAAGCAGCTAAGTCTGAGATGCGAAAGCTGCAAGAGCTTGGCATTTCAGCAAATTTAGATCCCAGGAAGCGGAGCAGCGTGGGCAAGAAGTGGCAGAGCTCAGAGACAAGGCGCAGTGTTGCACAGAGAAGCCAGGTCTTGCCGTGTTCCTTGCGGCTATATTATCAGGAGGCACCACTTCAAAAGCTTGGAGTTATCCGTTTGACCCCATACCCGAAAAACCTCCACCCTCACCAGTATTGGTTCCTGCACCTCAAGGCCACCCGGCCGAAACCAATCCATCCTGGCCGGAAGGAAGCGGAAGAGGCTGAAAAATTGAAGCATCGGAGAAGACGTTCCCTGGCGACGAAGTAACGCCAGCGATGTCTCTGTGGTTTTGAGGTTTGGGCTTTAGGATTCAGGGTTTGGGGCGTTTTTTCGTGCCAAGCTGGGGTTGGATATTTGGCTTGGTGGGTGCTCTGTTGGTTTGGTCTGCATGTCGTGAGCATTAGCTTGGCATTTTGATGGGGCTGCGGGCTACGGCCAAAGGTGCTTTGATTACGGGCTATATATGGCATCAAATGCCAGCATGGCGTTGTTGTGGAAGGCTGGAGAACTCGAAACAGATGCAATGAATACGGCCTTATTTGGCTTAGCTTATAACCCCTACCTGGAAACGAAATATTGCACTCGCACGTCGGTTGTTGAGGCACAGATCAAGATCTAGAAGCTGTCCCACCCAACGATGGGCCTCAACTGGGCAAAAATGTGGCTGAGAAGAAATGCCGAGAGAGACTCGTTTCCACAATCTGTACCAACACAATCAAGACCCCGCACATTCCTGCGAAACACCTTCGGCATCTTCTGAGGTGAAGAGCACGCTTACCGGAGGGACCAAGTGAAGATCATCGAGCAGGCGCACCGGTCTGCAGCATGGACAACTGCTCGCAGCCGGGGAGCATTGACAAAGTATATTCAGTAATTCGCGTGAATGCAAAGTTCGAAAGAGGCATGAGTCGCAAGGGAAGAAATTCTCAGCAGAGTAGGACTTGCAACCAGACGATGCAGGGGTTGTCAACTTCTGGGGCCAGCCTGGCCAGCCTGGGTGAGAGAGAAAAACATGACAGTCTAAAGAGAGAGAGAGAGAGAGAGAGCGTTGGGGGGCTTCCCCGGACAATGCCAGGGGAGGAAGTTCTACACCTGCCACGAGACGCAGGTGCGCGAACCTTCGCGCGGAGGGGGGCCCGGACGCTGCCCTGCCTCCTCACCTCGTAGAGAGAGAGAGAGAGAGAGTGTTGGGGGGGACGGGGTGAATAGTCTCAGGTGGGGGAACGAGCCTTTCTCTCAACCCCGAAACGGACCTCACGAACTGCGAGACTTGCGGAGCGTTGTGGCGGTAGGCCTTCGAGCCAGGGTTCCTCCGGGGGCCCAAACCCCTAAGCAAGCAAGCAAGCAAGAGAGAGAGAGAGAGACAGAGAAACTCCCCTGGCCCGAGCCCTGGCGAAAGAAAGAAAGAGAGAGAGAGGTCTCCCGCCTTCTTCCTGTCAAGCAACTGGCAGGTTTGACGGGGAGTGGTGCATCTCAGGGATGGCTGCTCTGGTTTCTTTGAGATCTTTCCAGTGCTATTTTTCATGGGTAGTTGTGAAAATCATGGTAGAAGGGCATTGGCAAAGCATTTCTGGAACGAGAGTTCCACGCCCGAATATCAAAAAATCGTTCAGCAAGGCCCCAACAGACTTTCAGTTTTCTTTCGCCGGAGCCTACACTCCAGTGCCTGCGCCCGGCAGGCGCTACTGATCTGCTCAGGTGGGGAAGACAAGCCTTGAGTCATTGAACGCCGCAGCTCGCAGTCACCAGAAAACGAGATTGAAAGCTTCAGAATGCAACCACCAAAATCCCCCCATGAAGCCTGACCCGTTTACCATCGAGATCGCGTCCCCCAAGCCTTATGGGACCCAACACCTCAAGTGTGAGCTCCCGAAACTGCGAAACTCCATGGCCGAAAGTCGAAGCTTCTGAACCTGGCTCTCTTCGCAGGTACCGGCGGCTGGGTCCCAAGAATACAGCAAGCTTGTGATGATTTGGGGCGAAGGGGGGGTTGCTTTCAAAGCCATGAGGTCAAAGGTCTCGGGATGCGTCGGTTGCCTTTCCACCTTCAAGTATGATGCTCGGCTTTGGATTCCCGCCCTTCTGCGGCTCAAGTTCAAAGGGCCGATTTCAAACGTTTTCAAGGGGCCTCCAAGGGGCGTCTCCTCTCTTTACATCATGGATGCGCAAGACGTCATCGACATGGTCGAGTTGGATGATTTCACGGTCAAGGAAGTGCAGACTGGCTGGAAGATCATGGACCAGAAGGCTGCCTTCTTGGAGTTCTTCGAGACTTTGAAAGCAGCGGCTCCTCGGTCGGCGCCGATGCTAAAACGTGCCCATGCGGCGTGGGAAGCCTTCGGGAAGCTCGTTGCTGGGCTTGGCGAGGCAAGCCAGCTGCGAGCAAGCATGGAGTTTTGTGCTCTCAGGCACATGAGTGTGGCTCTTCAGCAATCTGATGTGGACAGCTTCAAAGCGGTTCTTCTGGAAGTGTGTAGTAACAAGCTGGCGGCCCTCCTCACACCAGAGTTCCAGTTCGGTGTCTCAATGCTGGTTGATTCAATGGGCAGGACTATGCTTCGTACCCGGAACAAGTTCGAAACCCGCCTGCGCATCCTACGCACCAGCTGGACTGCCTTGGAACACTCGGAAGGCGAAATGGTGGATGTTGATTCGCCAGTTCCGCCTGACTCTCCCGAAGAACAGAGTGATGACAACGGCCCCGTGTCGGCTAGTGAGAGAAGTACAGGCCAGCGCAAGCACAGGAAGAGCTTAGCCAGTGTAGGATCCGTTCATGTGCCACGGTCATTCCATGACATGGTTCTTTTCAATGCTTCCGTGATGAACATGGGCGAGAATGCCTGGTTTGAAGAGATGCTCCAATCCCTCCGAGCGCTGGTGCCGAACTGTGGAAACATCTCCAGATTGCAAGAAGAATGCGATTTGCTCTGCCTTGCGTTGGTGCACTATGAAAATGTTGAGCTCAGCAACTTCAAGCAGGTCATGCTAGCATCGCTGCGATCCCTGCTCCCATCGCAGTGGAACATGGAGCACGAGAATGCTTGGTCCTGGTTTTGGGACGGCGTGGAGACGAGGTTGACGACCGGCATGCCACTTTCATCGGTGTACATGAATCACTTGCAGTCTTTCTTACGAATGGACGAGGAAGCTTGCTCTGCTTTCAAGATGGAGGTGTTCGAGACTTTCTTTGCCACCTGTGAGCAGTCACAGGAGTACCTGAAGGCATCCAATGCCAAGCTGCAGTTCATTGCAGGGAGGATCCTCGACATCATGACGGACATGTTCCGAACCCCGCAGTCCGCAGTGAAAGACATCTCCGCCCTTGGCTTGCTCCACGCTGGCTACGGGGTGCGGGAAGAGCTCATTCAGCCATTCGTCACTGCTTTCATGACCGCTGTGAAGACGGCCTGCCCGGAGGAAAGCTGGATAGCAGGTGTCCAGTGGACCTTTGAAGTGGTCAGCCGCACCCTCGCCCGGACCATGGCGGAAGGCTCTACCGCAGTCATGCGCTCCATCACGAAAAACTCCGCTCGCCAGCTTGAGGAAGCTGTATCCTCAGCACCAAGAGGACAGCGGGAGCAGATGCTGCTAAGGGTGCAGGTGGGTACAGAGTCCATCTCTCCAGTTCTCTGGGCCATCCAAAGCGGCGCACTGCACTCCGCAGAGGCCATCCTCAAGGACTTGTTGACCATTCGTGCCGATCGGGCCCGCTACTACTATGGTATGGAGGGCTTGTGGGACCGGCACCCGGACATCGTCCCGCTGCTATGCAAGCAGGCGCCCTCCTTGATGGAGCCACTGCTAGATGGCTTGATGTGGCGATCCAAGCAGATCAAGGGCGGGGTGCGCAGGGTGAACTACTACATCAGTCGTATTTTGGTGGAGGAAGGAGGGCTGGCCCCCTCCATGCATCAACTGGTCAAACACGGTGACCCTAGCTTGCTGTGTCACCCGTGCACACGCTTTGTTTTCGATCTCCTTTGGGCGAGGATGTGTTGCTTTGCCTTCATCGTCACCAAGCTGTGGTTCGTGCTCACTCTGGTGGACTTCATTGTCGGCTTGCAGTATGGCATCCTCATGTTCGATTCAGCTGGACCTGGCAGATGGGCATTGATCGGCTGCAGAGTGTTCATGTACGTCTTCAGTTTGGGCCAGCTCTTTATCAAACATACTTCGCAATTTGCGCATGCCTACAAGGAGGGCCACACACTGCGGTGTTTCAGATGCTTCAGGGTGCCTGCATACCTGTGCTCTTCCAGACAAGAGTTCGTGGAGTTTGTCTTGGCCGTCTTTCTGTTCGCCATGTTGACGATGGAGCCTTTCCTGCATTGCCTCAATGTGGATGATCGGTTCGTGACTAACTGTTGCGAGCACGGTGAATTCTATTGCAGTCTCTCCGACAACTACGACCGCATCTCCACGATCCCCATGCTTCTGTATTTCATCTTGGCCTCAGACCTCGTCCATCTCAACATCCATTTGTCTAGCTTCGTCGTGATTTGCACAAGCCTGTGGTGGGAGTTTGTGCTCTACTTGGGTGCTTTGGGATTCTTGGCAACAGATTCGCCAGCGCCATTGCGTGCCTCCCACAAACAGGAGCTGATAACAGCGTTCAGCTTCGTGACTTCTACCACTGGCCGTCTGCATTCCAGTCGCTCCTCTCAATGTCGCTAAGCATGTACAGCGGCAACAGCTTCGAGGAGATCAACACTGCAACAGAGGTGCCCCTCAAGTGGTGGATCATAGCATTCGGGGCTTGCTGGCACATTTTCCTCACGAACCTGATGATTGCACACTTCTGTGAGTCCTACCGTGGCATCTTCCAAGATGCAATGGGCCATGCGTGGCTAACACGCGGCACTCTCATCTTGGAGACGGCCATGCCGCTGGTCTCCCTCAAGAACTGGAAGGGATTCGTGGAGTCATTGAAGCTGGAGGAACCCTGCGAGCTCGATGAGGGCGACGTGGGACCACGTGGAGGTGTGGCCACTGCAGAAGGCCCTTTCGAGCCTTGGCCTCACATAGTTGTCGACTTGAAAGAAAAAGATTTCTTAAACCGTTGTGGGTGGCTAGAAACCGGTTACAACCCGAAACCCTACGTACAAACCCTGCGAGCCCTAAACCATCCTAAACCCCAAACCCAAAGCGTACCCAAAGGAGCTCCTCAGGCAAAAAGGGAGAAGTAAGGAGCACCTAAGCCCTAAACCCTACAAGGAAGGAGCACTTAAACCATAAACCCTAAAATCCCTAAAAACCCGTTTTTAAAACCCGCACTGAGGCCGATGCGTGTGACGGAAACCCTAAACTCCAGAACCCTAAAACCCCACACCTATAACCCCTAAACCCTAAAACCCTAAGTGACCCTAAACTGCAAGGTGTTCCCATCCCTCAGCCGTTACGGTCGTCTGGATGCCTCTGGTTAAAAGACACCAGGGTTCAAAAAAAAAAAAAAAGTGACCCTAAACCCTACGAAGGAGCACCTGAAGAGTCCCAGTGTGGAGTTGGACCGCGTGCGACGCTTCGGTGGCCTCGCCTCCATGGAGCTTCCCTGGCCCGAGGAGAAGCTAATGAAGTAGGAAAGAAGTAGGAGATAGGTACGGACGTATCTGAAGTCTTAATTTTGAATATACCTACTAGTTATGATGATTACGAGTATTGTGAGTTTTTGTATTACTATTAGTGTTATTGTTATTGTTATTACTGGGTTCTTATTAATAATACTACTATTATTGGTATTCTTATTATTACTATCCATTTTGCTACTCTTACTACTGTGGTTTTGATTGTGATTGGGATTATGATGATGATTATTACTGTTATTGTTATGATGATTATCATTATTGTTGTGCTTGTTATGATGATTATTATTGCTTGTATTTCTCATTTCTATTTGTTAAAACTTTATTATTCGATGATTTTTTCTCCTCTGATCATTATTGCTAGTACTATTGTTGTTGGTCTTTTCTTGCTATTTTCTATTCGCCCGAAAGCCTTCCCTGCCCCGAGGAGCGAGCCGATAAGGAGGAGGATTCGGAAAAGCTTCAGAAGATGACCTGTCATAGGTGGGGCCGGGGGGCCGGGCCCTCCTGAACTGGGGCCGGAGGGCCTTTTTTGGGAGTCCTGTAGAAGAGAGGAATAGATCCTAATATCATAGTGGCTTGGTGGTACAGCCAGCATTTAGAGGAGGGTCCCTTATGTGGCGAAAGCTCCCAGGTTCGATGAGCAGGATCGGATGTTGAGGGAGATCTGCATCAAGCTTGGCATCCGAGCTTCGGGCCTCACAGGCTCCTCGCCAGGATCCATCATGGCCCAGTCCCAGGCGTCGGATCGGCCTAAGGCAAGGTTCGATGTGCTTGAGGGGTCGAGCTCCTTGACTCCGGCAGACGAAGTCCTCCCTGAAGAGAACAGCGATGCCACGGAACTCGTGGAGGATCCGAGCCGCCACAACAGCATGCAGAGCCCGAAGAGCTTCGGTCGCCTTGGCAGCCAGCCCTTCGCTTCTGGCCCGGTGGTCGACTGAGAAACAGGGAGGCAGTTCAGAAAAGACTGCGACTGCGCAGTCACATCAGAGCTACTGGGTACTTTGGGCTAGAAAAGGGGATCACAGCTACAGCATGAGATAGTGCCTGTCCGACCTGATGGCCCGAAGCGTCGTCTGGTGTGCTGCAACGTTGCACAGAACCCCTAATCACCTAATCGGTGCTTTGTTGGCAGAAGTCAGTTTGCTCCTCACCGCGCCTGTGAAAGAGCCGTGAAAGATGAAATCTGGTCGCCAATAGCAGGATCCTCCGGGAGTCGGGTTTCGGGAACCAGCTAGTAGCAACACCCCAGTTCTGAGAGGGTTGCAACTTCTGGAGATCAGATGATGAGTCTTGGAGTCGGACTGCAGTTCCCATGTTTAGCAGTCCGTGTCGGGAACAGCACGCGGGACAGGTTGCGCCTTCAGTATACAAGATAGCATGGAGGAGCGCATTCAGTGTTACCATAGTCTTTCTGTCGAAGTTGTTGTCTCCACAAACATTATTTTGAAGAAGATCCGTGTCTTTGGAGTTCCCACAGTGCTGGGGGCGTGGTGTCTGGAGGCACAATGCACGATTCTTTTCAAGCACTATGCCTACAGCGTGTGCATTTTCTCAATTCAACCGGCTCCATGGGGGTCAGGACAACCCCCAAATGTATGAAAATAATTGTCATGTTTTGGGGAGTATCGGATGATACTCTGCTCTTGCAGCAGGGGTGCAGAAACCTGCCATCCTTTTGCTGCGCACGTTGCGCTGCTACATACTTCGCAGGCGACGCCACTAGGTAATTGGTGACGGATTCAACCTGGTGATGGTGTTGATTGTCCTGCAGCCTGGGCACCTAGCACTCTCTGTTCACTATGACGGGTAGATCACAGCATAGGCTACGGCTTGCACCATGTCCAACAGAAGCGGCTGCGAGAACACCACCATGAACCATGTGTCTCCAAGAGACCCTCAGCGTTCCTCTCGTGACGTAGCGAATCATGGCCCGTCACGACGAACGGAGACAGGCTCGAACCGTACTTTCAACCATGTTCATCTTGTCTGACCGTCGCGTACGCGAGCACCAGCAGGGCAGGGAGAAAGCCTCAGGTGCTTGGTAGGTTTGTGTGCTTGGCACGTGGGTGGGAAATCAGCCCTGCTCTCCACAGATGGGAGAATAGCATGGATTATATAGGCTTCTTCCTTTACGAAGCCTGACTCAAGTTTGGCATCCTCCCTCAGATTCTAGATTGATCTATTCATCTATCTACAATCAAGTATATATTATATATACTATATTATATTATATATTATTTTATTATCTGCTATAGTATATTATATATTATATATTATATGTTATATATTAAGCCCCAGATGAGTTTGCTTGGTCCATCTGAGGCCCTCCAGGGAGTCGGGAGCTCAAACTGCTCAGATCCGCTTCGATGTCGTCAGAGCCGGAGTTCTTGGGAGATCTGCCCTGCAGAGTTAGGGTTTATTATAGAGTTTCGGGTTCAGGGTTTCTTGGAGCACTTCAGAGAGACCTCGTTCAGGGTTTAGGATTTGGGGCCTAGGTAACACACTAAGAGCCCAGCTGCAGAAAGAAGGGTTTAGGGGAATCCGTGGGAAAGAACTGCAGAGAAGCGGGCTCCTGTCACGCTCAACCCGAAGGTTCGTTCCTAGTGCTGCTGAAGGGTCTGCAGGACTTCCATATGGGAGTTTCCTTTTGGGGTCCTTATAGTAAGGATCCTACTCTTTTACTATTTAGGGTACTATATGAGAGTCCCCTATTTCCCAAACTTCCATATATCGCGAGGTGCATCATTGGATGGATAAATGTCTACTACAGAGAGGGGCTAAGCGAAATGATATGGTTCAAGTCAAGTTCAAGCTGCAACTTCTCAGCTGCCGCCATTGCTCTGCATTTATGGATTTAGGGGGTCATCCTCTTCGGCAGCCAAGGTCGTGCATCTTGAAGATGGTAGATTTGATACACCTTGATCCTTCCAGTCCGCGCGGCTGTGCTTCTCAAGCAGGAGCCAAATTCTTTCTTAACCTGGTCAGCTGAGCCAGATGAACGATATGATTACTTCGATCGTGCAGTTTTGGATTTATAGTGAAGGTTGAGACACAAGCAGGAAGATCTTGAGAGTGATGCTATGCTTCTTTTAGGCAGCAGGAGCTTTGCAAGCATAGCCTCTGGTTCAGTTCGTCCAAGCCGACTGAGACCTGGCATGATCGCACCCGGATGGCATCCAAAGCTTGAAACTTCTTGCAGCAGAGCACATGGAAGCCAGCACTTACCTCGACCCTGAAATACCCTGAACATTCACCATGAAACCCCTTTCGGCCCGGCCGGAGCCCTTCGAGTCCCAAGCCCCTGCCCCTGCCATGCTTGCATGGGAAGTGGCGCGGGGAAGCGAGCTGAGGCCCAGGGATGCCCTTAGATCGCGCTTTCGCCTTCTAGGCGCTGTTTGACCTGCGGACCTTTGAGCATGAAATGCCCTTCCCAACCGCGAAGTTGAAGGGGATCCGCAGCAATCTGTCCAGAAAGCTGCATTTTGGCTGACTTCAAAGCACTTCATGTGTTAATGACAAAAAAACTTCAATACGTGATGTACGATCACATTACATGGTTATGTGGCCGTGGCCTTAGTCCCACTCGTTTAGTGACGCCTCCAGGGCGACCTTTAGCTTACAGTCCCTAGTCATGCGGAGCAGATGGCTTCTGTGGGTGGCATGGCCTTGCTACTGCCGCGAGTTTCTGCAAAGCAACTTGCCCCGTATAAAATTATGTGGGAGTGTCCCAAAATAAAGGGACCCTAGTATAGCACCCTAAATAGTAGGATCCTTATTATAAGGACCCCAAAATCTCCCATGTCATTAGGAGCCTGTCTAAGAAGCACCGGTTCTATTTGCAATAGTATCCACGTCAAAGTCAAGAGTCAAGAGTCCCAGCAGGAGCCGGGTCTCCTACTGTAGATTAGGTGCAAAGTCCGCAAATCCTTCCACGTCCGAATCGCTCGGACGGTTGCGTCGTAGACGATTCGTCGGGGGTCTCCTAGCCATATCTATACGAGAAGCAGAGCCGCTGCCGAGCGTGCCGTAGCTGGCCATGAGCCAGATGGCACGCGCTTGGAAAGGACAGTGTGAATTGCAAGTAAGTGTGTCAGAGCAGCATTGATGGAAGCTCAGGTGATCTGGGGGATGTGTCGCAACTTGGCCTTGTCACCCCAAACATCATGTTTGTATTGGTGTCGGCGAATGACTTTCGTGCAGGGGAGGCAGAGAGACAGGGGAGCAAGAGAGAGGCTTTCGGGGTTAGGAGGCAGGAGAAGGCGGAAACATGCCATGTATGTACGGTCAGGCTGGTGTATTGAGACAAGACACGTAGGACCTAGGACGTATACGGGAGTCTGGTCGAATTCTGAAATGATTCCGGCCACTGCAAACCTTCCGACTATGTCCCAACTGCTCGGACCCAAAAATAGCCCAGGCCACTGCCGAAGCTGCCGCCCTTGCCGAAATCCCCGCCGTTGCCGCTGGTGTCTCACCACCGCCTGGTCGTGCATAACGGCTGCGACAAGGAGGCCCGGTCATGGAAGGAACTGCGGTTTTTTGATATTTGCGGCCACGAGGTGCCTCAATAGCCGGGTTAACAGGGTAACCAAGTATATTCAGTATATTCACGATCGCACATGGTCTATGTGCAGACTGAAGAAACACACATTCGGGGGTAGGCATGCTAAGCATGCAAAACTCGAAAAACGGCTCGTGTCCTGCCCCTGTCAAGCGGCTCCGATCTGGTACCTCGGGGAATGAGTAATTGGTTTATTTGGGCCTGGGCTGTGCAACACAGTCGTTTTTTGCGAGAGGACAGAGCCCAGGACCGGACTCGGGCGTTTCAGGTGGTGCGTCAGTCGACCAGGAAGCGATTTTGCATCCTCTTAGAAGGTCCTAATTCTTCCTTAGGGTTCATCATTCTACTTACAGTATTCTACTATGAGGCGCCGAGAGTGGGAGCCAAAATAGTATAGTATACCCCCAACTCTATTCTCAAACTTAGGGCTCCTATACTAATTATACTTGGAGATGTCATGGGTAGTTATAGCTGGGGTTAGAAGTCCCCTAATGTGGGTTATACTTATAGTTACCCTACTTTACGCTACTTATAACTCCACGTATAACTACCCATGAACCTCCAAGTATTACCCAAAAACTCTAAGCCCGAGAAACTCCGTTGCAATGCCAACCTAAGCCTCTCAGCACAGGATGTCTGGATCGGTCACATGGCCGGCACCACAACGGGACCAGATCCCCAAAACGTCAAGATCCTTCGGCTGCAATTGTAATATGTATATTTATCTTTGTATATATATATATGTATATGTGTATGTATATGTATTTGTATTCATAAATATTGGACCATATGAAATTTTTATTCAACAACATCTTCATGAACAACATACAAAAAAGATATATATATATATGATACATCATGATTGACAGCCCTTGCTAACACTTGCCAGGCCTCTGCTTCGCGCCGGGAGGGGAGAGAAGCCCAGATCCTACACCACCAATTTAGGGTTTTGGGGTTTAGGGTTTAGGGCATACAGCTCGAGTCCGTGCTCAAAAAGGGTTAAGGGTTTTGGGGTTTAGGGTTTAGGCTTTAGGGATCAAATGTTACATACATTGCATTCCTCAACCCTTNCCCCCCCCCTACAATGAGAACCTCCGCAACACAACGAACACTCTCCGTAAACTGATGATCAGCCGGTAATGGGGCTCTGAGCTCGAGCTTTTCTTTTGCTGAGTCGGCTTTATTGAACAGATCGGGACGTGATAGCAGACAGCAGTAGAGCATCGGCCGTAGAACAGGATGAAAAGTTAATATGTGTTGATTAATGGTCTAAGCAGTGAGGCCCCTACGTTGCAGTAAGCCCCTCATTGCTCTCATGTCCTGAACAGCGCTCCAAGAATCGCTCAGGATCCCGCCAGGAGGGAGTGGCCCTGGCTTTGTTTACCCAGATGTTACTGGTACAGTACGTATCACCGGTATAGTTTAGCTTTCTATCTGTATAGGGAAGCTATGGGATTTCATCACTGGTTAGTATTTCTGATCTCCGTATGGATGGTCTTGGGCGAGGGTCAGAAGAAGGGATCAGGTCCTTTACAGCGGCAGGCTGGACGTGGACTCAGTGGTGTCGGAAGGGCAGCTTTAGGTTTAGGCAGCCGTTGCTGATCGGCCGGAGTACTGCAGATAGATTATTGGTCGACGTGGCATGCTGTTTGCTGTTGAGGGTTTCTGTGCGTTCATTATGTACATCCATCTTCAGTCATCTAGCTAGCTCCGTGTCTAGAAGAACGTCTGCTCATCTCGCTCGCTCGCTCTCTGGCTCTTCGTCTTTCTCTCTCTCTCTCTCTCTGTTTCGTTTCGATTGTTGTTGTGCTAGACACCCGTGCATAGATAACTAGCTAGCTAGGGAGCTAAGGTAGATAGGTAGATCGGCAGATACAGGTGTGCATACATGCATACATATGTATATACACACTTACATATGTACCTCTGTGCGTGTATGCATGTATGCATATATGTGCACACACACACAGACACACACACACACACAGAGACACACCCGCAATCACATTTATCTACTTACTGGGTACTGTAGGCAGATTGCCATGGCCAGGTTACAACTTCACGACCCCGGACGGTCAGACGCGCGGCTTTGGGTAGTTTGGGGGTCTCCAGCCTAGCTTAGCTGCATTAAGGGTGCTATAGGGTGCTATAATGGGGTCCCCTTTAAGGGTACTGTAAGGTTCTGTAACAGGGTCCCCTTTAGGGGATTTCCGCCTTGCGGGCTTCTGGTGTCCTCCCACGTCTTTCGATTCGGTGGAAGAGTCGCAGCAGTGGTAAAAATGGGATAGTAGCAGCAGAAGTGATGATCATCAACATTGACATAAGCGTCGCCTCCCTATTTGTATCTATATTTTTACACCTACATTTACATATATATATATATATACATACATATATATATACACATATATTTGCATATAATTCATGCATTCATATATATATATATATACATATCTCTATATATATATATAAACGTATGTATGTTTGTATGTTTGTTTTTATGTTTGTGTAGGTATGTATATGTACTTACACGCACTTTTTTACGTGTGTCTGTAATTATTCATACATGTCACGTTATTATACATAAACATGACGAGTCGGATCTTCTCTGCATTTCCTGACGCCGCGGGCGGCCCAGGACCAGCACTCGCTACTGGCCGAAGTTCGGCTGCGATGGTGACGGAGTCTCGGAGCGGATCAGAAAGGGGCTTTAGGGTTTAGGGTTGAGGATGTCAGGGTTTAGGGTCTGGGTTTTTTAGCATTTCGGGTTTAGGCTTTGCTTTAGGGCCTGTTATTCTTGGCATGTTGACCTTGCCTGGGCTGTTTTGGGGTCTCAGTGGATGAGATGCTTTCTTTCTGCCGCTGGATACTGCTACGCTAGCTAGGTCAACAAGAGCAACTGACTATAATAAGCATATCAAAGTTCGTAACTACGACAACTGTATGAACTACGACAAGAACTGCGGTCCCACGCAAACAGCTTCTCGACTCCAGAAACGCTGTCTTGAAGTGCCATCTCTAGCTGGTGGAGGGGTCTGGGGGTTTAGGGTTCACCGTTTAAGGGTTCAGGGCCTCATGTCGAGGCACCAAAAGCTCCTAAACCCATCACAGCCTCAAATCTTGCGGCGTGGGGTGGCTCCAAGCCCAAGGAAACCAGTGTGTGATTGGTGACAGCGGCGGACCTCAGCAGATTTGCAGATCCGATGGCTGTTCCTGGGCCTTGTTTCAAAAGAACCCCAAGCAAAATTCACCCTAGATCGCGAGGTTCCAAACCCCAACAGCCTAAGCCCCAAAACCAGCGACCGCCAAGTTAAGTTGTGAACAGAAAAGTCGAAAGCAAATGTTCTTATAGGGTATAAAAGTGTGGGATGTTAGAGTGTTGCAAGGTTCATACGGGTTCTACCAGGGTTTTCGCATGTAGCCTTTTGCTTGGATCGGCTTCTGGGCTTTTTTCCTCTCTGTGCATGGGGCTACTTAACCCAGGCCTTGTGGTCCACAGCCTACACTTCTGGGCGGCTTGTGGGCCGTGGGTGTAAAGGGTGTTTAAGGATTTCCGGGCTTTTTGCATCCAGACCCTGGCAAAACCAGGATCAAATCTTTGTTATCCTAAACCCTAAGCCCTGAACCCTGAACCCGGACTTTTGAGATACCATGAACCATGCAGTGCGAGCCCCTGAGATTCTGCCTTTGCCTAGACAGCCGCCTAAGGCTCTCCGCCCGTCGACACCAAGTTTGAGGCCACCTTTGGCATTTCTGGCCTGCCTTGCAGCCCTCTCGAAGGCTTCTTGGCCGGGCAAACTTTTTGCGCAAATCGAGCTGTATCGAAGGATGTACTCGATATCGTTCTGTTCTGTAGGGATGGACGAAACCCACATTTGCGTACATGGTACATGTCAGTGTAAATGTGCGTGGCTATTGTTGTCGTGGTCGACGCCGCTGGGGTGGATCTGCAGGAGTGCTTGTGGTTGCTTGTCATGACGCCTGTGACGGTGTCAAATGGTGTCAATGTCGTTGTCGTTGGTGGTGGGGATAGCGGAGTGGGGGGGTTGCCGGTGATGGTTCTGGTGTGGTGGTGGTCGTGAAGGTGGCGGCGGCTGTGGTGGTGGTACTGTTGTTGTGGTGGTGTCGTTGCCGTGGTCGTTATCGGTTTTGTTCGGCCCTCTTCACGGCTTCGTTGGAGTGGGGCTAGGCTTCTCAGACAGCCCATGGCGAAAAGAGACCTTTTCTGACATCGCGCGAAGCAGACACGGAGTCAGTCAACTGTTAAATTAGTGACCTGCCGGAACCAGGCATGCGGGAAGGCTGCGACTGGGTGGATATCAGCCTGGTAGATGGATACACCGTCCCGTTCAAGTTTGAGATTCATGGCAGCTGTTGGGATGCGGACGGGCATCTCATGAACGCTTCAGCAAAGAGCGTGGACTGTTCGAGGCTGAGTGTGGATGACTGTCCCAAGGACGAGACCTTTCACACGTTCGACAGTGCAGGCAATGCGACTGTGGACCTTCAAGTGAGGCACCCTGCGGCGAGTACGGCTGCCGGTTGCTATTCACCTTGCAGCAAGCTGACACTGAATCAATGGGCCAGTTTCAGCACGACGCAGTACAACATGGACGTGTTCAGCCGGGAGTACTGTTGCCCCACGCCACCGGTTTCCCCTGCTGCATGCAGGGCTGGCAGCGTCAGGTGGTCGAAGTACGCTTCCTGACAGCTTTCTGCAGCTTTCTCATCAGTGTAATGGCCCTAAAGTTGGCCCTAAAGCCTCCGGGGGTTGCTTTCAGCTTCCTTTTCGACTTCAAAGTAGTCCGTGCTCGCCGAGCACAGGTTCCTTGACCTACTGAGCTATATGTGGGATCGCTCAAATAAGGTCGGTGCCATCCACCACATGTGTCCAGGAGTGTATGGGTATTCCTACGATGACGGCATGGGGTTGGTCACTTGCCAAGCAACATCAACCTACTTCTTCACAGTGGGGTGCCCTTCGTCCGGCACGGCAGCAAGTGCCCAAGTTCCGAAAGCCAATGCGACGAAGCGTCATCAGATTCACGATCTGCCTCGCGCGCATGTGGAAAAGACCATACGGCAGAGACAGAGGCTGAGTGCCACGAAACAGCCGAGTTCGTCCGAGGAGAAGCTTCCCAAGGAAAGAACGCATCTCTCGGAGCCAGAAAAGCCAGAGCTGCCAGGGGAGAAAGAGAAGAAGTCTTCAGAGACATCCTCGGAGAAGGCGCGCGAGCAGGGCCTCTCACAGCAAAGCCTGCCAGAGCTACCTGACAAGGAAGCCTATCTGCAAAAGCTGAAGGAGATAATGCTGAAAAAGCTCAAGAAGCGCAAACTCTGGGAGACCTTGCCAGAGCTCCTGCAATAGTCCAAATGCCATCCAGAGGACCATTGCAAGGTCAGGCACAAGCACCTGATGCCGTAACCCATGCACGACATCTCGTTTATCCGAGAGCTCGCCTCTCTGAAGGCCCCATAAGAACAGGAACTTTCTAATCAACATTAGGCACATTATAACACAAATTTTAATGCAGTCTATAATATGATATAGTATGATACAGCATGGTCTAATATAGTACAATCTTTTGAAAGTTGCAAAACACCAAGCCTTCAAGTCTTCTGCTTGTGCTGCAGCAGGGGAGTGCTTTTGAATCGGGCCGCCACAGCAGACGGGCAAAATCGCACGCTGTGTGGTTGGGACTCCCTTTTTTCCGTTACTATAGGGGCCTTATCATTACCTACACTATTTTGGGAGTTCCTGATTCTAATTATAGTAGAACGGGCTCCAAAACCCTATCCTAATTATTAAGGCCCCTATATTATCAGTTTCGACGGTGCGAAGGCGAGGAGCTTCCTCCGACGATAGCTTCTTAAGGAAGTTCTCCTCGAAGAGAAAGAGCTGCCCCACACGGGGCAAAGGAGCTGAGCAGGTGTCAGCGTGTCAAAAGAGATGCTTGGCGTTAGCTCAGTCATATACACTACCAATATGGAATTAGGTCCCAAGAGACCATCGGAATAATGGTTTTGGGGGGGCCAGATTCCATAATAGTAGTGCATATGGACCCTCTTCGTAGTATGTCGAGGCTTCAGCTTACGATAAGTAGCAGGGGTTTGGCAGAATTGCCAGAGACCTCAAAGGACATCATGAAGTTTGAAGTTTATACTTGGTTGCATTACCTTTTCTTTTGATAGTATGAATATGAATATTATTATCAAGGTCGCCAAGGTTGGGGACCAACTCGACACGGCAGTGCGGCACCAGGAACAGCAGTAACTCAAAAACTCTCACCTTTCGAACCAGAGAACCAGCTAAAGCAAGCCCGACATCGGCGCGAAGATCAGCCTGCAACTTGTGTCGCAGGCATCTAAGGCAGCAGTCGTTGCCTCAGCTTGGGATTCGGGCTTCGGGCGGGGCGGGGGGGCCTCTGAGCCCACGCCGGTGTGCTGTAGGGCTTGTTGGCGCTGTCAGGATGAAGCGGTACAGGGCCGTCAAGTGCACCTGTTTCATCGCCGCACCATGACAAGAGCAAGCAGAATGAACAGAGGCAGTCGTCTGCGACAGGGAAGCAGGCCTACAATGCATTCGGGAGGCCTCCTGTTTTCTGTCAACCGGCAAACGAACCTTTTCGGTTGAGCTGGTGGGCTTGGCTGAGGCGGCAGAGGTTGCGCCCATGGAGGCGGAAGGCCAGGTTGTGCTTCGATGTGCGATTTGTCGCGGGCTGGCATGCCACCTGAGTCACCTGGCAGGATATGGCATGCGGCAGGTGCTTGAATGTTGGTGTCGTAGAAAGTTGATGCTGTCCGACGTTAGATACGAGACTGCCTCTTTTTTCGAAGCAATCGTGGCACTGCTCCTGAGTTCTGAAGCTGGAAGTGTTGTGCGCCTCATGTCCTGAAGCATATGGCATAGGACCTTGAACACTTGAGACCACAGATCCGGACCATGCAGATTTCGGCCTCAGCCTGACTCACTGCCCTACCTCGTTCGCGGCCAGCTAGCAGAAATGGACGGTGCCGTCGCGGAGCTTGTGAGCAAGATCCAGGTGTACGTGTACCCGCGACGAATCCGTGTCAAGGAGTTCTTCAATGACTTCGATCCTCTCAAGCACGGACGATGCACCATCATCAATTTTGCCAGGGCGGTAAACATGTTGGGAATGTCAGCGCTGAGTGAGGAGGAAGTCGACGAGCTAGCAGAGCATTTCACGGAGCATGGTGCGCACGTGGCTCCGCCGGCCATCGTGAACTACATCAAGTTCTGTGAGGCAATCGACCAGGTCTATCTCGTGGGCAGCCCGGATGAGCATCACATGTCCTGTTCACCCAGCACCACTCAGCTTATGTCGTTTAAGCCAAGCTCTCCGGAAGAGGAGGAGAAGTTCATGCACGCCCTTCATCGTTTGGCAGCCCTTTGCAAGGCGCGCGGGCTTCTCTTCAAACAGGTCTTCTTCGACATTGACCGTGCTCCGGTGGCATCACCAGCAAGAACTTCGCCATTTATGGGCGGGAAGGTGACCAGGGAGCAGTTCATCAAGAGATTCCCTTTCAAGAAGGAGTTTCCACTTGAGGACGTGGAGATTCTCGCCAACAATTACATGACGGACAAAGGCGATGTCCACTTCATGGCCATGCACAATGACATCTCCGAAGTTTCCTCACATGAACCCCCGCCCGTGCCCAGGAGTGATCTCGTCCTTAAGCCAGATGAGTCTGAGTGGAGCCAGGGACTCTACACCATCGTGGACAAGTTGCGCGCAAAGGTCGTGGAGAAGAGGGTCCGCATCAAGGAATACTTCCAAGACTTCGACCACTTGAAGAAGGGATTTTGCAAAGCTTCTCAGGTCAAGACCGTCTTGACCATCTGTGACCTTGGGAAGATTGTCACGGCGGCAGATTACGAGGAGCTCCTTCACCGCTATGAGCGCGAAGATGGTATGTTCTGCCCCCTGGCTGATCTGGCGAATTTGATGCAGGTCCGACGGATCGGTCCTCCCAGCTGACGGCTTTGGAATTGAACTCCGAGCATTAATGTGTACGGGTTTGGGCCGCAGAGTTTCTTGAGTACAAAGGCCCTTCTGTCAACTCGTTTGCCTTGCGACTGGAAACCGAAACAGTGCTGAATAAGAAGTCATGCTAGTGATATTGCTGGACTCGACTCCATGAATCCTGTTAGCGGGTGCTGGGCTGCCCAGGCTATGGAGATTTCTGCGCGGATGTCGACAGGGAGTTCGCCACGCCCAACCTGGAGAAAGACCCCCTCGCGGCCTGTCTGCAGCCTTTCTCGGCATCCTGTTGGAATTATGGGCTGTCAGCCACTGAGAGGAGCGAAGCGCAACGGCTCGATATCATGGTCAGAGACGCAGTGTGCCTGCCTTGCAGATCCCCAGCATATCCCCTCTCAGATGCAGAGATGCCCCAAGTTGGGCCCCCAAGGGCACTTGTTTAAGAACTCGCCATGGAAGCAATCACCCCTGTATTGGCAGAAGCCCCGACATCTACCCAGGCTCAGACCAGCATGCCCGACTCCACTTCGACGATGGTGGGAAGGCGCCCCTAAACCCTAAAGCCGTTAAAGCCGTTTAGTCTAGCTTTGTACGCCTGCGTGTTAGACTTTTCCTGGAACGCAGAGCCTGTACTGTACCTCCTCTCAAGCCGACCAAGCACCGTGAGACCTCTTTTGGAGAGCCTGAACCCGAAGCAACTCTAAACCTACAAACCCTAAACCCCGGTCGCCCTGAAATCCGTGCCTGCTTTGCAATTGTGCGTGTCGAAACCAAACCCCGGAGCCTTAAATCTTGGTGTTTCCAGGCGCAACAAGGTGGTGCTCACCCAGGAGAGGCTGAAGCAATGGGAGTGGCTCGAGAGCGCCTCCGGCAAAACCTGCAGGGGTCAGGGGGTCTTTCTCTAGGGGGCGCGCATAATCATAATCATATGTATGTATATGTATGTATGTATATATATATATGGAGAGATAAGGTGATATTATCTATATAACCTAGGATATATAAGAAGGATCTTAGTCTACTTACTAGTCCCTCTTGGGGTCCCCTATGTTCTGAAACTCCCAGAGATGTGTCGCTGGGTGCCTCTTGGACTGAATGGCGTAGAAGAGAGGGGGGGAGAGGGGGGGGGGGGGGGGGGGAGACTGACGACGGAGGAACCACTGGTCGTAGTCTCTGGTTACTGCGATTGATGTCCGGGTTGATGCCTACGGTCAGTTACAAACATAGGGGCCCTTTATTTCAGCGGCCCTTAAAATCATAGATCGAAATTTTACACTATGTAGTAATATCATATACTAATACATTATAGGGTGTCGAGGGAGGGTCGCGTGCTTGGCATCTGAGGCAAGATCCGATCGAAGGTGCAGAGACATCGCATCAACCTCCTCCCTTCTTTCAAGGCCCACAGGGGGAAAGTTCAGTCGGGTTAGGGCCAGCCCTAGCAAGCACCATCCACACGACTGTTGTTGCTCGCTTATGTCTGTTCTTGGCATGTACGCTGCTCGCTGCCCCGAAAGGTATGCACCTTTCGCGCGGGTGGGGTTTAGCAGGGTCGGATGTCCAGCTTCAGGGGGGAGCCGAATTCACCGGTGTTTGCGGCGTTGTGGCATCTTCGGAAAGGCAGAGAAGTGTAGTATTTACATCATTTTCTGCTTCTGCTCAAAGCTGTCTTCGTCGGGCGCTAAAAGGCACGAGGTCGTCAAGGGGGGTTCAGGCCGGTGTCGCATTGGCTGTTTGGTCGTGATAGAAACGCGCGATTTTTTGTGTGCAAACACGGTTTTCTTGCGAAAGTCTAACACGGGGGGCGTTTCGGTGACGAGGTCTTTGTCTTGGGGGCAAAGCATCCATGGCCAAAGCCCAATGACGTCCATGGTCTATTGAACAGTCTATTGCGATTTGGGACGGGCAGAGCATGGCCAAAACCTAGCGACTGGTGCTTTTGTTATGTTTGTGAGAGGTATGAATTCGTTCTCGGTCCACCGCCTTTAACTGTTGCAGTGATGTGCCTCTCACGCACCATGCCCCCGGATCAAAGTATGACCACATGCATGTGCCAGAAAACAGCTTTCTTCTCGATGTTTTTCGTTTAAGTCTCTTTGTGCCGAAACCAGAGTGCAAGTCAAATGCGTTCCTGAAATTGCGCGACCTGTCGGGGCGGCGAGTGGCGTACATCCCTTCTTCTTACCAGTCGCAAGGTAGTACCTTCGTTTGGTCACTGCTAGCTAGACCTCGCGGTGTGACTCGTCCGATTGCCATAAGTTGCCTGCTGTCTAAGCCCCCGCCCTATGAACTGACAAGCTTCAACAGTATTCCGGAAGACCCCAAATCCTCTCAGCGAAATCTGTGTTTCGAGGACATGGATCGCAGCAACTGCCAGCACATCACCAAGAACCAGCCCCACAGCTTGAGCATGCTTTGTCAGGGTTTGGGTCAGACCTTTTGGGCTGAATTTATCAACGTTTGGTCATGGTGCTGTGCTACTGCTAGTCCGCTGCTGGTACGGTCGCCACCAATGCCACACCTCCAAAAACACCATCACCAGGAGCATGAATGTGGTACTTGTACTCGTACTGGCCATCATCCTTCACGCGTCATATTCATTACGACAAGCAGCAGCAGCTGCAGCTGCTCCTCGCCGTCATGCATCAGAAGCAATATCGTCATCAGCGGAATTGTCATGACCATCGCCATCATGCTCAAAATCATCATCGACACCCTCCTCATTGCCGTCATCAGCAAGAGTCATCATGATCGTCACCGCAGTCGAGATCGTCATGGGTGCTGGACTCGTCACCTGCATCAGCAAATGTTCGCAAGTTGCGTTGACGCTGCACAGCAATCAATCGCCGCATTCGTGCTCGCTAACAGCGTAGCCTGGTGGCCGAGTTCATGACGTCTGCCATGTTCGGCATCATTGAAACATGGTGGGACAGCTGTGTGGCATCACCTGTATTGATCATGCGCATCGGACCAACTACTACTACTACTACTACTACTACTACTACTACTACTGCTACTGCTACTGCGAACAACCTGCTTGACACGCAGCAAATCGATTGCCGATGACCCTGCGCAACCTTCAGCATTGTATCGTGCAGTGTTGGTTTCGCGACCAGCAGTAATGTAGGGCCTGAATAATTAGAATAGGATTTTGGGGGTTCCTGATAATATGTATAGTATATTATGCCTCAAACCCTATGCTAACTAATTATAAAGGCCCCTACGTTCGTCATCTGCCAAGCTGTTGCTCTTGGACTCCTTTGGCGAAGATACTTGCTACGATGATGCCCGACGATGGTTGTGGTAAAGGGCTGCCAACTTTGACTTGAGAGCCATCCTTCCCTACGCAAGAGAAGAAGCGTCAGCACCGCCCCGACAACATGCGTTCACCCGGACCGCATACGAATCCCAGGTTCCATCGGGTGATGCAGAGTATGGGCTTCGACCTCTCCGAAGATGACGTGAACCTACTGGGCACCTTGTCACAGCGGGTTTCAGGATCTGCCACGTAGTGGCATGTTCGGCCCGTCGTTCAGTTCTGCTTGAGACCCGAGCCGAAGCACTGCTTTTCCCTCCTTCTGCGAGGCAATGTCTACTGCGACCTCGGAGACCACATCATCTTCAACTACGTAGACTTCCTGAAGAGCGTGGACGTGCCCTCTGAGGACGTGGAGCTGGCAGTAGCCCAGCTGCAAGCTCCGTACAAAGGCCCGAGGGAGGGTTCCTGGAGCTAAGTCTCCGAAGCTTTGGGTTTCGCTCTACAGGCCCTGACAGCAGTTGCTTTGAATTTGGATGTTTTCTTTCTTGGGCATCTTAACCCAATGTGAAGAAAGGAAGGGGCTCTTTATTTACAGATGTCCTGAAAGCAAGGACCCTGCGAGCCATTTGGGGTTCCATGACTGTTCCGTGCTTAAAGGTCCCGTCGTTCCTCAGACTCCCATGTTGCAGCATCTGGGCAGGTGATGAGATCTCACACTATTTCGACTCGAGGGGCAAGGTGATCCCGGCCGACAGCGCCATCATGGCCTAGGCTGCAAAGTTGGCTCCAAGGTGGACTCCTTGCCTTAGGCAGCAACCTTGTGAGCCAGTGCACCCTGCAGAGTCAGTTCTGAGGCAGAGTATAACATTGATAACATTGCACTCTAGAGAAGATCCTATTTGCATCAGTGTGTTTCACCCAACTTGCATGCGACGGTGACAGAATCCTCACCGGAACTGTATACAGGCTGTCCAGAATCCATAGCAGCCAGTCGATTGTCAAACAAGTGCAAGCTCCCTCGACTGGCACCCTTTTGTCCGTAACATGGCAGAGCACCGCTTGTCCTGCAAATGTTGGCAAGAACAGCTTGCGTTTCAGCCCGAGCCGAATTTGAAGGGACATCTTTGGATCCACTGCCTTCGTCTCACGCGTTGAGAAATTCACGAAGTTGGAGTCCTACTCATTCGCAGGCAGCGTTGCTTGCATGTTGGCTACTAGTCCCTAAAACCCTGAACCCTGTTTGTAATTCCCAGCGCATGTCACAGGCCTTCTCGGAACGCCAGTCGCTGAGCCCACTGAGGACCTGTAACTCGCTCGGTGATGGCATCTGCAGAATGTTTGAGGGCGAAGCGAACTTTCAGGCTTCGTGAATTGCGGTCAGTTTCAAACGTTGGGAAATTTAGGCTCTAGATTCGCTGGAGATTCGATGTCACCGAACCCAATGCAGACCCTGCTGAGACAGCCATGGCACAGGACGAAGAGGAGGCGGAAGAGGAGAGCTTCTACGAGGCCAGGTTCAATCCGATTCATTGCGTGTTCCGCGCTCTGAGCCCCGCGGACCTGAACCTTGTGATCTGGCACAGGTCATAGGTTGAGAGCCACTTATTACCTTCCTCACCAAAGCGGCAGCACTAGCAGCAGTCATGACAAAGGGGTTTCGTAGTGTTCAGTGCTTGTGCCACTGGTGGGACAAAATGCGCGGGTAAGGGTAAATGTTAATGGTAGTTTGCGGAGGGCCGATTATGCGACAAGTCTTTCAAAGACACAGTCGGACAAAACGTGCGACAGGCAAGGAAAGCATGCATGTGATGCAAGTGTTGTAGTTGTGGTTTCATCTCCAGTCGAAATCACCCTGAGCTGCATCATATCATTGTCGACGACAACGACCACAACTTCTGCTGCTGGTGCTGCTGCTTCTACTGCTATTACGACCATTACGACGACGACAAGCTGCTGCTGCTGCTGCTACTGCTGCTACTCCTACCACCACCACCACCACTACTACCACTGCCACCAATGCTACTGCTACCACCACCGCCATTGCATGCGATATAGGTTTTCACAAGGTAGACTTCGCCCAGTACAGTACTCTCCCGCATGGGTTGATGCGACGACCACAACATGCGAATTGGAGCATAGGAGTGGAGATGAAGGCCTGGATCATAGAGCAGGTGTTGGTGTCTAGCTGCGTGCTTCGTCATGGCGCTTGCTGGGCCCATCCTGTTAAAGAGGCCCACTGTGAAGAGCTTCTTGCAGTGTTGCGGTGCGGTGGACCGGCTGGGATCTCAGATCTCATGTTCCGCGTTGCTGCACTCTTATTATGCTCGGTAATGCTGACATTCAGTGTGTAGGGTGTAGGGCCAACGTGGGGTTGAGGATTTGCATTTGGGCATTTCATGTTCATTCTCTCGCCACCTCGCATCTCAATCCCGCACTGCTATACACCCGAAGATCATGCCATTTTCTCTTGCAGCCACCGCCGTGCTCGAACCTTGCAAGAACTCAGTTTTGGTTTGGCATGACATAACTATTCCATGGACCGACCCCGCCGACCGGAATCCTTCGATGACGTGTGTGCAGACGGGCTGTTCCGTGCCACCACTGCAAAGTGGATTCTCGCCCGACGCGGAGACATCTTCATGCAAGATGTACCAGTATGCATCTTCGAATCGTCCTCTCTCGTCGAGCACGTGGACGTTTTTGTAAGCCATAGCTGGAGGTCGGCCCACTGGGCGAAGTTTCTGGCGCTGTGCCTCTACTTGAATCTGACAGCAGCTGTCGTGTGCTCCGTGACAACGTGGGTTCTGGCTACCGCAGCCATGATCGCAGACGCACGCGGCACCGCAAACCTTGGGGGCAACCTCCTCTTACCGCCCATCGTGTTACATTTACCCATCGTGGTGTTTCTTGCTGTCTTCTTGTTCGGCCAGCATGCTGTGCACAGCTTGCGGCCCATGTCAATGTGGGTGGACCGAGCATGTATTCACCAGACAGACCTTGATTTCAAACATCGTCAGATCCAAGCGCTCCCCGTCTTCGTCTCACGCTCCTCCTCCATGTTGGTGCTGTGGGATGACGAATGCTTCCGGCGGCTGTGGTGTCAGTTAGAGTTGGCTACGTTTGCAAAGTACGGTGGAGCTCAGAAGGTGGATTTCCTGCCGCTGTGGCTGAGCCCCTGGTTGCCATCGGCGCTCGTCGTGAATTCACTGGTGGCCACTAGCTGGAGCATTATGAATTATCGCACGCCTTCGGAGACAACTTTGCGTACCAGGATGTTGCCAGGTGTTGCCACGGAGCTTCCTAGATTCGGCATCGGGTGAGCTTGTCACCGACACGGTTTGGAGTGTGTTGCTTGGAGTTACTTGGGGAACTCTAGCATCAATTCCATGGAGCATCGCAGCATCGCTTGCAAGGCCAAGCTGCAAAGCCACGAGTTGATGCTGCAGCAGATGGCTTCTTTCGAATGCCGGGCGGCAGAATGCATCATAGAGGCTGGCCGCGTTCTTGTGGAGCAGCAGGTCCAGACACTTTTCAAGTCGCCCGGAACTCACGAGCACCTTCAAGCATGCACCGTAGTGCCCTGGGCATCATCCACTACATCCCAAGTTGATTCAGAGCACGGCAGTGTGACTTCAGGAAGCGCTGGATGCTTTCAACAGCTACATTCGTGGTCCACTTCGCTGTGCGGTCATGGAAAGTGTCGGAGACAAACTGCATGTGCCTTACCACATTTGCGTTGTAGCTGCTCTGCCCATGGTCTTCTATTCTGCGGTAGATATTCTCCAATGCGGCGAGGGTTGCAGATCCCGCTATGGGCTGCCCTCGCTTGAGAAGGGTTTCCTGTCGGAGATCTTCAGCTGGCTTACCAACAGTGTTTTGGTATTTCCAATCTTCTTTCCTGTTCTTCTTCGGATGCTGAAGCAGGCCTTCACCGTCCAATCACAGATGTTACAACTTGTCTTGGCAGCGCTCAGTGGCACATGCACGAAGTTGATAGATGCGCTTGTATATAGCATGTTCCAGCAGGGCTTGATCAGCTTGATGCCCTTCTTCGTTCTGCTGGTAATCCTCCTCCTCGTGCAGCTGCGATGCCTCTTCGGCACCGGTGGAGCCGTTACAAATGGTTCGGCAGATGGCACGTACCGGGCTCTACATGCAGCAGACGACTTCAGCATCTGGCGTTTCACCTTGTGCTTATATTCCAAACACCTCAAATTCCTGCACAAAACGTGCCATTCTCGTCATGTGCCGCCGCCACCGCCACCAGCACCACCGCCACGAATAAAGTTTGCACATGGAAAAGAGTGTAGGAGGTCGCAGGACTTCAAGGGCAGTAGGCATCTGATCGAAGCATCATGTTCCTTTTAAGCTTTAATTGGCCATGCAGTAAACCCGGCCGTGGTAGAGCCGTTTAGGGCTCCTAGACGCTCTGAGGCCAAGCTCCAGGAACGAGGCGAGGGTGCCGGCCCCGGTGGGGCTTGGAGCTAAAGTCCTAAAGGCTTAAAGGCTTAGTAGCTGAGTAGGTAACCTTTAACCTTTGGGGTTCTTATAATCCTGCCCTTAAGGGTCCATGTACCCAAATAGTATATACTTTGGCCTTAAAGTACTCCCTATATAGGTACATTGAGCCCAAAGTATATACTATTTGGGTTCATGGACCCTTAGAGTACCATAATTGACAAGGTTAGCCTTGTTTGGGCTAGGGTACTCAGCCCTTAAGACGAGTTGAGGATCAGAGTAGGCTTAAGGCTCCCTTTCATCAGCTATCTTTGCGGCTCTGCTACGACTGGCCCAGGGACCCCTGATTTGGAAGAGCGCAGCATTGACTTCAAGCAATCGAAATCGTGGGAGATTCCAGGTCCTAAGACACTATATTATGGTGTGCCTGGGAATTCTTGGCCGCCCAACTTTTGATTCTAAGCCCTTGAATCTTGATAAAGCCAATTCCCAGGTGTTGTCGATGACACCCTTCCTAGCGGACCACGTCATGAAATGAGACCCTGGCCACACAAACGATGCAAAAACAAAGTATGCCCGAAAAGCCACGGCATGGCAACCCGACTACTAGCTGTCGCACCTGCTTCGTCTGAAGTGCCGGAAGCCCGAGCTGTGGCCCTGGTGACGCGACCCCCCTTGCGGCTCCCCAAGAGAGCCGAAACCCTGCAACCGACTCCATCTTCACCAAAGAACCCAACTGCAGCAACGGATGAAAACGACAGGGACCTCCAAACGCCAGTGACACTAAGGTGGTGTGGGGCTCATGAACCAGGGTGTCAGTGTGCTCAGTTTCCAGAGTGCTCCAGTCTTTGCGTGAAAACGATAGCCTGTTTGGGGGAGGGCAGATGCACTAAGTCTCAGGTCCGCCTAATTTTAAGAGATTCTCGCAACACAAAGGCTGAGAGACTGAAAATTTCGCAGTGTTTGTGAGGTTTCGGTCTTTCACTGATGGATTGTTGTCGAGGTTTCGGATATGTGACATGTCTGGTTGTTCTATGCTGTACTCCATTTTGTTGTTCAATCATTTCTTCTTTCTCGTATCAGTCAGGACAGTTGCACCTTGTGTTTGCTACCCAGGCCACCTGCTATATGAACTCCCTCCTACAGTCATTGTTCTACACGCCGGAGTTCCGGCTTGCTGTGTATGGTTTCGACTTTCGGCAGCATCCAGCCCCTGGGGCCTGTTCAGAAGCGGCGTCTTGAGCCAGATAGGGCCCGTAAAGGGCTGTTGCTGACGCCTGGCGATTGGCTTGGACGCGAGGGCCTAGGTGTCGGGTGTGTGCACACGAGAACCCCAGGTGTTTGTACATCTTCAAAAACTTAAGCAATATGATATTATCATCATATGTTACGACAGTTATGACGTGTTAGATTCCAGTATGTTTTTAAGAGAGAATGATTAGTTGAACGGAAGGAATACGACCCCGATCTCCATGGAGAAGCAAGCAGATGCCCTTGGCCCAGATGGTTGAGGAGGGTATGGAGTTTAGGATTTTGGGTTTGACACTAAGAGCCCAGCTGCAAGAAGGGTTTAGGGCGGTGTCCTTCTGTTTCTGCAAGTTTGAGCGCTGAAGCTTGGGAATGGGGCCAGGGAAACACCGTGTGTGAAAGAGTTATTCTTCTGTTGCGCTGTTGCCATGAGGGTGACTATATCCGGCACTCTCGCAGCTACAGTTGCTGTGCGTACCTACGTCTGCATGCCTTCCTGCCTACATAGTCACGTATATTCATTCATCTACACATACAGATACATAGGCATACATGCGGGTACCCATTACAGTAACCTGCGTGCAATGCCCCGGGAGGCATCCCACTCCAGCTCCAGAAGCTATTTGCTGAACTTCAGATGTCTGTTGCTGGTGCTGCATCCACCAAGGACGGTTTAGGGGCCGGGCGAAGTGCTATTACAATGTATTCTATTCTGTTCTATTCGCTTCTATTCTGTTCTATTCTATGCTCAGGGCCATTTGCGACAGGCAAGGTCAGCAGGCTTTCAAGGCCACACGCTGCGATCTTTGAGTGATTGTTCCGGGCGTGCAAGGACGGGTAAGTACAGTAGGCTGTTGCAGATATGGAACTTGAGCTACTGCTGGGTATTTGCATGACAAAGCGTATTCCTTCCTGCCCCATGGAGAGGCACCAGCACCTCCATGAATGCTTTGCAGTTTGCAGGACTTGACGACGGCATGCGGCTTCACAGGCGGGCCCGTCATCGCTACAACATGTTGGCAGTGTGACGATGGAAGTTCCCACCCCGCTTTCGGGTTATGGAGTTGAGGGTTTAATGTTTAGGATTCTGCATCTATTTCAGTGCAATGGTTTTCCACAAGCTGATGGACCAGGTCGGGATGCGATGCAGCAACACGATGTTCAGGAGCTTTGTCAGAGCCTCAGCATGCCGCAAGGTGCCACAAGCAGCCAATGAATCGAAGCGTGGCCTGAACCTCGGAAGTTTTCGCTTCAGTTCAGGCTTCTTCGGGCTGGGTTTCGGAGGCAGGTTCGAAATGCGTTTGTGATCTCAAAGCAAGGATCGCATCTTGCGAAGCACCGCAGGAGCACGAGTGCGAAGCACCTCTTTGTTGCATCTTTGCTGTTCCTGTGCACCCGAGGTCGGGTTCTTTTTGATGCGCTGGAGAGGCCGGGTATGTATGCATTATGCTACATGTATGGATATGTACACACACAAACACAAGACTCTTTGCTTTTGTCTTCTTCATTTCTTATGTGCACGCAGAGAAGAAGCTCTACACCAGGTATTGAGAGAATTCGGTAGTTGCCGGTGATCGGATCAGGTCCTCGTCCCTTCTGGCCGATGCGATTCGCGGGTTGTGGCCTGGCTTATCACGGTCATTGCATCGCGGGTTCGCGGGGCTCTGCAGATGCAGCCGGCGTTCGAGAAATTTCGCTGGTACGAGGTCCTAAGACATGTCTACATGGTTTTTGTTTAATTAATTAAGCATTTCGGGAGGTATGCTGGCAAGTCGACATCCTACATCAAGTGCAGAGAGGCGCGCGCGCCAGAAGGCCCTACTGGTAGACTGGACAGGAAGTATCCACACGAGATACTAAACTACACTTTAGAATAGCTTCTCTGACCGTCGATGCTTCAATGCAGTGCAGGAGATCAACGGCAAGGTCTACCAAAGTGCGCGCACAGAGAAGTACATGGATCTTCAGGTGCCTATCCAGGACCCTTCGTGACATCAGACGACTCCTCCGTGGCATTCCTTCATTCTCCTTGTAATGCTTGAACAATGAGTAAAAACAGACTACAAACGACAACGGGTATAGCGAGTCTGAGAAGCAGGTGAGGCCGTGTCAGGACGCTTCAACCCCATCAAACAGAAGGCGCATCCAACGCCAGATGAGTCAGATTTCTTTTCTCCGCTCATAGGCAGTAATGCTTCTCATGATTTCCAACCTGACCCTAAACCCCTCAGACTTCCTAAACCCCTCAGACTTCCACACAATGGAAGCCACACAAAAGAACATGGCTGCTCCTCTTGGCTCAGCTATCAACGCCAAAGGTCCTTGTGATAAGATCGTTAAGTCGTCAACGATGCCTCTGCCGTTGCTGAGAACCCTATCTCCTAGCCTACTTGTTGGCAAGGCTTCTGCGAGGGTGCAAGCACGAGTTGCATGCTGCCAGAGGATGGGATAGTTCAAGGCACCTCAGGCCGGCTTGCATTACGTCTTCTTTCCTTGCCATGCTGGTTCATATTCACAGACTGCGAACTATACAGTACTCAGGGAGATCGTGAAGATAAATCTTCGTTTATGCAGGTGTGGAGTTCACCAGTTCCATGACTCCATGTTGTGTGAATCCCCCTGCAACCTTTGCCAACGCTTGTGTCCCAGCTTGACGTTATCTGCTGCGATGCTTGGACAAACTCTAATGTCACGGGCAAATAATAGCTTTATGGTCTATTGCTACTGGAACAATTGGCATGCAACGAAAGAGTTCTTCGGCACTCAATAAGACTTACTTATAGATTACCGCATAAGCAAAAGCTCCTGCAAGATCGTGCAGAGACTTACGATTAGAACTCGACATTCTATCATCCGAATAACGTACAAGCATGCCCATTTCACCAAACGGGAAGAATGCAGGTGCAGGCTGGGCCCCAAATCACATGTGCACGTTCAAACTCAAATCGCCGATGCGTACTAGCCTTACTACCCCTTTCAAATTTCAGCGCAGAATGTCTTCCATAGCATCAATATGTACAGAATTAGTGAATGTGTACATGCACGGTGCCAAACCCCACATTACACATTCAGTTGAGCAGCTTCACGTGCCATATCACAAGGCCAGCTAGCGGCGCGGTTCGGATGTTCTATTCAGATTCTACTTTGTTTGGTCTTAGGTCGTTTGTCCTTATAGACTATGCTAATTCAGCTTGATACTTGGTGATGGCATTTCGTGTACCGTGAATGACAGCGGGAGTCGTCATTGTCTGCAGACCGTGCCTGGCATTTGTCCGAGTGCGAGTGTCAAACCCCAAGACGAACCACTTGGGGCCTAAGCCTACGTAATTAAGACCCTACACGACATTCTAAATCTTGAAGAAGCCCCAAAAGCCCATTCCAATCTCTACCGACCCCAAGCCCTCAAACCCCGATACAAACCCAAAGAACCCTCAGCGGAACTCTTATCAGAGCAAATACTGTACAGCCCCATAAAAACTCTGACAGGAACACTTTATAAACACCACTGACATGCTGTTTTCTGGAAACCCTATGGACCCGCATAGACCCTAAACCCTAAACCCTAAACCTTGTTGGACCCGTAACAGACCTTTTGACATGCACCCTGAAAAGGATCCTTACAAGAACCCTTATGGAAGCCATATGAAACGCTCAAGCGGAACCTCTATGACCACAGGGCTCTCTAAACCCTGACCCGTAAGCCCTCGATGCGTCCGAGTGTGAGCGCCATGAAAAAATATGCATACTGTGTTTGATCCTTACAGGAACCCCCTAAGGGTTGCCCTCAGGATCCTCGAGGGTCCGATTAAAAATTTCAGGGAACCCTGATTAGGGTTAAGGGTTTCGGTTCTTTCATAACATTCATAGGCCAGGTGTAAAAGGCTCGTTTAGCATTTATGTAAAGGAACCTGAAAAGTGAGAGGACTGCAGCAGTCTGGAGGAAGCGTTGCGCAAACTGGTGGAACCCGAGGCTGACGGAAGCCTCCCCCAACAGATGGGCTTGGGGTTTTGGAAGGATTTACGGGTTGCACGGTAGTTTTAGGATTTTTGTTGGGTGTTTTCAGGGGGTTGCAGTTGTTTGTTTAAAAGTTGGTGGGCATAGGGGTTTTGGAACTTGGGAGGTTTAGGGTGTTTTATTTGAGGGTGTCGGTAGGATTTACGGTGCTGAGACTTTTTGGGATTTAGGATGCGTGAGGTTGGGGTTTCTGGTGGGAATTAGTGGGCTGAGGTCTTTGGGAGTTAAAGGCGGAAGGCATTTTTCGAATCTGGGTGAACGGAGAGGGTTGAGGGCTTTTAGGGCCGTTTGGGATGCCAAGATTTGTCGGTATTCAGTGGGTTTACGGCATCTGGCGTCTTAATCTTGTGGGAGATGCAAAGTGTTCGGCCGTTTTTTGGGGGGT
The DNA here is from genome assembly GCA_003297005.1 of Symbiodinium sp. clade A Y106. Classification (NCBI taxonomy): domain Eukaryota; class Dinophyceae; order Suessiales; family Symbiodiniaceae; genus Symbiodinium; species Symbiodinium sp. clade A. Next base: position 161,480 of record BGNK01000108.1, on the reverse strand, counting down.
TGTGGATTTAGCAACCTTGAGCCTGACTTCACCTGAGTCATGACTCAGAAGAGTCTAGCTGGTACTGTATGGTCTACTAGGCTACGGCGTCTTTGTGTGGGTGCTTTCCCTCTTTGGCTGAATATGAGAGTTTCCGAAAATAGGGGACCCTAATATAGCACCCTAAATAGTAGGATGCTTATTATAAGGACCCCAAAATAAGGTACCCCTAATTCTCGAAAACTCCCATGTGGGATCTTCAGCTCTTATGGCCCAGGGATCCTATAAACCTAAGCCGGAAGCCCTGGCGCAAAAGGATCTTTGTGGTTGGGGGTTTTACGGGGTTTAGGGCTCTAGGGGTGTTTAAGGGATAAGGTTTAGTGTTAAGGGTTCGGGGTTTTAGGGCTTTAGGGGTTTAGGGTTGGGAGAGAGAGTCGCTGCAAACCAGATGCAAAAGGGGTGGGAGAGAGAGAGAGAGGGCTTTTTTGTTGAAGTCTGTTCAGTGTTGCTGCCCCTGTGACCTTCTGGGGAATCACGCACTAACTATGTCACCCCTTCCCCGAATGAATCAGGGAGCGAAGCCGAGGCACAATTAAACCCTCATTCACGTTACGGTACTTGAGTCTTTCCTGCACCTGCTCGATCGCTGTTGTTTACCCTGTCAAAGCCCGGCCGCACCTGACTTCAGCATAGGACAGCCCCCTTCCTTCCCCCTCATCGTTTTTACTTGGCATGTTCCTGCTAATTACGATTTACCTCGCCGAAACGCTGTGGGCTGTACCGTAACTTGTAGTTTCACAATGGAGAACAGGGGGATGCCCCATTCAACTTTCTTGGTTGTTAAGTGTTGCTGCATTTCAACACTTTGGCATCGTCCCACCGAGGGGAAGCTACCCCAGGCCAACTCGCCCCTGTAGAAGAAGGCATAAAGAAGCACCCAGTACATGTGGAACATCCGTGTGTCGCAGCACTGCTTTCAGAACTGCCTCTTACTTGGGTCCATAACTTGATGCGTTCTTTTCTGCAGTTCGGATTTCAGATGCTGAGGGCTGCTTCTTCCTTTTTATGCAGCCTTTTACCGCGAGTGAATGTAACTCGCTGCCTTCCGCAACTGTCCTGGGCGCATGAGCGCGCGGTGTAGGGCCGGGGGTAAACCCCTGCACCATAGCCCTGGCGAAAGAAATCTTAAGAGGGCTTTTGGGGTTTACTACGGTTGATGGACAAAATCCTGCATTACCCATTATAAGGAATATACCATAATTCCCATAGTTTAGGGTCCTTAGGGTCATGCAGGATTTTGTCCATCAACAGTATGGGTGCAGTGTTCAGGTCATGGAAGGAGACAACCAGTGGCTGTGCGAGGAGCTCGGCAAAAAGGTGGATGCTCTGAAAGGCCGGAAAGCGTAGCTTTACTACGTAGGCCTTCAGGACATTCTATGTATTTAATCTATGTGTGTATATATGTATATGTGTGCATATATATATATATAGAGTACGTGTATATATATATATATACATATCCTTCTTAGGCCAAAGAGGATCTCTTTTACGAATCGTTTCTTTGCGGGTGTAGAAGGCCAAGCTAGTTTGGTTCTATAGGGCTTTGGGTGTAGGGTTTGGATTGGGCGCATGTTGCCACACGCAGTCTCGAAGCTTAGGACGGGAGCATAGTGTGCAGTGCCCCGAGTGGGCATATATTATAGGGGTTCAGCTTTGCGATTCCAGCTCCCTGAAAGGCTTGACCATAGAGAGCTTGCCGAAGATACTTTGCATACAGCTGCTCCGCTTCGTCTTCGATGTGGCGACCATGCGGCGCAAGAAGCTTTCGGAAGTTGTCGCGCTGCCTTTGATTCTAGACCTGGCCTTTCTTTCTGACAGCGGCATCGGGCCTTCTTCGTATCAGTTGGCGGCAGTTTGCTTACATAGCGGGACTGCTCATGGAGGCCACTACCACGCGTTTGCTTGGGATCCATGCAGCGGTGCTTGGAGGGATGCCAACGACACCCGCGTGCAAGTGCTCAGTGCCAAGCAGTGTTCGGCGCTCTTCGGGGCTGCCGATGATGCACAGCCGCAGGCGCTACACTCAGCCGATGCCTACTTCCTCCTGTACCGGCGGGTTTCCCAGACCGAAGTGCCCAGTGTCCAGGACTGTAGGATTCAGGTGAGGGGTCTTGCAACCAAGTTCTCAAAGCGCCCAGCTTTGCATTGCATGTAGCATCGCCCTTTGCAAGTACAGAAATCTTCATAATCTGCGCAACCCCAGCCAAGCTTTGGCGTGCATCCAGGATGCTGCCATCCCACAGTGCCTCCGCGATGCCCTGCTGTCAGAAAACCAAAACCTGAGCCGACTACAGCGACCCTGGGACTTTTCAGCTGGGGCATGCTGGGGCTGCTTTAGAGCCCTAGAGTACATGTTGTGTGGTGGTCCGTGCCTGTGCATGTCCCATCAGTGGGAGACCTGATACAGTAGAAGATCGTTGGGGTTTCGGACCTGGACCTGCTCACGCATCGGGCCACGGGACTAGGAACTAGCAGATGCGCATGATGTGCTCTGGTAGCTGTAGGAGCCTCGAGGCCCTTCAGTGGGTCCCTACCTTTGTCCTCCCGGGCTCCTTGTGGCCTTCAATTATGATGAGCCTAGGATGATCTAGGATGGCTTTGTCGAAGTAGAGCGGACCTCGGCTTCTGTTGCTGCGAGCGCTGGCATCACATCGGCGAAGAGAAGGGAGACAGGAATCTGAGTATGGATTGCAGAAATGTCATGGCCAACAAGATGACAAGATGTGACAAACGCCACGCCTGCGGTCGTCGTCATTCTCGGTGTCGCCTTGACAACAGCGCTGAAAGTTCTATCATCTTGATGATGCAGATGCAGAGTCTAGAGTTTAAAGTTAGAAGGTCACAAGGCTTTGTGAAGTCTGATTCAGGAGCCTATGACCTGCACCGCAAGCTGTTGGAGGCCAACTGGATCCCATTGGAAGGACTTTGCTTGGTCGTTTTGTGTGCTGCTTCCTGAACTGGCTACAGGCTCGAACCTCCTTCAGTCGATTTTTTGATCTTCAGGGTGTCGGGATAGAATGGCTGGAAAGTGACAGTTGAGTCAACCAGATCCTTGCACCCGTGCGTGGTGAATACGAGCGTGACAAATACCTGTTCTTCCTCAGATCGTGAAGTTGCTGGCATCAGGTGCGCAGATGCCTGTTGCATCTTTTCTATTCTTTTCTTCTTGATGTCTCCGTGGATCGCTGCGGTATTTCATGTTGGGCCCATCGGACTATACTCAGTCTTATTCTCTCTCTCTCTCTCTCGCTCTCTCTCCCTCTCCCCCTCTCTTGGTCTTGATGCGTGCGCCTCTGGCCAGATCTGGAACAGTTCACCCGACCTGGTGTACCCTCCATTTAAATTTATCACTTGCGTAATTACAAGTGCAACTCTAAAGCAACACTGTACGACCGTGCACTGGGGTGTGGGGGGACGGGAAGGGGAAATCCATGGAAATCCCCTGACGTCGTTAGATCCCTAGGACGAGTCAGCCAAGGTCGAAGTCTTCCTCCCGCTGGCGGCCGAACGTGCGCTGCAGCGCTATGCAGCAACGCAGCTCGAGGCATTTCACTTGGTGCACCCTCAGGTGTTATACAGCAAAATGTACATGCATGTCCGGTTCTTCGTCGACCACAGAATGTGCAGTCCTCGCGGATTGACCCCGAATTACTTTCGAGCGACCTCATTTTACTTGCAAGCTTTGCGAGGCAACAAGCAGTGTTATTCAGGACCACGTGGGAGCGTGACAAAACCGTGTGCGACCCCCCCTTGTGTGACAGGCCTAGAGGGGGTCAGGCCCTTCGGGGCGACCTTGAAATAGCCTATGAACAGAGCTTGCAAACAGCCAGCACAATCCTGTTTTCATGCTTCGGCTGCACATGCAGGGATGCCAGCAGCTCGATTTGACACGCTCAAAGGTGAATCGTGATGCGACCCCGGATTACCTAGGCCTTGAACCATCGACCTCGGTGTTTACGGTCTTTGGAAGTAAAGGGCAGTATAGGGATATGATATATCTATCTATATAGATATAGATATACACATAGATATAGATATACATACATAGTTGTGTGAAGTTTAAACTAGTCTATAGCACAGAACGCATGATGTACAAAACCCCATATTTAATGCATTGTGTTAGTGTGTACTTGCACACATTCTATATGATAACATATATGTATGTGTGGTGTGTATATATATATATATATATTGCATATATATATATATATATATATATATATATATATATATATGCTAACCCCTCCCCCCGCCCCGCATGAACTACCACGGGGTGCCGCGATACCGTCGCCAATCCTCCTACGTGTGGGCTTCTGGTGTATGATCCAATTTTGAAGTTCCGAGGGGAGAGCATATGTATGACGGCAGCCGGCTTCATGTTCAATTCGNCCGAGAGATGATAAACGATGAAAGTTTCTGTCTGAATACCGGAAGATAAATATGGGCGTGAGTAGCAACCCCAAAATAGCCTTCACTGTAGTCTCAGATCAAAGCCCCAGCAATACATAACAGTATCCCTATCTACCCTGCGGTTAGACCTTACATTGGCCCCCATGGTGACAGCAGTATGCTGTTCTTTTTCACCCAAAAGAGATGCCGTATAGATCAACGTTTTAGTTCGTATGGATCAAAATGCTATGTCGACTAATAACCCCATATGGTATTCTACATCCCCATATTACTACCTTCGATCTGAAGGTTAAGACAATAACATAAATACATGAGCCTGATTGGCCCCCCCCGATAGTAAGGATTTTGCAGTCCCCTTGACCACACCAGTATTGGATCTGACGCAAAATGCGCCTTACTCGGAAACTAAAATCGATCTTAACACCACCCATAAGCTGTTCCCATTGGTGGCCTTCGTACTGTACCTTCACTGAACAGAAACCCAGACTAGTGGCCTCACCAACAGGTTAATTAACCCAGATGTAGCTGCGGTATCCGCAACATGAGCATTCCATTCTAGACCCCGAAGTCCCGAAGTTTAAAGTCATGGCATCCCCAATACGAGTTCCTAGTATATTCATACAAGTAAGCCAAATACTGCCCAAACAGTTACTTCAACAATAGACGTCATACTCATGCTAATATTAAATTACACAAAACGAACTGCACTAAGAACCACGATCCTTGCTGTGTTCGCTCTGGCGTTGCCCAAATGATGGCCTTCAGGTTTTTTGGGATCATTTGTTTGTTTACACCAACATTTATATTGTATGTGGCATACCCTTCTCACTGTGCTATATGATCGATCATGTCGGACTTGCTGCCAGACTTGCCCGTATACCTGTAAGTACACTTATGTGTGTGTATGCACATATTAACCCTTCTGTTAAACGTGTGCTAGATACCTGACTCCGGATTCCGAGCAACATCAGCCCCAACCCTATCCTTGTCATTCGCAGTTATGTCAAAGGTGGCCGTAATATTCGCCTTAACAGCAGCCCCAAGGTCATCTATAGTAATCTTTNCGGATTCCGAGCAACATCAGCCCCAACCCTATCCTTGTCATTCGCAGTTATGTCAAAGGTGGCCGTAATATTCGCCTTAACAGCAGCCCCAAGGTCATCTATAGTAATCTTTATACCACTCATAATCTGACCCCAATATTTCTTTCAACCATAATCAGCTGGAAGAAATCGTAGTGGTAGCTGTGAGAACCCTGAAATCCTGGGTCCTGGTCTGTGTTAAAGTTGCGATACTAGCTTTCTATTGACACCAAAACTGATCCGAATNCTGGGTCCTGGTCTGTGTTAAAGTTGCGATACTAGCTTTCTATTGACACCAAAACTGATCCGAATAATGTCCTGGTTATTACCCGGTCTATTGTATAGTACTGACGCTAAGCGGACTCGCATCGCAATAGTGATGACACTGGAACCTTATATTGACAGCACTAATTCGTAGCGCGCGCAAACAACACATGAAATGCACACTTTTTGCTAGGAAAAGCTTGGTCTTGGAGTGAAATACCGAGATTTCTCAGGAAAAAGGTGGTTTTGGCGTGAAAAACCAACTTTTTCCTAGGAAAAAGATGGTTTTGGGAAGGAAAACCAANAAAAGCTTGGTCTTGGAGTGAAATACCGAGATTTCTCAGGAAAAAGGTGGTTTTGGCGTGAAAAACCAACTTTTTCCTAGGAAAAAGATGGTTTTGGGAAGGAAAACCAACTTTTTCCTGGGGAAAACCAAAAAAACCAAAAAAAAACATCTTTTTGAGACACTATGCGGCCAGACACCAAAAAGATGGTTTTTTTTGCTGTCCTTAGGAAAAAGATGGTTTTGGACAGGAAAACCAACTTTTTCCTAGGAAAAAAATGGTTTTGGACAGGAAAACCAACTTTTTCCTAGGGAAAACCAAAGAAACCATCTTTTGAGAGACACTATGCGGCCAAACACCGAAAAGATGGGTTTTTTTGGTTTTCCCTAGGAAAAAGATGGTTTTTCACGCCAAAACCATCTTTTACTTAGGAAAAAGTTGGTTTTTCACACGCCCAAACCATCTTTTTCCTTAAGAAAAAGTTAGTTTTCCTGTCCAAAACCATTTTTTTCCTAGGAAAAAGTTGGTTTTCCTGTCCAAAACCATCTTTTTCCTAGGGAAAACCAAAGAAACCATCTTTCTGGTGTCTGGCCGCATAGTGTCTCAAAAGATGGTTTTTTGGGTTTTCCCTAGGAAAAAGATGGTTTTCCTTCCCAAAACCATTTTTTTCCTAGGAAAATGTTGGTTTTTCACGCCCAAACCATCTTTTTCCTAGGAAAAAGTTGGTTTTCCTGTCCAGGACCATCTTTTTCCTAGGAAAAAGTTGGTTTTCCTGTCCAAAACCATTTTTTTCCTAGGAAAAAGTTTGTTTTCCTGTCCAAAACCATCTTTTTCCTAGGCAAAACCAAAGAAACCTATCTTTTTTGGTGTCTGGCCGCATAGTGTTTCAAAAGATGGTTTTTTTGGTTTTCCCTAGGAAAAGTTGGTTTTTGATTGGGAGGGCACAGTGTTTCCGTTGACTGTGCGCTCACGTCGAACCTGAATGAGTTGACTGACACGTCTTGTTGAAATGTTAGATTGATTTCAGTAGTCCTTAATAAGAGATAGAGGATGCGGACTTCACGTCGAACGTGAATGAGTTGACTGACACGTTCTCTTGAAATCTGGGTTTGTTTTCGGTAGATTTTGAGAGATACTGAATCCGGACCTGCCGGAAAAGCTGTTTTGACACGGTATTTACGATACAAAACGAGGGTCGGTAGTTCATGGGGGGGGGGTTACCATATATATATATATATAGAGCGAGAGAAAGACAGAGAACATATCGTATGCAATATATAACATGCAATATGCAGTATCGGATGCATAACACATGTTTGAATATGTACACTTAGATTAGAATTTCTTGACAACAAGTTAACCGAACAGTCATTATGATGACCTGTATAAACCTACCAAATGTCATCGTTCAATCAGCACATGGCACGTGATATGGCATGTGGTTGATGGTATATGAGGCAAAATATCTTGCATCGAAAACACATGTGTATATATATATATGTGCATATATCTATATACACGCATTACACGCACATGCACAGAACATGAATCTATATGTGTAGCACTATCCATAGTGATGGAAGTGCCAGTACTATTTGAGCAAATGTTATGCAATATATGCAATATGTGTGCATGTGTATACATGTTAAACGGCGCACAGCACACAATGCTTGATGATATATAATTCTTAATATAGTGCAACGACAACAATGACCCTTCTGATACCAAAACTAATACTATGCCGGCATTTGATATGCAGCTTACAGCAGGTATGGTTTCGTACTGTATTCTGTCATGTTTACATATCGTTACATGCATACATGCATGCATGCATGCATGCATACATATAAACATACATACGTATACATGTGACACAATCCCACATAAACCTGATGATATACAGCATCCACTTGTAGTGTGTAACATGCCAGTTGTCATTTGTAACCTGCAAATGTACTGCACATCATTTTTACATAAGGACTCTGCATGTGTATGTACATATGCAGCACACAAATTAGATCGATGCATGCGTTAACTGACAGGTAAGTAGATAGGTAATTACATGGATGTTGCAGCTGATGTCTTACGTACGGTAAGCTGTTACAGTTTATGCATCACATATTGCAAAATAAATGCGTTATCGTTTTAGTAGCGTTGGTTTCGCGATTGGAGATCGCCTTGGTCTGCAGGCGTTGGGCGCTGCTGCACCGGAAGCGGAGTCGCTGGGAATGCAGCCAGGGAACTAGCGGCGCGAAGGATAGTGCTTTGGGCGGGTGTATGTGTTTATGTGTGTGCTACATTTTAGGGTTTCGGGGTTTAGGGCTTTATAGGGAAGGGCTTTATATAGGGCTTATGGGGTTGAAGGGTTTATAGGTTTTAGGGTTTGTTCCGGTGATGCTGAGGTGTGTTTATGCAGCATCGATTTGGCAGATCAGGCTTTTGTCGTTTGCCCAGACCCAGATCCCAAACCTTGTGGAAGTCCTCAACTCGGTGCAAGGTTGAGAGCAAGACTTCCACGATGACTGACCTGTTGTAGGGGCCTTAATAATTACAATAAGGTTTTGGTGGTATATGATATACTATAAGAATCATAATAAGGAACCCCCGAAACCCTATTCTAGTTATTAAGGCCCCTACATGATTTCCTTCTTAGCAGGTTGTATTCGTACAGTGTACCTGCAATTCGGGCTCGTCCTAGCTAGGTAGAACAAAAGACCTGCGAACCCTATAACGCTATGTATAGACCAGACCACCAACCCCAAACTCTACCAATCATTAACCCCAAGCCCTATAAACCCTTAGCCCCCAAACCCTGATCTATCCCTTTATCACTTCGTCAGACCCCGAACCATATGCCTCGCCTGGATGGTCCGAGTGTGAGCGCCGAAACCCTAATCCCTGTAAATCCGAAACCCGAGCGTGGAAATCGAGGCCAGAAATGTCTGTGACTGTGAAAACTTCGAGCCAAAGACCGGCAGCTGCCGTGCAGAGAAAGGTCTTGTACCTTGGCTGCAGGAAATGGGAGTTTCTGAAAATAGGGGACCCTAATATAGCACCCTAAATAATAGGATCCTTATCATAAGGACCCCAAAATAGGGTACCAATAAATTTTCGGAAACTCCCAGATGGGTTTGGGGTGTAGGGGTTTAGGATTGGACAGAGCTCTGCGTTCAAACAAGGGGTTCGGGGTTTAGGGCAACGTGAACCGCAGCCCCTGCTCGAAAAAGGGTTGCAGGGCAATGGCAAGCACGCACAGCTACGAATAGATACGAATAGCAGTACTATAGGTCCATCTTGACCACAGCACAGTAATACTCGGGCAGCTGGGCTTCTAGGGAAAACCAGCCGTGGACTTCTGTAGCAAGACGAAGCCCACGGCATCTGGCCGCAGCGAACCATTGACCGAGAACGGCCGGGCACCTTGCCTTTCCAAGATCACAGTTTCAGGGAGAATCCCTATACTGTTCTGGGTATTCCATATTATGTTTATAGTATAATGGGCCCCAAAACCCTATTCCTATGCTACCATGACCGTGTTACGTTTCTTCGTGCCCCAATCAACAGCTCGGCCTCCGAGTCTACGGCCCATAGGGGCCTACGGCACATGTCCCTCAAAAGCCTGAAGCCGCTCTTGAGGAAGTCCTTAGCTTCTTCGGACATGTCCTGGTGCCGTGACGTGGACTTGGCTGCGCTCAAGTCCGCAAGGCATGCTCAGCAAAGCTGGTGGGTTCGAGGCTTGTACGGGGGCTTGTTTCTTGTATGAGAGGGCAGGCCTCCGGGCCAAGAAGTCCTCCAGTACTGCTTGCCATGTCTGCAGATTTTTGGCGCGTACCTAAACCCTGAACCCTATAAGACGCGCGGATCCTCGCCTGCCTGGTGCGTGTTTTCGAGTCGCCAGCTTAACACCCCAAGAATCGAGGCGGCGGCGGCAGACGGGGCGCCTCAGCTCTGGAACCCCTTGAGTACCATGAGCAAGAAACTTGAGAAGCGGCTCCAAGCGGGGGTACTATAGAATTCGAAGTAGTTTGAAATCCTAACACTGTCATTCCTTGGGGTTCCGGCTTCGAACTATTCAAAGCATACCCCCCAAACGCTGTTGAAAGTTTAAGGCCCTCACCTGGTCACAGGCTGCGCCTCTACGACCCTTGGCGTGGTTTGCCCGGACGTCTGCTTGAGGGCAGCGCGCTTGGCGACTGTCTGGGAGGAGGCTTCAACTCCACTGCGACTCTGGTCATGGAGCTGCCCGATGCCTCAGGCTGCCGCTTGTCAGGAAGGCAGCCTTGAGGCATACGAGGTGGTTCGGAATGGCACGAGCATCTGAAGGTGGACCAGCTTGATTTTGTTCCGCTGGGTTTCGGTGCTTAGCTGCTGCGGTTGTTCACATCTGTGGCTTCTTGTGGCCCTTGACAGTCGGTGAGATTGCTCAGGCTTTGAGCAGTGGCAGGAGGATCGCACAGTAACTTTCCTCGCAGCTCGGCAGTCGAGGAAAAGCTGAAGAGCAGACCGTAGTATCCGAAGTCGCAGGCAAGACCTGAAATAGCAAAAGTATCCGATTGAGGCGGCGTTTCGCCCCACAGCGGGAGCATTGCGACGAGTTACAGTAAGTATGGTCTAGTGGACCTGGAGCGAGACTTCCATGCTTGCAGACCTCCTCCCTGCAGAGTCATCTAGAGGGAACAGTAGCTTTGGAATTTTATATATGTTGCGGGACAAGAACTTCAAGTCTGTGCCGCTGACAACGGTGGCTGATGGCGATGATGGTGATGCTCGTTCGTGCAGGCGATGGAGATAATGACGGTTACGATGCCGTTGTTGGTGATGATGACGACGCCGATGTTCATCATCAGCATCATCGGCATGAGCCTGATCGCCGTTGCTGTCACCAGTTCCACCATCATACTCAAAACAGGAAGGAAGAACGCTCAGGTACTCTGGGACAGACAGCTGGGAGCGCCCAGCCTTGGGTCTGGTAGTGTGGTGGCGCTGAGGCTCCCTCCAGCTGAGGAGGTGCCGCCTGCCAGAGATCGAACACCGAACTCTGCAGCAACACCGCATTAGGCATTCGCAGTCGTCGTAGTAGAAGTAGCTGTTGTTGCCGCACCGGTAGTAGCAGTGGCAGTTAGGGGAGGAACACAAGCAGTGTTACAAGCAACAGAAGCAAGTGCAGCAACAATGAAAGCTGCTCGTACGCTAGTGGCTCGAATTTTGCCTGAACCTTACAACTATCCCGGCCTTCTATTTTGCACGACTGTCGTGTTAGCATGCTGATGAAGAAGCAGGTTCAATGAATCTCCGCTGTCCGCAGGCCTGTGCTGCAGGCGAGGCCAACCTGGCCAAAGAGCCAACACAGGCGCATGTCCGAGCATTCTGCTATACGCACCGCATCGCTTGCGGTCGCGCACGAGAAGGCAATATGGTCTATCTGTATCCCTCGGACCCTTGTTGATGTCTTGATAATTGTAGATGTGGTTGACTGCGACGGAGACAGACGGACAGACAGACAGAATTAATCATGTCAAATCCTTCACATCCAATCCCTGCCTCATGTGCTGCAGAGGTCCCTCCCAGCACTGAGACCTATGAGCCGGAAACAGAAGAGGTGCAGCAGGTGGGTTGGACCACGCCGGTTCAACAGGTTCTCATTGCGTTAAGGGCCACTTAGGGTTTAAGATTTATAGGGTTGATACTGTAATACTCACCTATACTATTTTGGGGGTTCCTTACTATAACAATGGTATAATGGGCCCAAAAACCCTTTTCTAATTATTCAGGCCCTATACTACTGGAGTGGTTTGGGGGGGGTGCCTTTTCAGGGTCCTGCCGGCTCTTTGAGCTTCGGGGTGCCCGTTGCCTCTTGACGAGAAGCCGCAGGATCTCTTCGCTCTGGAAGTCCCGGCAGAGCCGGCAAGGCGAGCTGTTGTGCGAATGTTGTCCGGATGTTTCGGAACGCCTGTAGCCGTAAGGAGCATGCAGACCCACCATTCCGCTCGAGTTTGTTACGTGAAGACTACCGAAGGTTCGAAGTCTATCGAAGAATGGTAAAGGATTGTAGTTTAGTACCTGGCAGTCTCAACAAGCAAGTCAGCCTGCAACTTGACAGCTTGTTCCTGTCAATCCCTCAGCCTGAGCCACGCACCACGACAGGTCCCATGGAGACCGGTCTCCCTTGTTGAGAACGGTGCGGGAAGCAGCAGCAACGCTCTGGACCGATCATTTCGAGGGCATGGCTGCTTCGCAGGGGCGTGCCGTTGTATCCTTGTGGCGAGGCGGCACCATGCGGCACTGCAAGGTGATATTGCCGCCAGACTGCCCACTACGCAAGCTAGGCAGCTAGACCCCCGTCAAAAGAGGCTCCTGCATCAACTTCCACAAGAATCTCCCTTGCTCTTCGTCAGCAGGAATCTCCCGGCCTCGAGCTACCTGGCCTTGGTTCCACTATCTGGGATGCAGGCAGGCCGCAGCTACCCTGGGGTCGAGTTACCTTCTCAGATGTTCGTTACGGTACCCCGCAAGTGAAGGTTACGGGTTCCATCCGACTACGGGTTGCCACGGGTTACCTGCTGTTCTGACGGCGACAGCCCAGAGGCCGGAAAGGAGCTGAAGGGCGATGACCTGACTCTGCAAGGGCTGGAAGCTCAGGTGCATGCATACAATTGGTGTGGATCTCGTATTCTAGGGCTAAGCCAGGGCAAGACATGGCCTCTTGCACAGGAACAGATGCGTGCAGGCTCGCGTCTCTTGGATAAGTTCTGGCTTGTCTCAAGACCTTATGTCCCTTCAACACAGCAGTCTTTGTCATTGCCCTGCGCACCCTGCATCACGTACAGCTCTACGGGCATAGGTTAGGAGTATTGCCCAACCCCTTCGATTCGGCTGAAGCCCAGCGCGAGAAGTCACAAAACCGTTTGCGCGAGACCCAAGTAAGTGAGTCACAGTGTTTGTTCAGGTCCGGCTGTGAGTACGGCGACATCATCTGTGTGGAGCAACTGGAAGGGCCAGGATACGAGTGCATTTGCAGTTCCACAGTAGCCATGCAAGTACAACCAACAGATAGAATAGGTTGTTGATCCTCTTTCTTTTTCCGGGGGGGACAGATAATGTAATCAGGAGTATTATATGCACCAGTGCGCCGTTTCATCGCCACATCACGCTTCGCCCTGCCTCTCTGCAAACTGGCAATTTGAGATGTACCGAGCAGCTGGCCAGAGAATGTGCAGTGTCTGTGTGATTCAGACCATCGGACACCTCTATGTCCTCGCATTAATGTTTGGCCATGATTTGCCAGGAGTCTCGCAAGCTGTGCAGCAGCTGGGCCGCATTTGTTTACCTGCATGATGGTCTGTGTGGAGTGACGTCAGTGTCAGCAACGAAACACATGGCAGAAGTCAATGTGCGTGCATTATGTGTGGGTGTGCGACTGAAGACATTAACACAGGCAGGCGGTCGGTCATCAGGTAGGCATGGACGGACGGAGGCTTTCATCGACGGATAATCTCTTCTTGTGCGCAGTGCATGCACCCAGACTTGCTTAAGGGTATACGATTAATCGAACTCCAAGCTCATTGAAACTTGTAACTCAACTCAAAGAAAAGCCCAATTGAGTCAAGGTAAAAAGAACAGTAGCAGAAACCCTAAGAATCAGAATGGCACTACTACCAGCTAGTACTGTTGTAATAAATAGAAGGAAAGAAAGGTACGTAGCAGCCGTAGTTACACTAAACATAATGACAACAGTAATCGCAACATTAATTGCGACATGGTCCATAACAGTAATCATCACAAAACTATATAGTGCCATTAATAACGGTTCTTACGAGAATAGTATTACGGTTGTTAAGAACAAAAGTATATATGAGAACCAACATACCACTGGAGCAATAAGAGTACTGAGACTAACAGTAACACCAGTTGTAGTAGCAATGGTAAGAGTAAGGTTAACAGAAACGGCAAAAGTTATTGTAGCAATAGTAGTCGTCGTCGTAGCGGCAGTGGCCGTGGCAGCGGCAGTCGTAGTAGTAGTAGTAGTTGTTGTTGTAGTAGTAGCAGTAGTGGTAGGGGTCTTGGTAGTGACAGTGGTAGTGATAGTAGTATTAGTACTGGTAGTCGTAGTAGTAGAAGTAGTAGTAGTAGCAGTAGTAGTAAGTAGTAGTCGTCGTCGTCGTCGTAGAAGTCGTGGTGGTGGTGGTGGTGGTGGTAGTAGTAGCAGTAGTAGCAGTAGTAGCAGTAGTAACAGTAGTAGTAGTAGTAGTAGTAGTAGGAGTAGCAATAGCAGTAATAATCATAGAAGCAGTTTTGTAGTAGCAGCAGTAGTAGTCGTAGTAGTAGCAGTAGCAGCAGTGTCAGTAGTAACAATGTTCATACTAATTAGATCTAATTAGCGCGTTGCAAAGACGACATCATTCAGAACCCATGTAACATTGTAACCACAACAGAGACGACGCCAACAGTAAAAAGAACACTGGCAGTAGCATCAGTTGTTACATTATTGACAGCAGTTCTACTCAGAACAATGAATGTAAAGCAGCAACCATGACGGTAACATTAAGGACTTGCGTGTGTTTGTTTACGTGTGTTTGTGTTTGATCTTCATATTTGCATATGTTATGTACTTGTATATGTATTTATATGTAGATAGATAGGTGTATATATATAGCTGTGTATATATATATATATATATATATATGCATTTATGCTTTTATTGGTTTTGTTTGTTTACATATGCGCACACACAGACACCTTCTCTCCCTCATGTATATAGATATGTACACACGTGGATTGTACATATTTACACATCTACCTGCGTACCTACCTATCTCCCTGCCTACCTACCTGCCTGCCTGCCTACCTACTTACCTCCCCTGGTACATATCGCCTAAGCACGCACCGGTTCCTAAGTACCATGAAGAAATAGAATAACATGTAGACCCCTGATTCACATAAACCGGTATTGCCACAGAGGTAGTCATTAAAGTCTAGACATTTATCCTGTGCTTGCTCAGGCTCGTGGAGGAGAAATGCAACACTGCGAAGATCTATTTTAACCATCCAACGAGGCTCAAAATTTATATAGGATTTCAGGTTTGGAATGTCCCTTGTTGCTGGCATTCGTGAGAGCCCAGTTGCAAAAAGATTGCTTTGGTCGATTTTCGTCATGGAGTCAAGGGCAAAAGAGATATAGTACCCCAGAGGCTTGCGGGACATCGGCTCCTTTATGCGTGAACACGTGAGGGTGTTTTTTCTGTCAATTCGCTGAGCCTCCCCGGAAGTCCAAGCTCAATTCGGCCGCCTTATAATACCCTCAATAGAACGCTTACATGCCCTCCGAGTACCCTTATGATAGCCTCGAAGTGCTCTTACAATACAGTTGTTGTACCCTTACAGTGCCGTGGTGGTACCCTTAATACGCTTTGCAGTACCCTTCTAGTGCCCTCATATTGCCCTAGTCCCCTGACTTACCCTTTTGGTACCCTTGTAGCACCCTTCCGAGATAAGCCCATCTATTCCCCGTGTACTACCTTTTGATGCCCTTGTAGTGCCCGGAAGGCTTGAAGCCCCACCAAACCCCTTAACCCTACCGTCCTTAAAACCCCAAGCCCTAAACCCTAAATTGTGGGAGGGGGATGCATGCGCCTTAGGTCGGTCCATTGTTTCTTACCTTATATCGTCAGTCTTTCCAGGACATCCTCATTAGAAACGTTTCACTCAACAGACTCCGAACCACATGCCTCGCCTGGATTGTCCGAGTGTGAGCGCCGAAACCCCAAACTGCCCTAAACTCGAGAAACTCTCTCCCTAAACCGAAAGCCCTCGGGTCGCCAGGCCACAGTTCACTGAGGACAAACTGCAGGGCGATCCGGGTTTGGGTCGGCGTTTTCTTGAATGGTGTAGGGTTTAGGGCTAAAGGGTTTAGGGTTAGTTTAAGCGTTTAGAGGCTTTTAGGGTTCATAAGCTTTTGGAGGCCTGGAAGACTTTTTGTTGTGACGGAGATCATTCGCCATGACGGTAGCAAGCTGGTACCAATAATAAGAGGAGCGGCAGCAAGAGAGCCGTGGTGATTTCATGTGATGCCTATGCGAGGCTGCAGGGTATTGGTCATACCAGCCCGAGCCCCCTAAACCCTAAACGAGACGAACATGGAAGCCTGCATTCGTTAGCCGAGCATGAGTGGCGATATGCACGCAAGGGGCTTGCTTCCTGTGTGCATTCTTTGCGAGTGTTTTGAAACAGAGGGACAAGGTTCCCGACTTTGGTATCCGGCTATTGGGAGCTTGGTTGTAACTTACTGTTGATGTAGCGTAGTATTGCTTGGGCCCCGTCGCGGACGTAGCCGGGATACCTCGTGGTTTCTAGCGGAGATACGTTGGATTATGTGGAGCCTTGCCTGCTTCGTGCGAGTGTGAGTGTCGAAACCCCATAAACCCAATAAGCTGTGTTTGGTGGAGGAGTTCCCGCCCATGGCCATCAGCAAAGATGCCCCGATCTTCGAGCTCAAGGCCCTCTGGTGAGCATGCAATCTGTGTTTAGGGATGCTGTACTATAGGGGGCTTAATAATTAGAATAGGGTTTTGGGGGTTCCTTATTATAATTATTTATTGTATAATATACCCCCAAACCCTATTCTAATTATTAAGGGCCCTAGATTAATTAAGGCAAAACTGGAGGAGGTTGAAACTCGAGCTGAATGGCTCCTAGATGCTTACCTGAAGTGGCTCTCGGAGACGTGGCTGTCCACATCCTCGCACATTTCAATAAATGCATGGCTTGACCAGAGTTTCGTGAGTCATGGGGCCTTGTTTCAGATGCCAGTGCGCTGCACATCAAGAGTCGCGGTGCATCAGCTTCCTCATCTTCAGTCTGATACAACGGCATGCAACTCTTCGCCGATCCCCTACCAGTCTGTCACGTTTGTTTGGAATCCCGGCATGTTGCAGGCGCGCATTGCGCAAGCTCTCCAGCTGGATGCATCAACACTGCACCTCTGTCGCTCTCAGCATGCGCTGGCACCCCAGGCTACAGAGGCTACAGCGGCTGCGGTTATGGTATAGAGAGGCGCTCTCGCATCAGAGACATAATTAGAGACGTTAAAGACTTCTCACACCGCATCCGCACATAGGACCTAAGTGGCATGGAGTAGGCTTCCAATCTACGACGAACCGACATGATGCTTCTACGTGAATCTCCGTACGGTATATACATACACAGGCAAAATAGCTAAATATGCACAAACACTAAAGATATGTGTGTATATACATACACTTCGCTGATGTCTTTTAACTTGCATTCTTCCTACTGAATAGCCTCCGAGCCGCACATCACTCAGGCCAGAAATCTGCTACTGTAGCAAATATTGCAGCTAGTGGTAGATGGAAGTCCAAACGAATCGTTATGACTTGCTCGGACTAGGAGTAGTAGTACTCGCCCGAGTTGTGCTGATCATGACAGGAGTTCATGCCCGTTACACCCGACCCAGGCCGGCGATGTTCAAGGACGAGTCTCGCACCTTGCGCCAGGCCAGAAGTAAGGATGAAGACTTTATTATCCAAGCAAAGTAGACCTGTGATCAATAATTACCCCCCCACCACCACCACCACCCTGAATCAGGATTATGACGAGGATCCGAGTTTTATCGCCCTCCAGCATACGACGTAGCTGTGAATCTAGGAAAGGAAGTATAAGGCTTCAGTTCAAATCATCGTGGCCGTATGCTCGCAACAAGAATAGCCCAGGGCAGTGTGACGTAGGTGGTTATATATAATATAGTCGTTGTGAATTCATGATGATAGTACCTCAGAGTACTGGCAGCAGCAGCAGCAGCAGGAGCAGCACCAGCAGCAGGGATAGGAGTGGGAGGTTGTGGCCGTGGTTATGGTTGTCGTCGTGAACAGCAGCAGTGGCAGTAGCAGCAGTAGTGCGCGCACTGGTCCGACAGCGCCATTCCTTTGCACACTAGCTTTCAGGTTTTAAGCATCATAACCACCATCAGCATCGCACTTGCCAGGCTGGTCTGTCGGAGGCATCCAGTATCTTCGTCGGTGACGGCGCACCCTGCAGCCCGGAGGAGTGCCTTCTGAAGGCACAGAGCCTGAGGGGTCTCCACAGTGGGAGGAGGCTGCAGAGTCCACTCGCCACCGATTTTGCCAACCAGCTTAAATCGTTCATTGATTGTGGAGTTGAGGCGCAGCGATTTGCTTCCCTACCCTGGGGCTGTAGAGGAGGGGAGGTGCGTTTTTGGAAAGCAAGCGTGCCGCATGCGAGGTCGGAGGGGAAGGGCAAAGGGTCGATGTGCTGTTAATATGGGGGGTCAGGATTTGAGCGTTTTTGAGCTTAACCGGCTTAGCCTCAGTGTAAGAAAGTAAGAAACCTACCCTTTAAAAGTTTAAGTTTAAGGACACGCATGCATGTATACAAGGTATATAAGGGCTCAAGGTTCCCACTTAAGGGCTCTAAGCTCTCTGAGCTTAGAGCTTCAGGGACTCTGAGGCCCTTGGAATCATTAGCAGTGCCGTGGAACCAGAAAGCCAAGCCCATACTGGCCCATAGTACAATATACTATAATGTACTATCATATACTAAACGATACTATAATATACTATAATATACTAAAATATACTAAAATATGCTATAGTATACTATACGATGCAAGCTTACACAGACATCACAACCTTAGGCTTGTGCGACAGGTCTTGCTCTACACTTACGACAAGGGCAACCACAAGGCCAAGTGGCTCGAGCTTTGCAGGTTGTGACACTGGTCTCCTGACGTGCAAAACTTTTCTATGCTTGTCTGAGGAGCCGCTGTTTTTGCACTTTCGGGGCCAGGGTTCTCTCTCTCTCTCTCTGTCTTTGTGAGTATGTGTTTGCGTGGCCCTATCCATCTGCTGGCGACACGACTTCTTGGTCTTCCAAAGCTATGCGCAAGCCTTGCTTGAAAACAGTGCCTTTACTCGCCACTGAAGTAGCCAGGCTCGCGAACTCTTCAGCCTCGCGGCCCGTGGGGACAGCTCCGTGAGGCAGGAAGCCGTACTACTAGTTGTACTATAGTGGGCCCCGAAACCCTAATCTAATTATTAATGCCCCTACAGTAGACTCAAGATGGCTGTTCGGGCCGCCGACCGATGAGCCTGTATATTTCCTTTGCGAAGACTGCAACTGAAGAAAGAGATGATAAGAATCATGACCAGAGAATACCACAGATCTCCGAGCTCTCCGAGCACGGACGTTGAGAGTCATTTCAGGAATCTGCGGGAGGCTGTCTACGAGCCACTGCTCCGCTGGGCGAAGGAAGAGGACCCCGAGGCTCCCCGGGCATCCGACTTCAAAAGCCGTTTTGGGGGAAGCTCAAAGCCTTTAAGCCACAAGTAGAGAACAGTCTTTGTCTACTATAGCTCGTACCATAGAAGTTTTTCTTGTACTCGTTTAGACGAATCTTCGGAGATTGCACAGCTCGAGAGCCTCGACACGCGACCGTCTCTTCGCAAGGCAATTGGTTTCGATCCAGTCGCGGTGACTGGCTGGAAGAAGCTTCGGCTGAGGGCGCAGAGCTCAGCACGAGTTGGACTTGCTGAGTCCCAGCGCACTCGACAGTTCTGCGGACTGTCTGCAGACCTCGTCTTTTCGGCTCCGCAGCAGCCCCTCATACCGGGTACCCGGTCGCGTCAACTGCAACCGCCTTTTCTGCCTCCAAGAGGCCTCACACCGCGTTTGCGCCGTGATGTTCTGCTCAGATTGATCCGCCCTTTATTCCGCCCCTGCTCAGGCCGATGGCCAGCGCAGATGTCGTGACATGCCCTCCGCCACCTCCACCTGCGACAATCGAGGCCGGCCCTGTGGCGCCGCCCCCGCCGCCCGTGGCCCGGCCAAAGCCACAGACAGTTTGTAACAGGATCCGACTGCAGTGGCGGGCATCCACCTCGAAATGTCTTGGCCTGCATTGTCCTTACCAGTTGGGATTGCTCGTAATGCTCCTGTCCTCAAGATGACGCTGTAACGCCAGGACAGTGCCAGGACAGTTCTGCAAAAGTGGGTCTGTGAGAGGTAGGAATTGGAAACATGTTGTCGCCGCCCGAATGATTTATTCGCTTCCGAAGCGAGGCATCAGTGGATGTTAACGCGGTGCGGTGGCATGGCTGGGCAGGCCTCATCAGAACATGAAGAGAAGATGTCGATCTTCTTTAGTCTAAACTAGTGAATGCAATGCAAGCTGGAGAGACGCACAGTTGGGGTGGTTCGCCTGTCGATGAGGGGAGGGGAGCAGGCCAACAACTCTTTGTGTAAAACACCGCATGAACCGAAGGATTCTGGGTGTGTTGGGGCATGGGGGCACCTAGACAAGGATTCCGTGGTGCGAACTAGCAGTAACTAGCAGATCATTCTGCTTGTTGTTGTTCTCTCCGGCCCACATAGCAGGAAGCCTCAAACTCTAAAACTCTAAACCCTAAACCCGAACCCGAGTTTCACTCCTCAGACCTCGAACCACATGCCTCGCCTGGATTGTCCGAGTGTGAGCGCCGAAACCCGAACCCGAGACCTCGTCGGGCAAGTCCGAGATGCGAGAGCGTAAAACCGTAAACCCTATAGCAAGCCCATAGTAAACCCTATAAACCGTAAACCCCAGCCTGTCAAGTGAGTCAGGGTTGCTATTCCAAAGGCCTGCCTCAATCGAGACTCTGTAGACCTGCTGCGGAATAGAAAGAGGCCCTTTAAAAAAACAAAACAGCCTGCAAACGCTGGAATCCGTGCCTGCATTGTCGAATGTGCGAGTCGAAACCCTGACTAGGTTCCTGAGTAGTACCCCTTTGCCCTTTTTGCTTTAGGGTTCCCGTTTTAGCTTGTTCACACAGACCTAGACCCTCCTCCTACCCTCTATTCGACCCTAAATACTATTAGGGACCATATACCCCTATTTGAGGGTACAAGGAGGGTCCTGGGAACATTAGGAAAAAAGGTACCCTTATTGTAAAGGGGCTACTCAGGAACTGAGCTCAGATCAAAAGAGGCGCCAGCAGCTCCTGGGAAGCTCCGCGCGTGGCGGCGCAGAGCGACAGCGAGGCGAAGCTTAGGGTTTAGAGGCTTTGGACATAGGGTTTTCGGGGCCTTAGGACGTAGGGTTTCCTTAGGGTTTGGGGGCTTAGGACATAGGGTTTCCTTAGGGTTTGGGGGCTTAGGACGTATAGGGTTTCCGTAGGGTTAGGGGGCTTTGGGCGTAGGGTTTCCTTAGGGTTTGTGGGCTTAGGATGCAGGGTTTTGTTAGGGTTTGGGGTGAGGGTTCAGGGTTCAGGACTACTGGGTCTGGTTTACGGACCTGTGGCTTCTTGAAGCCGAAAGGCCTAAAGCCACAGTGCACAATGCATATATGCATGCGCATGTATGTGTATGTATATATATATATATATGTATATTATTCTTATCTTTATTAATATTATTATTTTTAGTAACAACATATATATATATGGTATGTGTGTATATGTATATGTATATATATATATATATATATATATCCCCCCCCCCCCCCCCCCCCCCCCCCCCCCCCCCCCCCCCCCCCCCCCCCCCCCCCCNAGAAGCGAGAAGAGAGAAGCGAGAAGAGAGAAGGGAGAAAAGAGAAGAGAGAAGGGAGAAGAGAGAAGGAAGAAGAGAGACGGGGAAAGCAACACGGCCAAACAAGACAACTACCCACTTGACAGGCAAGGGGGGATACCATGGGGTGGGGGGGAGGGGGGGTGTGGCAGCCCTGCATCATATATATATATATATATATATTGTACACACATACATATTTATATGCATATCCGGTTGTGTTTGCCTCTCTGTCTGTCTGTATGTGTGTGTCAATGTCAATGTGTCTATGTATGTATGTATGTAGGTAGGTAGGTATGTATATATCGGTGCATCGATGTGACTGTCTATGTTGGATGGCTGGATGGTGGGTGGGTGGGTGGGTGGGTGGGTGGGTGCAGTCATGCGGGTGCACATGTCTGATACATTGACATTGGTATGTATAAGTAAGTATGTATGTACGTACTCACGTACATACGTATGTACATACGTAATGTATGCATGTATGTATGTATGCATGTATGCATGCAGACATGTGTATATGTACGGTTGTTCATTTATTTGTGTACACGTGTTGCAGATGTACGTATAGATAGAAGTATGAAGTATGTGCATTTCTGCGTTCACTTGCAGAGTACGAGTACGGTCCTGAAGCAAGGCCCGCCCCGGCTATGCGGCTTACGATGCCTCAGAGTATCTGGACGAGCCGGCCGTGCTTCAGGACGGCTTTCTGGCGCACTTGAGGCGCTACTAGTACAGTAGTAGAACATGTACCCAAATGAAATGTAATTGGCCCCTGTGGTAGACAGTTCAGCTAGCGGAAGTTCAAGCCGAGATAGGCGAATAGCAGCTTCTGGGTCCCTTGAGCTTGGGTCTGCCCGACAGCGTCCGACACCGAAAGATAGATTTAGGGTTTAGAGTCTGGGGGAAAGACATTCGAGACGATACGAGCACCCACATAGCAGTTGGGTTTGCTAGTCTTGGAACTGAAACTGGGTTATGTCTTAGTAAAGGTGGATCTTGTAGTGCTAGCGATTGCTAGTGAGGGTGTAGTTTTTTTCGGGCACGAGAAGGATGCATAAATAGCGTGGGAGCCAGAGTTGGATGTTGTCGCGATGGAGGGGTGTGGAAGTGTCATTTAACATCAGGGGGAAGCGATGTACTTGCCAGGAGAAGGTGCGAATGCTGGCAGAGATGTGGAGGCGGAGTGGAGCCGACACGGTGATCTACACCGGCGCGGGACTTTCAACAGCTTCAGGCATGGGCTTCTCATCTGTCCAAGAAGCCGCATTGAAGTTGACACGTGCATCCGGATGCAGGCATCGGGGACTATGCCTCCAAAGCCAGTAGCTCTGTCGCACCTCACAAGAAGATCGCCTCCACTGGCAGCCGCTTGGAGCTGTCCCCAACTTTCGCCCATCATGCGCTGGCAGCCGTCGCAGAAAAAGGGCTGATCGGAAACTGGGTCCAGCAGAACCACGATCGCTTAGCTCAGAAGGCAGGTTTCCCTCAGGCTAAGCTGAATGAGATCCATGGCGCATGGGGCGACAGCAAGAACCAGGTAAAGATGATGGACGATACCCTCCGCCACGACTTGCTCCAATGGCTGCTTTCCTGGTCCCTTCGTGCCCGGCTATGCGTGAGCCTTGGGACGTCCCTTTGCGGGATGACTTCAGATGAGATCCCAAATGCCGTGGCAGAGCGCTACACGCAGGGCGAAGGTGAAGGGCTCGTCGCCGGCCTATCCAGTCAAAGGTTTCTTTCTTCTCCACCGTACTGTAACATCCTTCCGCGTTTAAGTACATGCTTATACTGGGGCCATGCACAAGAGCTGTGTCGAGAAATACATGAGCAGTCCCACAAACCGGCATTTTGTGAAGTCGATGTATTCTTGCCTACAGAATTCTATTTTGTGCCACCCGCACTTCCGACGCTCCTTTCCGCTGGAGGGAGGAGTTAAGTTGAAAGATCTTGCCCACGATATATCATGTGGCGTACTAGACTACACTAGGCCACCATACACTCTCAAGCGGGAACAAGGCAAGATCCCGTCGAACCCAGGCCCTGACCAAGGCCCCCAGAAAACCCTTTTTTAGCCTAAGCCCAACAGCCCCAATTTCAGGGTTTAGGAGCTGCAAAAGGTTGAGAGTAAAGCCCCAAGAAGCTCAGGTCATTATTGGCCTGCAGCGGACCTTCTATGACGAACGGGCGAGCCTCAGGATTTGGGGGCTCTGCGACGAGGTCATGAGCCTTTTGGCGAAGGAGTGGCCTTTGAAATATCGTGCCTTCAGATTAAGACATATTAAGGCTAAGGGTTTCGGGATATCTCGTCAATTTAGTCGCATAGCTACATATTTTACGTCACCTCCGCTTCAAGGCTTCAAGTTGTTTTGCCGGAGTGCCGGACGTCGTGACACACTGCTAGTGCGTATCGGCATGTCTTGTGTCCAGGACAGTGAAGATGGCCCAAAAACCACAACGAAACCAGACAGACCATGAAATATAGGGGCTTAAACAATCACCAATACTATGATGGGGGCTTCCTTATTATAATTATAGTATAATGGGCCCCAAAACCCTGTTGTAATTAGTTTGGCCCCTGTATTAGCGACCTTGCAGGAGCTCCGATGCAAAGTGCCAGATCCGAAAGTGGCCCGCCGTGGCGAGGAGTGGGTGAGCAAGCATCCAAGGCTCACGTACAACACCCCGACGAGGTCGGCAAAGGATCCCATGTGAGGCCGTCAGATTTCCGTAAACTTCTGCAAGGAAGGTATACGACCAGGAGCACCGACAGGACCCCATTTCTGAAAATTCGCAAGATTTCAGGACTGAAGTCGGTGTTGTGGCATGACTTTTCTTCAACAGCTCTATAGGCGATTGAACATAGTTCGATACTGTTTGACACCTGCCATAGCAGCCTGTTGAAGAATTGTTGATTTGCGGCTCTGGGCTTTCACGCTCTCGCTGCTCGCCTGCGTGTACAGACTTCCGCAGTGAGCGCGCGAGAGCACGTAGTGAGTATGCAATGGAGTGCCTGCTCATACGCAGAAACGTGTGCGAACTACTTTGTTACTTCTGGTCCCCAGCCATGACGAACCCATGCAACCTCAACCTGTATGAAGGCAATACTACCCTAGAAACCTCGAAAGCCTAGCCTGTGCACGTTCATGTGCGAGTCCTCTCGAGGCAGAGTTTGCAGCGATCCGCTTGATTTTGATCGACAGCAGTGATTGTCGTTTTTGATATGAGCTGCTTTTTTAGTTTCTATATTGTGGTTGGGGTATATATTGTTTGGACTGTGTTCTGGCTGCATGCATCTTTCACATCTGAACTCTCCTCCTTCATATAATATCATATAATACAAGAAAACATCGTATAGTACAATATAGTATAATATCGTATAATACAATATGAGAGATAATATCATATTAATTTCCTTTGATCTCTCCTCCTGAGGATGGGCAAGCTGGCAAGCAATTCGCCATACTCCGGGACGAGCGAACTTTGAGGACCCTGAACCCTAAACCCTAACATGCTGTTCGGTGGTCGGCCGATTCGGATTTGGCAGTGTGGCAAAGAGCTTCGGTCCAGCGGGGTTCCTCAGCTCATGCACATGGGCCGTTAGGACGATGAACAAGAACACAACTGCCGCAAGCTTCGACGAGCGTCTTCGGACTAGCTTACTGGGGATATTGTGGATGAGCTTCATAAGTCCTGATGCAGCTCTAAGCGCTGCCTTCGCTAACCTTCCTTCTTCCTGCCTTAAGCTAACATTGTACGAAAACCTACTCTTTTCGTAGAGCCCCTATCAATCCTAGATTTGGGTTTGCAAGGGTAGGTAAGTGATGGTAGCTTAAGGTATACCTGCTCGGGCATCCAACCACTTAGCATAGGGGCCTTAGTAATTACCCATATTATTCCTTAGGGTTCCTTATTATTATATCGATACTACAAAGGACACCAAAACCCTATTCTAATTATTAAGGCCCCTATATCATATAACCCTACTATAGATCCCCTCTAGACCCCTTTATAAGGATCCCTTTAAAGGAACCCCTATACTAGTTATTAAGGCCCCTATAGTAGCTGCCCGCAGGAGTGCCTTGCTGGGCTTCGGGGATGGTCGCCAGGCCTTTTCAGCTCCGAACTCATCACAATGCCGGACCTCAACTACCTCAAACCCAAGTTTAGGGTTTATAGGGGTTTGGGTTTAGGGTTTATAGGGGTTTAGGGTTTATAGGGGTACAGGGGTTTAGGGTTTATAGGGGTTTGGGTTTAGGGTTCATAGGGGTATAGGGGTTTAGGGTTTATAGGGGTTTAGGGTTCATAGGGGTGTAGGGGTTTAGGCTATGGGAGGGTGGATTTTGACGAGACCGGGCTCCTGGAACAACGAGGCCTGGTGCAAAAAGAGGTGAAAGTTTCGGGCTCCCTGTTAAGACAACCCTAAACCCTAAGTTAACCCCGAAACCCTAAACCCAAAACTGTCAGTATTCTAGTGGAGGGCGCGGGGTGACCCGAAGCTTAGATCTCCCCCACGTGTGAAAGATGACAGGTAGCCGTGCAAGTCATGGCGGAGGACGGGGCGTAGTCGCGGGCGCCCCTGTGGCACGGGATGTTTTGCAGGAAGTTTAAAGTTTAGCTGGCAAGTGCAAAAATCTTTGGCCCAGAGTCGCCAAGCCATACCTGCTTTCGCTAGAAATACAGCAGCAGTAATTCGTGAGTCTGGCCAGGTTGCTGCAACAACCAATGCCAACACTACAGATCCCCCATGCGAGCAGCAGCCGTGGGAACAGGCACAATTCGACCCAAAATCGGTTATGTTCATCGCAGGTGTGGCAGGATTGGCAGACCACACCTGACTGACATCATCAGCCATGCGAGGGTAGAGGCAAGGCAACAACCGGCTTCTCGATCAGTTTCCGCGTCTGCCAGCACACCTCCCGAAGATGCGGGAATCAGAGGACGAAGATCTGGGACCGGACGACCTCGTGATCCTGGTGAGGTGCGTTTTTCTCGGAGCTGGAAGCCCTCCTAAGGACTCCTAAGGCCTAAGGTCCCAGCATGCTGTTGTGAATTAGGACCTCAGCTGAACCTTGAGGCCCTGGCGGGTGCGAGAAGCACGCCTCCATGCTGCTTGGCTCGCAGTCGAGTCCTGCTAAATCTCCATCGTCTGTTCTGATGGAAACGACCGTTCCGAGTCCAGATGTCCAACAATCGAAGCCTCACGTTTACAGTTTACAGAATCATTTGAGCTCGGGAATCGCCATCTCCTGTGGGAGGCCTCCACGGAGATCGTGGCCACGCGGAACCAGTCGCTCGCCAAGTTCCAGGCTCTAGAAGCCCAGCTACCTTTTGAGGTAAGTAACTGACTCCACAAATGATCGTAGCACTTGATTAGTATAAACAACCCACTGTGTAGGTGTATAGCGATGCTTGTGTGGACTATTCATGGCACGGATACCACGCCTTGTAGATACCAAGCTTGTGAAGCTAGCCCGCCAGGACATGTTGGCCGAGCGCTTCAAAGGCTTGCTGCATGCGGAGGCGTGGAACCAACTCCGAGATCGTTTGATCCGCGATCTGATCGGCGATACGGGTCTTGTGATTTCTTAAAGAGGGTGAACCATGGCTCATGGTCGTTTGTTGGGTAAAAGTCTTCAAATGTGTTGTGTTTTGTCAGCAGTAGCAGCCCCTTCCCTGCGAACATGATTCCGGGCTTGTCGGAGGTGTCAAAAACTTCGATGTTAGTAAGCTGACATGGAAAGCTCCGCTCCCATCGGCATACCTTGTAAGTTTCATGTTCATGCTGCCTCCAAGATCTCATCGTGCTTTCAATGCAGCCGCAGCTTGTTCTCAACAAAATCATATTGTGGCTAATGGATCGACTCCGCCGACAGGAATCCTTCGATGATGTGTCCGCAGAAGGGCTGTTCCGTGCCACCACTCTGCCGCGGATTCTCGCCCAGCGGGGTGCAATTTTCATACAAGGTTTGCCAGGTCTTCTCGGTGCAGGTGGCTTTCGCTCTGCAAAGATTTCCACCAAGGAGGAGGTGCTTCAAGCCGGATCGTGCATCTTCGAGTCGTCTGCCTGTGTCGAGCACG